>LR750032.1:53548-296496 GCA_902729485.2 Mus minutoides
CCCTGTAAGTGGCCCTAAGTGGGTTTTGCTCACGAATGTAGCCCTGTAGTTTCTTAAGCTTGGGCCGGTTGATCTTGGACTATTCCTTCACAGAAAGCAGAAATACTGGCTAGCAAGAAATGTCACGTGGACTCTGGGAAGGAAGGGGTCAGGCTCTGCCCATCTCTTGGGATTTTTCTCACTGCTGGTTTTGAGCCTTGTGTCAACTGTACAGCATGGCTTTCTCTGCAGGGCTCTTGGCCTTTCCTGTGGCTTTGGCTCGTGAGCGGCTCTGGCTTGCCCTGACACAGTTGAATCTATGACTTTCCTGTTCTCATGTTTGTTGTCTCTCAGCCTCTCAAGTCAGTGTCTTTCAAGTTCAGAGATGGAAGTAGATTTGTCCAACTAAACCTGAGTTCCCTTCCTTACTTCTAACTGTGGCAGCTGGCTGTCACTTGCCACCATAAATTGCTTGACTGTAGGAAGACAGTCTTGACTGCAGGCCTGTTGCTATCCCTTGGGTGACCAGAGTGGCTGGAGATGTTCCTGCTATATGCGACATGGGTTGAAATGAATGATTCACAACCAGCTTTGATAAGTGATGCGATGGCCTAGGGCAGGTTATTTGGGACCAAAACAAAGTGACCACACTCAGCTCGTCCACCTCCAAAGGGAGCGACCCGGAAGGAGTTCAGGAAGGGAGCTGTACTTCCTAACAGCAGAGTAAGGGTTAACTTCTTTGAGGACCTTTAAAAGTGTCATCCGCATTTGGGCAGTTTTATGTTCTGCTTTGAAATCATAAACTTGCCATTCAGAGGGCACCCGGAACACTTTAGAACTAGCATTCACATCTCAAGAACAGAAGACAGAGACTTGGGTAAAGAAGGGACTCATAGAAGCCATGGGCTTCAGTCTCTGATTTCTTCAGTGGGAACAGTGTCCTAGCCCGCAGCACTTTTCAAGGCGCCTGCTGTTCACTGTATCCATGTGTGTGCATGTGCATGCACGTATGATTTGACCCTCTGAGCCATCTTCCCAGCCCTCAATAATTTTGAAAAGTTAAAAAAAAACCCACAAAACAACCACCCAGATTGTCAAATGCTGGGAGGCTGTACTGTACACTTCCATTTAGAGCAAGCACGAACCCAGGCCCAGCAACTTGATGGCAGTCAAGTCCGTAGGAACAGAGGAGGAGGCTGGTACATTGTATGGAGTGGTGAACACGTCCTCTGTCCTGGGCAGAGGCTTAAGGGAGACGTGTGTTTTTATTTTTATAATCTGTGTATGTATGCACATATGTGTAGAGATGCTTCTGGTCTCTGCACTTCACTGTAGATTACGTGACTGCAGGCCTCACTCTTGGAGTCTTGTGTCCAGTGACAGCGATGCCCCACCTCAGATAGGGACACCCTGCCGTCAGGGTCACAGCACCACCCTGGCATAGCACACTCTGCCTTGCTGTCACTGGAACAGCCCCTTCTCCAGAGGTTAGCCTCATGGGACCGGTTTCCTTTCAGGGGTTTGTCTTGGGCCTAGGTATGCAAGAGCTGCATGCTAAGGTTCTGACAAAGAGCTGCAGAGGCAGCCGCCCGCCCGCTGCCAGTTCCTTAGGCCTCATGTACTTAGCAGACAGGAGTTCAGACCTGCGCAGGGTGCAGGGAAGAGCTGGTTGGGCTCTAAGCCCTAGCCACCTTTCCTACTTACTAGCCGGGTCAACCAGGACTTGACAAGCTGTCAGTCTTGACCTCTGTAAGTCCGGTGCTGCCCTGCCTCCTTCAGAGGGCTGCTGGGAAGCAGAAGTGGGTGTCCTCTCACAGCCTGATGGGTTTGACAGCTGACTCTTGAAGAGCACAGCCCACCCCTCAGGAAATGATCCAGTAAGCTTCCTTCTCTCCACCTGGGGGTGTAGAGGACACACTTCACCCCTATACACTAGAGAGGTTTGCGCCCATCAGGCTGTGAGAACCTGCATCTGCTGGGGCTGGAAAATTGATAGCACACACGATTAACAGCTTAGCCACAGTGGTGTCACACTCGCTGACAGAGGCAGGTGGTCCCCATTAGCCAGGCGTGAACTGCAGGCGAGTGGCTGAACCCTGAGGAGGCAAAGGTCTTTTTCATTAAGAGAGCGCCTGCTCCCAAACCTGTAGGCAAGGAGTGTAAATATACATTGAAAGAATCCATCAGCACTGTGACTGCCTTCCTCAGACCTTGGAGAGTGCCTCAGCACTGCCCAGAATACCACTAAGCCACCAGAGTTGCCTAGGAGACCAGTCACATGAGTCCATCTCCCAGACTTGCCCCAGCTGATTTATTTCCCTTTATTCCAGATCAGTGGGGGCGGGGCTTAGATGCCGTTCCCAGCCCCGCCCTGTAGAGGGGCCTTTGTGTGAGAGCATCCTTAGCCTGCACTTGCATCCCTGGCAACCCTTGCCCTTGGCACTGGGGACCAAAATAGCATTTCCTGTCTCAGTTCTCTTCCCAGTGTTTGGAACTCCACACCATTCCACAGGGAGGAGGCTCCACATTGCGTCCTTTGCAGGGACAGGAGTGGCAGCTTCGGGTGGGGAGGAGAGAGCGTGGCTGGGCCTTCCGACCGACACTAGGATCTTCCGAGCATGACTGCGAGGCAGAAGTGGCCTGGCCCCTTCAGCTACCCGCTCAACCAAGAAAAGACTGTCTAGTCTTCTCTGCTTCATCCCGAGGCCCCGGGATGAGGATTTACACTGTGAGCTCCGCCCCCACCCCAGGCCTGTTGACCCTCACACTGTCTATCTGTCTGTCACACTGGTGGATCTTGCTGCTGCCTGTGCTGCAGATGATAGAGAGGCTTGCCCCGTTTCTCTTGCTGATTGAATCTAAGGAGACAGCAGCCCAAGGAGAGGCTGCGGCAGGAGCCCGAGAAGTGCGTGCCGAGTAGTCCACATGTCACTTCAGAGCTCCAAAGTGCACTGCGAGAACGAGCAGGAAGGCACTGTCTGACCTCTCCTTTTCGGCTCTCTCTCCAGGCAGCTGTGTCTTGAAGAAGGGCCCACCAGGAACAATGCCGCCTCCGTCCGACATTGTCAAAGTGGCCATTGAGTGGCCAGGTGCTAATGCCCAGCTCCTTGAAATTGACCAGGTATGCCCCTTCCATAAGAGTCGGGGCTGTCAGGAGAGGGTCAGGTCCATAACGGGGGATATGTTTAGGCCTGGAGGTAAAGGTAGCACTAGGGGGGTCTGAGTCCCCGTCCTCCCCGGGAAAACAGTCACTGAGCCCCCATCCTCCCGAGGAAAACAGTCACTGTGGCTTGGTTATGGTTCCCTCATCAGAAGCACATGGTGAAGGATCTCCTCCCCTCTCTTTCAGAAACGGCCCCTGGCATCCATCATCAAGGAGGTGTGCGATGGGTAGGTTGAAGTGACTTTATTTTCACAGTGACAGCTAAGGCTGCCAAACCCCGGAGGAACCGACCTGAACAGTTGGGGTCCGCCTGGGCTGGGTCATTGTCTTACCAAGGATAAGGTCCCTGAGGCCTCCTGAGGTCCTCATTTGTTCCTGGGCCTCGGAGTATCCCTTGGGAGGCCTGGGTAGGATGAGAGACCCATGCCCCTCTGCGTGCCCCGCTTCTGTGCTGCTGGCCCTCTCGGGGACTCAGCCAAAAGCTTGGTTTGGATTCCACTGTGCTCCAGACCGGCTGGTAGGTCCTGGGTGACTTCTGAAAACCATTTCACTGCTGCTCTGGACAAGGCCAGAGGAGAAGGCAGCAGGGTATGCCGATCTCTTCCCCACAGGTGGTCACTGCCGAACCCAGAGTACTACACGCTCCGCTATGCAGATGGGCCTCAGCTCTACGTCACCGAGCAGGCAAGTCCAGGGCAGCCAGGGCGGGGCGAGCCTTGCTTGCAGTGGCCTGCCGAGGGGATGGCACAGTCTGGCTCTTACTGTCCAGGTGGTACCAGGTCTCGATTTAAAGAGTTGCCCTTGAGGTAGTGAGGAGTACATCTGCTGGCTCCCTGGTGGCTGAGGTGGCTTTTGCCTCAAGACTCGGAGCTCTTGAGGAAAATCTTGGGAATCTCTTTGTAAGAAGCAAGTAGGAGGAGACCTAGCTGTGGAGGAGAGAGACCTAGCTGCAGGAGAGCCTCAGTGTGCCACAGGTATCCCTCCGTAGCCACGGAGAGGGGTCCCCAGAAGCCCTGGGCACAAAGTCTGTGGAGGTGCAGATGGCACAGTAGTCGCTGCTCACCCAGGCACATGCCTGTCACCTAGGCACTCCCATGTCACCCAGGCACACCCCTGTCACCTAGGCACATCCCCTCACATTAAAATCCCCTCTAGATATAGACTGTGCCTTATGTAGTGGGCGGGCCATAGCCGTACCTGCTATACAGCAGCGCTTAGGGGACCAGACTAGGACAATAGGCAGGAATGTTCAAAGCAAACCCTTCCCCCTGTAGATATCTTCGGTTCACTGCTAGCTGAACCATCTGCAGACAAGGGGAGTCAATTATACTGTGAAAATGGTCACCAGTCCTTCCTGGTTCACCTCCATGCACTGTTTTAATATTGTCTTTTTGTTTTGTTCTGTTTTATTCTTTGCTACCTAGACCCGAAGTGACATTAAGAATGGGACAATCTTACAACTGGCCGTCTCCCCGGTAGGTATTCCAGTCCTCCTGGCACACGAGCACCTGTGGTAGCATGGACTCTGTTCTACATTGAGAAGAAGTCCCTCGCCCTCACAGCCTGGCTGGCGGCTCACGAGCAGGGGCAGCAGACAGCCTCCTGGCTATAGGGAGTCTGAGAGGGACCACCTCCCCGAGCCTAGGGGCTTCCAGAAGGCTTTCCCAGAGATGGCGACCCTGAGCTTAGAGGCTAAGGTTGGCAGTAACTGAAGGAAGAAGAAATGTGGTTCCTTCCTAGTGTAGAAGCCAGAACTGTGAGGTGTGTGGGGGAGACCAGTCCTGAAGGCACTCACACGGCCGCCGGGGGCCTAGAAAGAAATAGATTCCATGAGAAATGTGCCCTGTGCGTCCTATTGAGTGTTAAAAAGGCCACATTCACAGGCAAGCAAGAGAGACTGGTGGGAGAGTGATCTCTCAGAGACTGGTAAGGATGAGGTCCCAGCAGAGGCAGTGGGATGGCGGGATTGACAGACACGAGGAAGACTTAAGAGATAACCTTGGTGAATGTGTCAGAGTGCTGGGGGTGGGAACAGAGGGGAGGGGTCTCAGGGATCCTCTCATTCTATATAAGCAACCTATCATGGCAAAGTAAATGATGCAGCCGGAAAGGAAGCTAGAAGCAGGGTCCAGGAGTAGTAGACCAGGCCTGGGATCCCAGCATTTGGGAGGCAGAGGCGGAAGATCATGAATTCAAAGTCTGCAGCTACAGTCTGGCTAATGTAGGCTCCAGAGACCAAGTCTCAAGACAAAGGGGAGCAGGGGAGGAGGGAGCCTTGAGGATTGTCGTACAGACCACCAAGGTGCCTCAGCCCGGCCTCCCACAGCAAGCTAGCAGCTAGAGAGCCATCTGCTACTGTCTTGGGGGCTCAGTCTCCAAGGGAAGAGGAGGGGACAGGCACGTGGGAGATGTGGGATCCAAAAGACGTTTCTCTGAAATGTAGGCGTGGCATGTTTAATGTGTTTGAAGTCTTGGGAAATTTGGCAGTGAAGTGGAAGACCCTCCGGTCCTTGTGCCCTACCCTCCAGCCTGAGGCCCTTTTTTTCTCCTGCAGTTTTTCATGTGTCCCATGCATGAACTCAGCTGGGAGAAGGTGAAAGTGCAGAAAAGGGGTAAGGGTTCAGTCTGCATCAGGGCAGGGAGGCAGGCCTGAGACAGACATGGTAACTGGGGCTCAGCCTTTGTCACACTTGTGGGAAATTAAGGCCATGTTCTATTGTTGAGGGAAGGACCCACTTATCTGGAGAGGGGATGTGTAGGAGTCCCAGCCAGCGCTTGCCTTGGGTCTGAGGGGTCCCAGCCAGCTCTCTTTTTTTTTTTTTTTTCCGAGACAGGGTTTCTCTGTGTAGCCCTGGCTGTCCTGGAACTCACTCTGTAGACCAGGCTGGCCTCGAACTCAGAAATCCGCCTGCCTCTGCCTCCCGAGTGCTGGGATTAAAGGCATGTGCCACCACGCCCGGCTCCCAGCCAGCTCTTGCCTTGGGTCTGAGGGGTCCCAGCCAGCTCTTGCCTTGGGTCTGAGGGGTCCCAGCCAGCTCTTGCCTTGGGTCTGAGGAGTCCCAGCCAGCTCTTGCCTTGGGTCTTGCTAACTCTTCCTGACTGCATCAGTTCAACCGAGAGGGAGACAAGGAGACCAAGGACTAAGGTTGAATATCCTGCCACCTGCGAAACTGAAAAAGTAGCCAAGCCAGGTTCAGATTCGGGCCTGTGAGTCTCAGCCAGTTCTCTCAGCATCTTGTTCACCTTCCTCCTCCCCTGAAGGAGCTTCTCAGAGTAAAGACATCAACCTCCCCATGTCCCCACAAACTTGAGCTAGGCTCTGCTAACTTCACGTGACAGTCTGAGGAAGAGCAGAGCATTTTAAAGACAGTGGAACAGGGGACAGCAGCTGGAAAGGCTGTCTCTGGAGGGAGATTGACATTTGGGCTAGAAGTTTCTAAGCTCCATGCAGACCAGTGCTTGCAGATTGTCTCATGGGCGACCTTTTCTCAGACATACCCTTCCTCTACTGTTGGATTAGGAGGATCTGTGTGTCGCTGAGAGCCCTGGGCAGGTATGGGCCTCTCTTGTAACAGTTAGAGGCAAGGGAGGGGTAGCCAGACCCACTCCGAGGCCTCCAGTCACTTCCTGACCCTGAGCAGACAGGCAGGCCTGGGGCACTCTGCTTCTCCTGTGTCTTCCCAGAGAGAATGTCCCATTCAGAGTAGGGCATGATGAAACAGTGAACTGGAGTCTGACTGTGTGCAGTGAACTGGAGTCTGACTGTGTAGCAGTAAGCTCTGCACAGGGAGTGACAGTGGGCACTGCTGCAGCCCTTCGTTGGGCTGCAGGAGGCAGGCACCCTGCTGGGGAAGGGCCCACACTAGGGGATGTCTGTCCTCAGCAGCCATCACAGCCAGGAAGCTGTTCTTAAGCCCTGGCTGCTTCATCCTCCCTGATGGCCCAGCGTATTTGGGGAAGGGTGATCTAGAACAGCAAAGGTTTGTCAAGCTTATCACACTTTAGAATTAAAAGGGTCCTTCAGGGCCATCAGATTAAGTTTCTAGGGCAGGGCCCTCAGCATCAGATAGATGCTGTCACGTTTCCCTCACTTGCTTGGGGATGGGGGCTCAGCTCTTCAGTCGGAACCCCCTCGCTGACAGGTAATGTTCACCAATAGACAGCGCCCTAGTAAGCCGGATCTGCTTTTGTGGACTTGCAGTTAGGAGATGCCCTTTCTTTATTTTCTTGGTAGGAATTAAAAAGAAAAATCTGTAGAACAAGATGGCTCAGTGGGTTAAGACACTTGTCCCCATGCCTGATGGCCTGAGTTTTATCCCCTGGACCTATATGATAGAACGAGAGAACCAACTCTGTTAGATTAACTGATGCTCTGATCTTCTCACTCAGGGTATAGCATGCATACTCATGCACACACACACAAAATATAATTTTAAAAATAAAGTCATAGGCTAGAGAAATACAGAGAAGATACAGATCAGTCTTGGCATGTTGGAAACTCTCTTCCTGGTCCATAAACATTTATTTAGCAGTTCCTAAGCCATGTGAAACCCTAACTGCCTGGGACTCGGCTACAAGCCCACAGAAGTAACCTGTGCAGGAGCAGATGGCATCTCTTTTGTCCCTGGCTTCACAGTCCCGGGCTGCACGCCAGCTGATGGAAAGGACCCAGTCATCTAGTATGGAGACCCGGCTGGATGCCATGAAGGAGTTGGCTAAGCTCTCAGCTGACGTGACTTTCGCCACAGAGTTCATTAACATGGACGGCATCATTGTGCTGACGAGGCTCGTGGAGAGCGGGACCAAGCTCCTGTCCCAGTGAGTATCACCAGAGGCCCGTGAGCAGCAGGGCTCCTGTTCTCACTCCCATGGTGTCCAGTTTACCCCTGCGCTCACAGATGCTCATGTCCACATTCAGAGAGGTCTCGTCCCTGTGGGGGCCTGCAGAGTCCAGGGAACTCTGACCCCGTGCTTTGCTTGGCGAGTACTGAAAGTAGGGCCTTGCTATCAGCAAGGACATCAGTGCTGCGCAGCAGACCTGGTAAATGATGGGAAATGCTTGGCCTGATGAGGGTCAGGGAGGAGATGGGAACTGTTCGTGGTCTTTAGTGATGCTGTGTCCCGTCCTCCCTCACCCGATGTGCACGCCTCCCCTGAATGCCACAAGTCTCTCCCATTTGCCATCTCCCTGCCCCACACTGTCAAGGGGGAGCCCCGGCCTTGGCACCACTCCTCAGTACCTCCACAGCCCTCCAGGTGGTTGTGGTGGGAAGCTGAGCCTTATCTGTGATGAGCAGTGAGTGACGGATGCCCAGGTCCTCACCTAAGCCTGTAGAGCCTAAGCTATAGGCAGGGAGTCAGAAATTTCACAGGCTGTGGATGAGCTCCTGAAGCTGTGAGCCAAGCCAGGCAGCTAATCCAGGGTATTTGCTTTAAAATCTCGGATCTTCCAGCTGCACCAGGCTGAAGCCTCTGGCTGCTGCCATTGGGAGAGTTTTGGCTGCAACAGACCAGCCTTAGTCTCCTCCGCTCTGAAATGGGGATAACACTCAGCTCAGAGTTCCGTGAGCAGCATCATTACCTCTGGCAAACGGGGCCTGGCTTGTTAGCTGTAGAGCGCCTGCCCCTGCATGAATGATTAAACCTGTAAGGAGAGACAAAAGGCAGCCGTTTAATCCCTGCACCGCGTTATTGTAAGGGCACTGCAGATCTCATCAGCCTGCCCTCCCCACAGCCCTGTGAGACTAACTCGATTTTACAGAGCAGGAAGCTAGAGTTGGAGAAGATTAAATGAGCAACTGTTCAGACAGAAACCACACCTGGACCACTCCCTCGCCCTGGGGCCTCTTGGCCTAAAGGTTAATGGGAGATATATGCTCTCTTTGGTCCCCCTGCAATCATCTGTTTGACCAATTGGGGAGATAGATAACAGACTAAGCCAGGGAAGAAGCAAGCCGGAGAAGACCAGCTAGGAGCCTGCAGCCCACCAGCTTTCTAGTGTAAGGACCTGGGCTGTGTCCTCTCTGCACCGAGCTAGGTGTGCTTCAGGCACCGGCTGCCGCCTCCAAAGATTCCCATGGGTGTTTGCTGAGCTCTGTCCCTCGCGCTCCCGGCTCTGAATCTCTGTATTTTGTGTGTGTCGCACATGTCTCAGCTACAGTGAGATGCTGGCATTCACCCTGACTGCCTTCTTAGAGCTCATGGATCATGGCATTGTCTCCTGGGACATGGTTTCAGTCACCTTTATTAAGCAGGTGAGGCGTCCAGCGTTCAGTTCGTGCCCTCCTCTCCCTCTCAGCTCTGGGCATAAGGGAAGAGTAGACGTTGCAATCGCGAGTCTCTGGCAGGTCAGCTTTGTACTCCCAGGCTGGGTGCTCGTCCTCCAGCAATGGTCTTCCCGGGACTCCTGAAGGTTTACACGTTAACAGGTGCTCTCTGGTTGTCAGTAGTTCTTACTTGATAAACCCATTGTAAGTTGGAAATGTCACCAGATTAAAGATGAATTCACCTTCCTTGGCCTCTGAACATCCTCCTTAGCAGCTCGTGGTGGCTTCTTTGTTTGCCTGCTGGCCACCTTCATGGGAGGTGTGGCTCAGTGTCCACAGCCTAGTCTCAAGAGAGGTCCTTGTCACTTGTCCAGGAAAAGATCTCAATTCACAATTAGCCTTCTCTGGAGGCCTACACCAAGAGCGGGGGCTCAGAGCAGAGCAGGTTGTCAGCGAGGCTGGCACAGAACAGCTCCTCATCATCCCTGAGTGACCTGCTTCCTCAGCCCTTCTGAGAGAAAACTGTCTCATTTGCAAATGTGTTTCCCTTGTACAAATCTGCCAAGTAGCTTGCTTGGTTTCTCAGATTAAATGGAGGGGTAGAAGGGCCCTTCTCCCTGCTCCCAGAAGAGGCGGTCTCAGCTCAGCAGGCTGAATGGAAACCAGTGACTACCCTGCTGTCTACTGAGAACGCCCCTGCTAGAAACATTCGGGCAAAAGTGAGGTGGCTTGGGGGGGGATTACAGCAGGACTTGAGAAGAGGAGTGGGTCTAAGGGATTCTGCAGGTCTGATGGAAGAGTAGGTGGAGATAAAATAAGATACAAGAATCAGTAGGTCCACTGCATGCTGACCCCTTATTTGAAAAGGATTAATTTATTACTTTGAAGAAACACAGTTGAGTGGATACTGCCACCTAAGATGGAGGCATTGTGCTGAGGGAATCCTGGCCCTCTGACCAGGGCAGCCATAAACCGGATGAGAGCCGCCTGGCACTGATCACATGCAGACAGGATGCTGAGGAGAGCGTCAGGGCTTTCCTTGGCTCAGTGCTTCCCATCCAGTGCGCCTCTCTCTGGGTCTAGATTGCAGGGTACGTGAGCCAGCCCATGGTCGATGTGTCCATCCTCCAGCGGTCCCTGGCCATCCTAGAGAGCATGGTACTAAACAGCCAGAGTCTGTACCAGAAGATAGCGGAGGAGATCACCGTGGGACAGCTCATCTCTCACCTGCAGGTGTGAGTAAGGGCCCCACCCTCGCTGGGCCAGGCTGTTCTCTGACAGTTCTGCCTGGCCCTGCACATTCCTTCAGCTCCTCTTCCTCCTCCTCCTCTTCTTCCTCCTCCTCCTTCTCCTCCTCATCCTACCCCTCCCCCTCCCCCTCCCCCTCGACGTCCTCCTCCTTCTCCTCCTCCTCCTCTAGGAACTCTTGTCATAGTATAGATCCTAGCTGCCAGGCAAGATTAGATGCTTCCTCCTCTGTGAGCCTGTTTGTACATGTATGTGTGTGTAAGTATATATATATATGCATACATATATGTATACATACACATATATATGTATATAATGTATGTGTGTGTGTGTGTATATATATATACACATACATACATAACTTGTTTCCCATCTGAAGTTCTGAGCTCTCTGGGAACAAGGACTCAGCCATTTTTGAACCTCCTTCCTGATTGGAGTGGGTGATCACTTACTAAGCCAACAGTGTGGTGGCAACAATAAGAAATGTAGGCAACATGAGTTTGCGATGCCAGCTCAGATCCAGGCTCTGGTGTGCCAGGGTTTGGCCTTAAACTACCTGCTCCAGCTGTTGGTCTCACTTTCCTCATCTCTAGAAGTGTAAGTCTTCCCCACCTTCTCTACCCATTCAGCTCAAAGGAGAGTTAAATACTAGTACGATGGCCAGCCCAGATTATCACCTAACCCAAAGGCTGGGTTTTAGAGTGTGTGTGTGTGTGTGTGTGTGTGTGTGTGTGTGTGTGTGTTTTGCAAGCTTACCTTATCAGGACATATTTTTTTAGCCTGTAATAAAGCCAGGTGCCACACAGGCACCACTGGGAGCCCGTCTGTGATGGTGGGGGCGGACCGTCTGCAGAGAAGGGTGGTCACACAGTTGATTGACTGACTTTCACCCCTTCCTGCCCGCTGGACTTGACTAGAATGGCCCAGTTCCCCTATTGGGCCCTGAGGATGCAGAGCTCCAAGACAGTCTCCCAGCTGCAAGGCAGATGTGGCTTCCCCCAGGACTGCTCAGGAGTGACAGCGCCCACAATGAGCTGGGTCTCTGAGCCCTCAGCGTCAGTGACTAAATAAGAAAATGCGTGCTTACAGCCTGATCTTGGGAAGGCAGTTTTCCAAGTGAGGCTCCCTCCTCTCAGATGAGCTTAGCTTGTGTCAAGTAGACATAAGACTGGCCAGCACAACTGACTCCATGTCACCTTAAAAGACAAACACATCATCACCGTGAAGCCACCTTTCCCTTCTTGTTCATCCCAAGAGCACACATTAATAAAGACACCACAATCAAAAACACTTTACAAACTTAAAAGTTCCACAGCCTTACAAAATTCAAGCACTTTAAAGTTGTCCCTTTAAAAATATCCAGTCTCTTTAAAAGTCCAAAGTCTGTGTAATACTCTCAAATCTTTTAAGTTTAAAGCCTCTTAACTGGGCACTCCTGTAAAAATAAACACTTTCCTACTCGAGGAGGGAAGAAGCAGGGCACAGTAACAGTCTGAACTAGATATAACCCAGTGCCCAGCGTCGGGGGTTCGAGCCTCTTCAGGGCTCCTCTGAGGGCTTGGGTCAGCTCTCTGGCTCCTTCCTCTGCAGCGCACATAGCTTGTTTCCTAAGCTCCCGCCCACAGCTTCCCTGTTGTCATTGGTGATGGTCATCTGTGGTCCTGGCATCTCTAAAATGCTGGCATCTGCAGCCGGGCTGCACTTCCACCACTAGTTCTTCCTGCGCTCCTCATGGTGCCCAGCCTCAGCTTCTCTGCACGACCCCTTCATGTCTTCACAACTCATGTCACCTGAGTGACTCTTACACTACCCAGTTCAGCTGCCAGAGGGAGGAACAACCTTGGCTGCCTCTTCTGTGTGAGGCATTTCCCAGATCTCACCTCAGTCATGCTGGTCTCTTCTTAATCACCGCTGGTTTCTCAGTGGCAGCAGACCAGCATCAATTGTCCCAGTAAGACAAAGGCTTTACTTTAGCCCTTCTGGTTCCTTGTTAATCACAGGTGTTTCTCCAGCTCCATCTGACCAGGTCAGAGGCTTCACACAAATGGACTGGTGGACTCTGCTTCTCTCTGAAACATCACAAGCTAGGCTCCATCCTGTCAACAGTCTTAACCTCCAACCTCCCACAGAATGGCTACCCAAGCTTTGAGCACTCGACTTTTCTAGCCCAATGTTTCAAAGTCCTTCCCCAGTCTTCCCAAAAACCCATGGTCAGGTCTATCCTAACAATAACCCAGTCCTGGGACCAAGTTCTATCCTAGTTACAGTCTCTATTGCTGCAATAAAACACCAGGACCAAAAGCAAGTTGGGGAGTATAGGGTTCATTTGGCTTATGCTTATACATTACTGTTCATCATTAAAGGAAGTCAGGACAGGAACTCAAACAGGGTAGGAACCTGGAGGCAGAAACTGAAGCAGAGGCCATGGAGGGGTGCTGCTTATTGGCTTGCTCCTGGCTCACTCAGCCTGTTTTCCTATAGAACCCAGCACCACCAGCCCAGAGATGGCACCACCCACACACACACTCTAAAACCCATCTGATGGCTGGGCCCTCCTCCATCAATCAGTAATTAAGAAAATGCCCTACAGGCTTTCATTCAGCCCGATCTTATGGAGGCATTTCTCAATTAGGGTTCCCTCCTGTCCGATGCTTTTGCTTGTGTCAAGTTGACATAAAACTGCATAGCACAGCCCAATAGTGCTTCCCGCCCACTTGCCCCATTAATCGTATTTTAAAAACATATGTGACTTCTTTTTGCACTGGTCTCGCCTCGTCATTGATGAGCTGAGAGGAGGGGTGGGTCTTCTGCTGTCCAGGCTGGCCTTGAACTGTCCACCCCTCACAGCCTGGGCTGGCAGGTGTGTACCACACCTGGCTTCCCCTTATCACTTTTAAAGAATTCTTCTGCCCAGCTTTCATATTGAAATGCCAGGGTGGGAAGGAGATTACAGGCTATGCATAGGGAGGATTTGGGTCCTGGCGACTTCTCTGTCCTCATCTCTGAATTAAAGGTGACCTCAGCTGCCTCCCTGAGAACAGTAGAAGAATGTGACATTTCTCAGGCTTCTCTCATGAATATTTAGTCCACACTGTCACTAGTGTACATATGTTCAGTGAGGGACCTGCCTGACCAGGAAGCTGTTAGCCCTCTGGAGGAAGCTACAGGAGGCACTCACAATATGGCAGACGAAAGCCCCGAGTGCCAGCTATGTCAAATTCTGAGGGAATGCTTATGGCTGTTTTATTTACTTAAAGTAAAATAAATATGTAGTCAAAACTTGGAAAATATGGGAAAACGTGAATCGCTCATGATTTGCTCAGTATTGCACTCAGGGCCACCGTTAAACTTTAGCTTGAATGTCCCTCCAGCCTTTTCCTTTGCATAGTCTTGCCAACATTCAGATCTTGCTATACACTCTTATGTGCACCTTGCTTAGTACTTTTTTTTCCTGGCTGAATAATGAATACGTCGTGAACACTTTCCCACGTCATGCTCTTCTACAGAGATACTTCTAACCTTTCCCGGATGCCTGTGGGAACCCAGAGCCACCCGAGCCTCCCTCTCCTTGAGAATGTCCACATGGTCAGCTAGATGCTTTCAGGATCTTATCCAGGCTTCACTGATACTCAGGCCCATCCCTGAGTCCCAGGTTAATAATCCTCACCCAAAGCGTGACTTTCAGGAGGCCCTTAGGAGTCTCCCATATTAAGCAGCCCCTAGCGAGAGCATTTGGATTACTTAACATTCTTGTCTCCTTAATAGGACTCCAGTGTAGCAGCTTGTCAATAAGTCACCCCGAGCTTTCTGATTACTGTCTTGGATAAATCCCTTTCGTGGAGTAGTGGGTCAGTGTGTGCCTGCTCAGAGTGCTCTTCTGACACTGTCCCCGCCTGTCCTTCCAGCACAGTGTGTTTTAAGCTGTGTGTGATTGTCATGAGCACTGTCATCTTGCTCTTTGATCCTCTGACTCCCTGCCTCCATCTCTGTTGACACAGCTCCAACCAGGAGATCCAGACCTACGCCATTGCTCTGATTAACGCGCTGTTCCTGAAGGCCCCCGAAGACAAGAGACAGGTCTGTGGCTGCCTTTCCAACCTTTCTTCTGGGTCGGCTGAGAACCGCCGCAGTGCAGAGTGGGCATTGCGGGTGTGGAGAGCGGAGATCTAGCCGTGCCCCTGGAGCTCCTTCCGAACCTTCCCTTGCCAGAACCCAGCAGGTGGTTTTTCCTAAGTTAGGGAAGCCTAGGGAACGAACTGGGAGTGGGAGACCTGATGCTTCCTGGATCAGAGCAGAGTTCTGCAGGCTTTCCCTCTGAAGGCCCAGGAAGTAAATGTTTTTCACTTCTTGTAGCAACTCTTCAGCCTCAGCTGTTGTAGGCAAAAGCAGCTCCCAACAAGAGGTAAACAGTGGTACAGCTGTCCCCAGTCACACTGTTTACCCAGACAACACACCAATGTGCCTGCAGTGTGCTAACTCCTGAGTTAGAGGAAGAAGAGGGAGGGGAGCCCCTCTGCCACTGTTGTGGTCTGAAGGCAATGGGACTTAGAGCCAGGCTTCACCTGTGCAGTCTCTGGTCCACACCCTCGGCCGCCTTCCTCTGGTACCAGCTGTGTGCTCCGTGCAGTCCTGGCAAGCTCTTCCTGTCCCAGCTTGAGGTCCTCACCTATATGTTGGCAGTTACAGCATCGGCCCTGACTACTCACTCATGATGAGGTCATTAGGTCACATGAGGCCCCTATTTTAACAGTGTGGGACCTGAATGGAGGACCTGGGCAGAATGCTTGTCCTTCCTCTGGCTGGGCGACTGTATCAGCCTTCCAGTCTGAGTTCATCTTTCTATGAAGGTAAAGGACAGACAAGCAACCTCTAAGCCTCCTTTCATCCCTGCCATGCTAATCTCTGGTAAAAGCACACATAGTATATGGACGTAAGGCTTTCTGATTGTCATAATACAGGCCAACTAAACGAAGTCCATGTGGGGTCATGCACTGGGCTCTCAGGAGTTCCTTTACTAGAAGGAGGAGCAGAAACATCTATAGTTTGTCTGTCTTATCTGTCTGGATGTGTGGCTCTGTGAGCATCTCCTTCTGTCTGGATGGTGTGACTCTGTAAGCATCTCCTTCTGACTGGATGGTGTGGCTCTGTGAGCATCTCCTTCCTGTCTCTGTTCATTGTAAGCCAAAAGCTCATCCTGTCTGCTTCTCTCTGTGCTTTTTGCTTTCTGCTGGCAGGACAAGCACCTTAACCCTCTAGACCTGCCCGTCACTGTAAGTAGCACTGCTATTGTAGAGGGCCGGCTCTTCCTGGTGGGGAGGTCAAAGCTGGGCAGGAAGCATACGGGCCGGACTGGCTGCTCAGGGAACCAGGCCCCTGGGAAGATAGCACATGTCTGTCATAGTAGAATGCCAGAAAGCCACTGGAGGTGAGAGTCATGGAAGGAAGAGTGGCCAGGCTTTCTGTCATGATGCCTTTGAGGGAGTCTGGGATGAGCTTGGTGTCAGCTGCAGAGGCAGCCTGACTTTCTTCAGTATGATCCCAACAACGAGGAGCCTCCTGGCTGCCGAAGCTGGAGTGAGGGTTTCCAGGCCTTTTCTGGATTTTCCTAAGTAGATAGATAATTGAGTAGGGTTATACAGTTCACAAAAGAGAGTCTGGGACCTGAAGAGATGGCCTGGCTCTTGCTGAGGACCCAGGTCCAGTTCCCAGCACCACATGATGGGTCACAACTGTCTCTAACTCTAGTTCCAGGGAATCTTACACCCTCTTCTGGCTTTCTCAGGTAACACGCACACACACACACAGAGTCAAAACACACATTCACATGAATTTTAAGATCACAAAGGATTTGGGTGTTTATTCTTAGTTAGGGGGACACTGGAGAAGGCCACCTTGTGAGGACATGCAGGAGCATGTTGCTCCCCACCTCAGCACCAAGGAGAAACTCACCACAGGTTTTTACATCTCAGCTTCTGCTGGCAGGTGCCTGTCTGAGACTTGAGTACCCAGGGTTTAGTCCCATCTGGTGTCTTGGAAGTGTCCAGGCACCATCTTCCTCTTCTAGCCAAGATATGCTCAGGAGTGCACAATAAACCTGGATGTTCCTGGCCAGACATCTGTAACATAGACAGAGGTTTAGAAATATAGGAGAGAGGTCACTGGACAGCAGCCACCCCGCCCACCCAGACCCACTAATACACCGTTGTTGTCAATAAAGGTGACTGAAGACAGTGTCTTAGAAGGGAGTCGTCACTGTAACTAACATCACTAAGACAGGTTGTTGACATTGGAAGGAACGGACTGAAAAATTGAGAAAAGTTATCAGAAAATTAGAAGCATCCTGATATGGGTGAAATTTAACATTCCCTCAGAGCCACAGTGTCACTGCAGAGCGACCCCCAGCAGACTTGGAAAAGGCTTGAATGATAACCACTGCAGTCCTTCTTGTGTCTTTTTAAAAGATGGTCAAAATGGTGCTGATGGGACCCTTAAATCTTTGTGGAGGACTCAAGTATTACTAGAATACTTTATTTCCTGGATACTTAATAATTAAAATGTTACTGTCGAAGTTTGAGCCAAATATAATGAACAGGTGAATTGGCTGTGAAATATTACCCAAAGGCCCACAACACGTGACTCTCTCAGTGAGGTTTGAACGACCAGGCACCCACACGGGGCTGGACCACACCCCTGTCTCACAGCCCAGTCTGCTGCCCAAGGTTCTTGAGCTGTGGCCATCTGCCTGGAGTGGTGCATGTCCTGCCATGTGCTCTGCGTGCAGTGTCTGTCACCAGCATGCTTGTAACACATGTGTCTTGTCCTCAAGCAATCCAAGTCTCGAGAAGGCACGAGGCTTTATTATGCCCAGAGGAAGGGAAACTGAGTTCATTTGCACTCGTGAAAACAGCAGGGAAAGTTTTAGAGTAAAACACATTTGATGGTCAGTGGATTTCTTCACCATTCGTTTGAAAGGAGAGCATTCAAGCTATGAGGACCTTGTCCCTGACAGCAGTCACAGCTGCCACCTGCCTTGCCTTATGTGTGTTGGTTTCCCTCCCTAGGACATGGCCAACGCCTTTGCACAGAAGCACCTTCGGTCCATAATCCTGAACGTGAGTTCCCAGTGGCTGCCTTTTGTTAATGCTTCTTCCTGCTGCTGGCAGTCCTCACCATCCCAAGGAGGGCTGTGTCTGTCACATTGGGGGTGGGGGAGGGGCTTACTAACAGGTGCTAGGCACTTCTGAACCCTGAGCTTTCTCTTGGACTCCTCTGAGCCAGGCTGCATCTGGGAAGCCATCCCCACGGTCCCCAAGAGATTACAGCTCCTCCAGGGAGAAGGGGAAGGTCATCTCCACTGCCTGTTACAATATAGACCTGTTAAACCAGCTGAGTGGGCTGAGACCTGGAGCATGCAGAGGGGAGGGCACGTGCTCCTGAAGCCTTGTGCTCTGCTGGGAAAGGTGGGGCCCAGCACAGCTCTGGCCAGGAGAGGGAGGGCAGGACCAGTGACATCTGCTTTGCAGGGAGGGTCAGGAAGCCTTTCCAGAAGCTGCAAGTGTTAGGCACCCAGGCAAGACACCAGGTTACACCTTAGTCTCCCCCCCAGCACAGCCGAGAGTCAGGCTGTTGGTACAGGCCCAGCTGGACTCTACGTCACCGTGGACTGAGTACTTGCTGGAGGGCTCTAGAGGAGTCTGGAAAGGTCTTCACTCTTATTACTGTAGCGATGGTGTGGGTGGTGTGAAGGCAGCAAGTGGGGGTGGGACAGGAGCCAAGACCAGGGCCAAAAGGAAAAGAGTTTATTAGTTGTAAAGAACAGAGGAAAACCCAGAGACAGCAGTGAAGGTAATAGAACATCAGAGGTGAGCGTGAAAGATTTGATGCTGACAGTGGGCTTGGGCCGTTTCCAATCTGCTTTGATCCTGAGCAGTTGACCCTGCTTCCCTGGGCTGATTTGCTTAGCTGGGTGTGAAGACTGAAGGAGCTAATACATAGGCCATGCCTGACGGGGTACATGGCAGCTGTAGGCAGCAAGAGTGTGTGTGTGTGTGTGTGTGTGTGTGTGTACACATGTGTACATTTGTGTTTGTGCATGTGTGTGGGAACAGAGCTCTAAGCAAACCTGCAGGGTCTGATGGCTTTACTTTGTGTTACTTGATCCCCAAGTCACCGTAACCCTGCTCCCTTCCAACAGATGTGGAATGGGGAATGCCCATGTTCTGCCCACCCAGAACTGCTGCTTAGGTACCCCCTCTGCGTGTGGGCATGGGGAGGCATTTCTAGGGAAAATCTAAGTTTGAGGCTTAGCTTGATGGATCATTAGAGGGTCCCACCAAGTAGACAGCTAAGCCTCAGCCTTAACTGACTTGGCAGGCAGCACCTACACATGCTGTCTGATGAAGCCAGAGAGC
The DNA here is from genome assembly GCA_902729485.2 of Mus minutoides. Lineage (NCBI taxonomy): Eukaryota > Metazoa > Chordata > Mammalia > Rodentia > Muridae > Mus > Mus minutoides. The sequence goes on from LR750032.1 coordinate 72,616, forward strand.
TGCAGCCGTGGCTGATAGAGCACTTCCTCCTCCGCGCCTGAGAACCATGAGCAAAACCCAGGAGCCACTGCCACTTCCCTTTCTGCATAGCCATCTTGTGCGCCTTGAGGAGGAAGGACGAGAGGTGGACTTTCAGGGAGCAGTGGGCAGTGGGGGGAGGAGCAGTTGAGGGGTTTGGAGCAAGGTAGAGGAGGGGCTCTAATGGAGGGCAGCAGGAGGCAGAGCCCCAGGCTGTGAGAGCACAGGAGAAGGGCAGGAGCATGGAGGCTGGAGAGGGTCCCTGAGAGCATGCGGATGTCAGCAGGAGCCATCCCAGTTCTGTTCTGAGGGCAGCTAGGCAGGGCAGGCTCTGCGAGTGTTCAGCTTTCGGAAGTTCTGTCCAGAGAGGGCACTACCTGGAAAGACTGGGGGCCTGGGTGGGTGACCATTTCAGTGGGAGTCATCCTGTGTGTGGCTTTGGGGACTGCACTGGGCGGCAGAGATGAGCAGAAAGCCCACGGGCCAAGCTGAGCAGAGATGAGCCAAAGCTTGAGGGCCAAGCTGAGGGTGAGGCCTAGGATAGGCTAGGGTGGGGTAGGGTGGGTGGGGAAGTACAACTCAAACCTGGCATGCATGGGCTTAGAGATGGTCCATCAGCAGGGTTAAAGGAATAGGGAAATGAAGGTTGATGGCTGGGAAATGTAACCCATGATACAAAAACATTTCAGTATGCAACCTTCTCACTTCACATGAAGGCTCCCAGGACTGGTGTGTTGCAGACACCATGTACTGTAGTTTGGACCTGGCTAGTATCCACCAGCCATGTGAACCTAGGATCATCAACTTGTATAGCACAGGTTCCAAAAGGCTGGTCCCGAGGCAAGGCAGGGGTGGGCAGGCCAACTGTGGGGAGCTTTTCAGAGATGTAGCACTCCGTGCTGTGCCGCTGGCCCAGGCCATGGAGATCTGTCAGGCACACAGATGCCCACAAGTGACTAGTGGCTACTACACCATTCAGGGAGGTTCTAGAGTCAGGGCCCCTTCTGCTCCTGAAGGACACAAGTAGGGACATGCAGAAGGTGCACAGGAACCCAGAGTGACAGGATTCACAATGCATTGGTTGGGAAATCCAGGAAGCCAGGAGAAAAGCAGGGTGTTGTGGGGTTAAGGACAGGTTGGAGACCCACGTAAGATACCCAAAGTGATTAGCTGAGATAGCCAGGGAAAAAGAGACAGTAAGAAGGCAAGAAGATGAGGGAGGCTGGGGTGCCAGGTCAGAGGGATTTGCTGAGCTGGCATTGGGAGGATAGAGGGATGGCTGAAGGACAGACAGAGGCTGACATGGGTGAAAGAAAAGGAAAGGATGGGGAGGGTATGTAAGGGTACATAGGAAAGCCAATGGCCTTCCTTATAGGTGGCTCCATGTCATTTAAGGTGACCTAGCCTCGAGCCTGTCTACCAGTGGTCCTTTTCCATGTGTTCACTGATGCCTTGGCTTTAATCCTGTGAGATGCAAGCCTGGCCAGGTCTAGCTCTGCTGGCCTGGTCTCTCCCTGTCTGTGCTCCCCCTCCTACCCCCACCTCTGGTGTCTGAGGTTGAGCCATCATTCTCTGTTCCACTTCCCCTACCCAAGAGTGGAGAGGAAGGCCTGCGTGAACCTACTCTGGCTGAGTCTAGCCCCCTTCCACTCAAGAGCGTGCAGGCACCGTGACTGGAAGGAAAAGAACCCTGTCCAGTGTGTTACACACACACACACACACACACACACACACACACACACACACACACACACGTGGCTCTTCAGGAAAGACAGCACTGAGCCTCCTTTGCCTTTGCCTTTCTTTCTCTAGCATGTGATTAGAGGGAATCGTCCAATCAAAACAGAGATGGCCCATCAGCTGTATGTCCTTCAAGTCTTGACCTTTAACCTTCTGGAAGAAAGAATGATGACCAAGATGGATCCCAATGACCAGGCAGGTGCTGGGGACCCTTCCTGGTGTAAGCTGTGCTGTTTCTTCCTGGCTGTGGTCCTTCTGCCCACACTGTGTGCTGAGAATGCTGTGTGAAGTGGTCTCCTCAAAACTAGTGTGGGCCACATCTTCTGAGGACTTAAGACAAAGCCCTCTTCTGTCCTTCCATCCTCCCACTGGTCCATCCCTAGAGACTGGCTTGGGAGCACATACCCTGCTCTTTCTCTTCCCTGCTTCTCTTGGGAGCTGACTGCCTACTGCATTATCCCTCCCAGGCTCAGAGAGACATTATATTTGAACTGAGGAGGATTGCATTTGATGCAGAGTCTGACCCCAGCAACGTCCCTGGGAGTGGGACTGAAAAGCGCAAGGCCATGTATACCAAGGACTATAAAATGCTGGGCTTCACCGTAAGTACCGAAGTGCCCTCTCCGCCCTGGCAACTCCCCCTCCATAGTGACAGTCCTGGAGTGGCAGACACAAAGAGGTGAGGGCTTTGGCTTGCCTTGGCTGTGGCCACTCAGAGGGTGTAAATCAGATCCATCAATTACAGGCCCAGGAAGCCAGCCTCTGTGGAGGGAAAGGGGAACATATGCCTGCAGTGGGTAAAGTTCTGCTGGTCTCTTCTCACCTTAATGGTGCTAAGGTTTAGCCTCCACCTTCCATTTCCCCACCCCTGTCGTACAGTGGAGAAAAAGGGGTGGCACCCGCCACAGCCTGGTGAATCAACTCACCAAGGCAGCTTGCTCGGCACACAGCTGCCGTTGACTGTTGTTGGTTAAACACGGCTCAGCTGGGAGTGAGGCTGGGTTAACTCTACTGTGTACCTACATGGTACTGGGCTGCAGGATGAAGCAGCCTTAGTCCAGTGCTCCAGGAGCCAGACGAGCTAGGGTGGAGCTGAGAGGAAGGGAGGACAGGCTGCCCCCAGGTCACTCCATACACGAGGACTCCAAGTTCATGCCTGCTCTCCTGGGTTCTCCAGAACCATATCAACCCAGCCTTGGACTTCACCCAGACTCCTCCTGGAATGCTGGCGCTGGACAACATGCTGTACCTTGCCAAAGTCCATCAGGACACCTACATCCGGGTAAAGGCCGGGCAGGGAAGCCCCTCACTCCTGGTGCCCATCCACGCCCACCTTCCCTCAACCCCCCACGTCCTCTCTGCTTGTAGATCGTGCTGGAGAACAGCAGTCGGGAGGACAAACATGAGTGTCCGTTTGGCCGCAGTGCCATCGAGCTCACCAAGATGCTCTGTGAGATCCTGCAGGTCGGGGAGCTCCGTAAGTCTACAGCAGCCAGTCCCCAACTAGAGGTGACGGACAGCCAGATGTCAGGAGGGACCGGAGGGCCTTAGGCAGGGGACATTGTTCTTCCTCCCACCCCCATCCATGGTGATCATAGCTGATGTTCTGTGACTTGGTGATCTGAGATGTCTCCAAAGCTCCCCAGTGCTGTGTGTAAGGGCTGGCTGAGTTTGTAACAGGGCAGAGAGCTAAGGGCTTGAGGAAAGCCCCTTCTGCTCCTTGATGGCTGTCATCATGGTCTGTTTTCTTTGTCCTCATGACTTGAGTGCAGAGAATTCAGAGTTGCCAGATGGGTACCCTGGGTGCCTGAGGGCCGAGCCTTCGTGCTTACAGTTTCATCTCCACAGCTAATGAAGGGCGCAATGACTACCACCCGATGTTCTTCACCCACGACCGAGCCTTTGAGGAGCTCTTCGGTATCTGCATCCAGCTGCTGAACAAGACCTGGAAGGAGATGAGGGCGACAGCCGAGGATTTCAACAAGGTCAGTGCTGCTGAGCCACTCCGAGGCTGCTGGGAGAAGCCCACGAGACAGCCTCTGACAGCTGGCCAGCGCCTGGGGAATCCCTGAGCTGGAAAACCAGCCTGGCCGGCAGCGCTGTATCACAAGGTTGAAGTACTAGAGAGCCTGAGTTTCAGCTGTCGTGACTCCCTTTGTAACCTTGAACGGGCATCTTCCCCATGATGCCCAAGACCTGTGTCTACCTGGGAAAGCTAGCACCTGCCACTGTCCTCCACAGGGGTCAGGGAAATAGCAGGGCAGAAGGGCTGGGCCTGTCATGGTTACAGTGTGGTAGATGAGTCCTGTGAACAGCCAGTGTCAGCCATGCAGGAAGGGCGGCACGCTGTGCACATCAGGGTGCTCTCAGACCTCTGTGCTCTCAGTGCCCCTAAGTGGAGCACTGTGCTAGGCCCTCACAAGCTGACAGCCCAGGAACCCAGTGTTTTGAGACTGACTGTCCCATTGGGGACGCGTTGGAGGTGAGCTGGCATAGGCGCATGCTCGTGAGGCTGGTTGGCATGAATTCTAAGTCAGCCTGGCCTGNAGTGTTTAAGAGTTGAGATTAGAACCCATTCCCTGATGTGTGTGAAAAGGAAACTCCTGTCACTGTCGTCATGTGACCTGAGTCCCCATCTGAGGCGTCCACTAGGAAGTCAGGACTCTGTGTTGCCCTCTCTGCTTGAGACACTGCGTGAGGGAGAAGAGAGAACCTTTGTCTCTAGTTGGCCTGTCCATTGTCAGAGCGGACTGTGCCTTCCTTTTTTGCCCAGGTTATGCAAGTTGTCCGAGAGCAGATCACCCGGGCTCTGCCCTCTAAACCCAACTCTTTGGATCAGTTCAAGAGTAAACTTCGTAGCCTGAGCTACTCAGAAATTCTGCGGTTGCGCCAGTCTGAGAGGATGAGCCAGGACGACTTCCAGTCCCCACCAATTGTGTAAGTGTCAGCTGAGAGGGCCCGTGAGGGAGGCAGCCTCCTACCAGTCCACCTCCGAGAGCACTGCTCTCCCGCAGTCTTACACCGAATGGGTGAATGTGCCACAGGGAGCTTCGAGAGAAGATCCAGCCTGAGATCCTGGAGCTGATCAAGCAACAGCGACTGAACCGGCTGTGCGAGGGCAGCAGCTTCCGGAAAATTGGGAACCGTCGGCGGCAAGGTAAGGGGGCGGCTGGAGCATGGGGAGTCTGCGGGGGTGCTTGCCTGGGTCCCCGGCTCCTTACGGTGCCCCTTTGCCCAGCACTGCCCATATGTTTCACCTGCTTGCCCTTCTTGTTTCCCAGAGAGGTTCTGGCACTGCCGCTTGGCACTGAACCACAAGGTTTTGCATTACGGTGACTTGGATGACAACCCTCAAGGGGAGGTGACTTTCGAATCCCTGCAGGAGAAAAGTAGGTGCATGTCTCCGTTGGTGTGTCAACAAGTGTCCCAAGTGCTGGTCCTGGCTCTCAAGCCTGTGTACCCATCTGCTGAAGATCCTCTCTCTGGTCCACCTCAGGGCAGTGGGAGAGTTACTGAACCCCAGTTGTGGCAGTGTGTGTGGGGGGGGTCATAAAGGGCAGGCCAAGAACACACGGAAAGGCAGTGGGTAGAGGTTCTAAAGCTACAGAGTCTAAATGGAAGACCTGGCATAGCCCCAGGCACTTGGTAAGGCTAGATGTTGTGAATTAATCCTCATCTGTTTTCATATCTGGGACAATGGGATAATGCCACACTCCATCCACAGAGGACAGAAGTGCAGACATTCCCACGAGGCACTGTCTAGCAGGTGGCCGCTTGGTTGTTAGCTGTGATGCTGCTTGCTTTGGCCACTTTGTCACCTTCACTATGAGGAAGAAGTGGACGGGTGCCCAAGGTTCTATTCCCTGAAAAGATGAACCCAAGTCGCACCCATGAGCTTTGACAATGCTGGGGTTTACAGAGGAGCAGGGCAGGCTAACACACACGTCTGAGCTGGGAGGGCCCTCAGGCCTGAGAGCTGCCACATCCTCGTGTTCGGGCCCTCAAGTCTGTCTGCTCATCTGCTAAAGATCCTCTCTCTGGTCCACCTCAGGGCAGTGGGAGAGTTACTGAATCCCAGTTGTGGCAGTGTGGGGGGTCATAAAGGGCAGGCCAAGACCGCATGGGGCCCAGGCTTCCAGCACCGAGCAGCACTGACAGCTTGCGGCACCAGCTTCCAGGCGGTGATTCCCATTCTCTTTCAGTTCCTGTTGCAGATATTAAGGCCATTGTTACCGGGAAAGACTGTCCTCACATGAAAGAGAAGAGTGCCCTGAAACAGAACAAGGTGAGAGGCGGGTGGGCGGGCGGGCAGGCAGGTGGGTGGGGCTGAACCCCAGCCCCTGCCCCTGACAGCTGCAGACAGGGGCTTTCATCCCACCTTAAATTATACGACAGTATTAAGATCATTGAACACTATAAGAATAAACAGATCCCAGTGCACGTCTCTCCAGCCTCAGCAACCTTGGCAGCTCCGTCGCCCACTCCTCCTCACGGCACTGGGAGGCCCCAAGTGGCACAGCATCTCTTTCATGAGTGTGTCCTGCACATCTCTGAAGGATACAGCCATGGAGTCACATTGACACACCTAGCAGAAGATACAAGGCCATTATTCAATATGAAATACTCCATTTACTCTAACGTCCACCTGCTGCCTTGTAAATGTTTCACGCACACATGCACACTCTGTACCCAGGTTTGAATCCGTTCCAGCGGCTTTGCCTGCCGCAGTGTGCCCTTCATCTCTGAGTCCTTCATTCATGCGCTTCCCCTCCACCTTTTCCCCCCGTCTTCACTTTATTAGTGTAATGGACCATGTTGCTTATGTGGTCCTTTCTCAGAGTCTTAGTTTTGCTGACTGGGTCTCCATGCTTTTCCTCTGTCCCAGATCTGCAAATTGGCCCAGGGACCTAGAGGTTTGATTTGGTTCGGGTTTGACTTTGCCCTGGCTTGGCCACATCCTATGTGGTACTGGGGCCTATTGAGGGAGGCCCTAATGGCCGGGCGGTGCTCTGCTGTTTCAGCACACTCTAGCTGCTCAGGGCTAAGCCTTGTACACTAGGGTGCTGCGTTTACTAATGAGCTGAGCCACTTCTCGGTGAAGAAACCCGCCTTCTACTGTTGGCTTCCTGTGGCACAGTTGGTGGAACAAGAGAGGCCAAAGGTTTGCCTCCACTTGCATGTACCTCCTTCTAAAGCAGTGAGTTGGTTCTAAGTGTCACCCAATCATGACCAAGTTTTATGTCTCTGTTGTATGTTTTGTTTTGGTTTGGTTTTTGGTTTTTTTGAGACAGGGTTTCTCTGTATAGCCCTGGCTGTCCTGGAACTCACTTTGTAGACCAGGCTGGCCTCGGATTCAGAAATCTGCCTGCCTCTGCCTCCCGAGTGCTGGGATTAAAGGCATGCGCCACCACGCCCGGCTTTGTTGTATGTTTTTTAGTGTTCAATGAGCGCATGAGTTTAAGCCGGTCATTTGAGTTTGTCTGTGACTGCATGGGTTTAAGCATAAGCAGGTTGCATGTGACTCCGGGTGTATGAGTGTAAGCCGGTTCGTATGATTCTGTAAGCACATGTCACATGTGACTCTGTGAGCACATGAATGTAAGCCACTCACATGTGACTCTGTGAACACATGGGTGTAAGCCGGTCATGTGTGACTCTGTGAGCACATAGGTATAAGCCAGTTATGTGTGACTCTGTGAGCACATGGGTGTAAGCCGGTCATGTGTGACTCTGTGAGCACATAGGTATAAGCCAGTTATGTGTGACTCTGGGAGCACATGGGTGTAAGCTGGTCACATGTGACTCTGTGAGCACATGGGTGTAAGCCGGTCATGTGTGACTCTGTGAGCACATAGGTATAAGCCAGTTATGTGTGACTCTGGGAGCACATGGGTGTAAGCCGGTCATGTGTGACTCTGAGCACATGGGTGTAAGCTGGTCACGTGTGACTCTGTGAGCACATGGGTGTAAGCCGGTCATGTGTGACTCTGGGAGCACATAGGTATAAGCCAGTTATGTGTGACTCTGGGAGCACATGGGTGTAAGCCGGTCATGTGTGACTCTGGGAGCATATGGGTGTAAGCCGGTCACGTGTGACTCTGGGAGCACATGGGTGTAAGCCGGTCATGTGTGACTCTGGGAGCACATGGGTGGATGCTCAGACGGTCTCAGCTCATCAGTGGTTTGTTTTTGCTGGAGGATTTTGGTTTGTTTTTTTTTTCCTCTCAGGACTTTTTTGTACCGAGTACAGCAACATAGGAAGAGGTAACTAGTCATCTTAGGATCTAAGATACAAACGCAGGGTGGTATATGGTACTGACATTCGATGTTCTGAGTGTTGAAAATACTTTGCTGCAATAATTTTTGTTTGTTGCTTTCTGAGGAAGAGTGGGTCTCCCTAGGTATCCCAGACTCACCTCAAATCTGCAACCTCTCGATTGCTGGGATCCAGGCAGGCATCACCATCAAAGTTCCACATTTAAAGCACTATCACCACATCTTAGGGTGACTGTGGCAGGGAGTGGGTGGTTAAGGTCAGTTAACACTGGCCCCAGGTCCAGCCACACCTGGGTGCATGCCTAGGAACCTTGGTGACATCGTAACCAGGCACTGTTCCAAGTCACTCCGGCTTTTTGTCTGCAGGAGGTGTTGGAATTGGCCTTCTCCATCCTGTATGATCCTGATGAGACACTGAATTTCATTGCTCCCAACAAGTATGAGGTAAGTCCTGTGGCACACTGCCTTGAACACCAGTGCCCTCACTGTGAGGAGGTGTGGCCAGCACAGCGGTATCTCCACAAGCCAGGCAGCCAAAAGGGATAGCTAAGTCTGTGGGCCTTCTACCACTGGGCTGGACTGCCCACTTTACCATTTTACTCTGTGTGTGTGTGTGTGTGTGTGTCAGTGTCAGAGAGACAGACAGACCAGACTGGCCTCTAACTCACAGAGGTCTGTCTTCCTCTGCCTCCAGAGGGCTGGGATTAAAACTTTGCGCCACCACACCCAGCCTTTCACTTTGCGCCTTAGAGCAGCTGTCCTGGCACGGGGAGGGTTTTCTTCTTTGTAATTTTGTAGTCACTTTTCCCAGGAGAGTTGAATCCCAGTTACCTGGAGCCAACCTGGTCAGGCTGTGGAGCCAGATGGATCTGCCCCTCCTAACAAGGGACTCCCAGTTCACCTAAAGACCAGGAAGGTGTTAGTGCCCAACTCAGTCAACTCCTTGTTAATTGAGGGCCTGTTGTTGAGCACTTGGGGTCAAGAGGAAAGGCCCTCGGGCCAGCAGGGCTCTGTTGGGATGCTGGAGCGCAGTGAGCTAGGCACAGACGAAGGAGAGCAGCAGCAGAGGGCTGCAGGGCAGAGCTTCCGCTCTACACATACACAATGCATGTGCATTCTGGGAGCCTCTGGCTTACGTTTTGTTTTTCTGAGACAAGGTCTAATCCCAAATTTACTGTAGTTTAGGCTAGCCTACCTTTGTCTCCCAAGTGCATTGATGTTATAAGCATGTTCCATCATGTAGGTATGTCAGTTTCTTTTGTACTTTTTGTACATGTTTCTGTTTTTCTTTTGTTTTGAGACAGGGTTTCTCTGTGTAGCCCTGGCTGTCCTGGAATTCACTCTGTAGACCAGGCTGACCTTGAACTCAGAAATCTGCCTTCCTCTGCCTCCCGAGTGTTGGGATTAAAGGCGTGTGCCACTACTGCCCAGCTTAAAACATGTTTTAACATTAGTGGAGTTTTCTTCTTTAACTAAATTGCAACTCTGAGTCCCTGTGTGCTTCCTGCTCATTTCATTGAGTGTGTGTGTGTGTGTGTCGAGTGTGTGTTCATTGAGTGTGTGTGCTCACTGAGTGTGTGTTCACTGAGTGTTTGAGTGTGTGTTTTCATTGAGTGGGTGTGTGTCAAGTGTGTGTTCATTGAGTGTGTGTGCTCACTGAGTGTGTGTGTTCATTGAGTGTTTGAGTGTGTGTTTTCATTGAGTGTGTTTTCTGCTCCAGTCCTGGTTTCTGTTCTCTTGGTCTCCATAACACTACATTGTAGATCACATTTCCTATTATTTTTTAAATTCCCACATGAATCCCCCAGAAACTATCAGTTGATATGATGCTCATCTTCCTGCTGCCCTTGCTCTTGTCTCCCATGAGTTTTGCATATTTTGAATGGTACCCAGCAACACTGCTGTGAAGCCCACTGCCCTGGGGGCCACTGTGTCACATTTGCCACTTGCCCGCAGTACTGCATCTGGATTGATGGACTCAGCGCCCTCCTGGGGAAGGATATGTCCAGTGAGCTAACCAAGAGCGACTTGGACACGCTGCTGAGCATGGAGATGAAGCTGCGGCTTCTGGACTTGGAGAACATTCAGATCCCCGAGGCGCCACCTCCGGTCCCCAAGGAGCCCAGCAGCTATGACTTCGTCTATCACTATGGCTGAGCGGGAAGGGACTGGGGCCCAGGAGACACTGGCAGCCCACGCCTTGCCCTCCATTTGTACAAACTCTGTAGTGACTGTGGTAACTACTCCTCAGAGCCAGTGGGACCCAGAGCTTCTCTCTGTCCCATCCACCAGGAGTCATGAAGTCAGGGCATGCTGCCCTCCTCAGCACCACAGAGCCTGGGTCAGGCTTGGAGGAGTGAACTCACGATGCTCTTGCCTCCTGCCCCGAGCCTGCATCTGCATCTGGTACTGGGACCTACTGACAGCCATCACTTTCCTTTCAAGCCTCCTCTCTGGTTTGCTGGAGAGCCTGTGTGGGCTGAAGCTGGTCCATGAAAGGCTGCCCATGGGGGCAAGAGGCCTGGGGAGCTCGGTGAGAGCCTTGGAGTGACTGTCTTCAGGTGGCTCAGGCACGAACAGACCTTGAGCTCCTGCTTAATAGGTCTCTGAGGGCTCATCCTGTGCCTCATGCTGCTGCCTCTGGGGTTTGGCCCTACCATCTCTAGTCTCTAGAGATGCCCGTCTCTCTTGTCCTTGCAGGTATCAGGACAGGTAGTAATTTTGCCCCAAGCCCTCAGCCTCATCCTGGCCAGGCAGAGGCCTCCAGCCTGAGTCCTGCTGTCTTAGGCTCTAGGAATGAATGCTGCAGGGGAAGGCAGGCTGAGGCCTCTGGCTCCCCCACCCCCCAGTCCTCTCCCTTCCTTGCTGAGGGACAGTATTCCCGTGCCCCCTTAGTGACAGGCCCCTCCATTTGCTTCCCTCTTGCCTCAGACAGGGGCTTGCCTGCCCTTTCTCTCCTTCCTGGCGCTGTGGTTTCTGCCATTAGCCATGATTTCACAGCGGCTGGGGCCACAGCTGTGCCACGGCCTTCATTGGTGCTGTAGCACTGGAAGCCCACGCACAGCCTCTTTCCGTGGACGCATGTTACCATGGTGGTATTCAGTACTGGTAGCCTGGCATGGTGGGTACTGCCCAGTGAAGAGTGTACCATATATTTTCTTTACTATAGGCCATACTTATACAGACATGTATATATATTTATATAAGATCTTCCTATCCTAGGATAGAATGTTTAAGGGAAAATAAAATCGAGAACAAAACTGTAGTGCTCTCAGTCATGAGCTGTGAGTGTAACCAGAGAGCAGCCAGGAGCTTCCTGTCAGTGATGTGTTTTCAATAAATACTCTTTCCTGTAGACTGCTTCCTATCCACACCTCCTCCTCTGCACTTATTCCCTGTCCCAAGGGTAAGGAGCGGCCTGACAGCCTTCATTTCAGTGTGCCTGGGTTCATGTGGAGAGCTCCCAGCCACTCCAAGAGCATCTCCTGCTCCTGTCATGCGCAGACTACTCACACCTGCTGGCTAAGGATGCTCACAGCTTGTGCTACAGGACAGAGCGTTTCCTGCTCAGCCGTGCTGGGTACAATGTGCAAAGGCATACTGTACACCCCCAAGAACCCATCCTCCCTTTTTCCCCTGCCAGGGACACAGCCAGGGAACAGCTCGAGTACTTGTGCCTTTCAAAGAAGACATGTTCTGCACCCCGCATGTTGCCTGCAGTTAGTGCCCAGCCTGCCAGCTGGTGCTTTAAGCTGGTGCTCCCCTCAGCAACCTTGGTAGCTGGGAGGTTTGAATGAAGGCAGTGATGAAAATAGATACTTCCCCTTGCCCGCTGTCAGAAGGGGGTGAGGACAGGCGCTTTCAGAAGGCATAGAAAGTGCATGCAACGCAGGCCTTGAGGGCTGAATGAAGCCAAGACCTTGGGCTGCGATGGGCACCATTGTAGGTCTCAGGAAGCATTGAATCAACGAATGCTTTCGTGATGCCAGCTGGCAGCAGCCTACAGCAGCAGTGTGCACAAAGCACAGCTTACGCGCTGGCCTTGAGCCTTCCGCTAGGAGCCAGGAGCCCAGCCAAGTCATGTGCAAGGATCCCTGTTTGCAGCCATCCCTAGTAGAGCCCGGATGAGCAGAAGCCGAGAACTGGGCCAGCTCGGGTCTGCAGCCCTAGCTTGCATGGCTTGGAGGTTATCTTGCCCACATACTCTGTACCTGAAATGAGTCGGATCCGGGTGTGCCAAATTGGTCTTCTGCGGCCCACTGTAACCTGCTTCCCTGGGCTCCCGGTAAGACTAATCCTTCTCACCCCCTTCCTTTCGGGTTCCATTTCCTCTGGGATGAACTTCACGTAGTCAGCCTATTGAATAATTCTCACAAATGTATAGGCATACGGAATGTCACAAAGTGTTCGTTATCACTTTGCCAGGATGTTTTACTTTCTAAAATTTAATAGTTGTGACATAATTTCCCGGCTGCTTGAGGTCCCTGAAGAAATAAGCCCTCTACAGAGTTATTAGTCTCTGTGATTCGTTCCTGGTGCTCGTTTAAGGGAAAGGTACAGTGGGACAGTGTTGGAAAGCTTGCTATAGCTGCCTTCGAGATGCTCTGGCTCCGCCCACCCCACCGACTTCCGGCGGAAGTCTCGCCTCCTGCGGCACAGTGCCCATCTCGAGCTTCCGGCAGGAGTCTCCGGGCAAGAGCCTGGGCGGAGGTAAGTGGGCGTGCGGTGGGCGGTCCCCTGCCTTCTCGCCCGGCCTCAGTTTCCCCAGCTTTCCAGTGGCTCTGGGTCGGTTCTCCTGGCATTCGCCAAGCACGTACGAGGGGCCGGGTCTTGGGGGTGGGGAGGGGACCAGGTGGATACTGCCGAGCAGGCGCGGCAGGGACACGTGAGCAAACACAGTCGTCACGCGGTGTTAAGTGCCACACGCAAATGGGGGTCCTGAGGAAGGGGACAAGAGTGGAGAGCATCAGGTTGCCGAGGAGGACGCCGGCTGATGTGCCGAGCTCACGGCTGTACGTGGCGTTGCAGCTGGCAGGCAGGATCCACGGAGGACTTGCGGACCCAGCCCCGGGGTCTCCGGTCTGTTGGGACCGACAGTCTTAGTTTCTTTCCCTGTTGCAACTTAAGGACGGAAGGAAGGCAGGCAGGCTTATTTTTCCCCATAGTTCTTGGTGCAGTCCGTCGTGAGGAAGTCAGGGCAGTAAGTGCTTGAAGCAGCTGGCCACATCGTTTCCACAGTTCTGAAGTATAGAATCTTGAGAGCCATCAGTGCCTGCTAGTGTCCCTCTTCCCCCTTTATGGAGTCCAGGAGTTCCTGCTGACAACTACCTGGGTCTCCTCACATCGGTTAACCTGATCAAGAGAATCCCTTCCTGGTATGTTCCGAGGCCCATCTCCCAGGTGACTCTAGATTCTGTCAGGTTGACCACACTAGCCATGCCACCAGCCTCTGGCTCCTTGTGGACTGCAGGCAAGTGCAGGCAGTAGGTGAACGGAAACTGTGGTGTAGTGTGTGGTGGTGGGAGAGGAAGTGAAGAGAAGTGGATGGGTCAAGGAATAACTAGATATGGACTTGACAGGGCAGGAGATGAGGGAGGCTGAGGGAGGCAGCAGTGGCGTCATTGGTGACTTCCTTCTGCCAAAGAAAACAGTTGTTAGGTTGGCCATTTCTAAGTGACTTGAGAGTCAGATGGAGCCCCGAGGAATATTAATAGAGCTCCTTGCAGCACCTTGAGGTTGAGCTGTCGGCTGGAGCTACCGGGTTCCTCTGCCTTCCCAGAGAGACTGGAGTAGTCTTGGTGGGCTGGGAATGAAGGCGAAAAGAGAGGCTGGGTTGCAGCCCTCAGGCATCTGTGCTTACTGACTGAGAAAGAAGGCTCTGGCCAAGCGGCTGTGCAGGAAGCAGAAGACTCCAGAGACTGTGGCAAGTTGCACCCGCTAGGTCTCTGAGGAGGAAGCTGTCAGTTTCGTGAGAGGAGCCACAGAAACCTGGGCTCTGGTGAGGTGGCAGGGAAAGAGTAACTGCCAGGGTGAACAGCCTGACAGACTGAGGTAAGGGAGTGGGGCCTGACATTTGGAAACTTTGCTGTAGGTGACAGAACTACTCCTGGCATACATACGCCAGTGCCAAGTGCTGCCCCTCCCAGTGCCAAGTGCTGCCCCTCATGCCAGTGATTCCCCCTGCCCCCAAACCACATGGCCAGAGAAACTGAGTCAGCTAACTCAGTCTCAGTTGTAGGTGACGCAGACGGGTTTTCTCACAGATCTCTGCTGTGCTCTGACCCACGTTCCAGCTGAGGAGATAGAGGGCAGCCACAGCTACAACGTTGCCCCGCCCTGCGCTGAGGGAGCCACTGTTTCTTGGGGAAAGGGACTCTCACTGAATTCCTTGCTTGGGTAGATGTGATTAGAAGCCACTTTCCGTTACTATGGAGGCAAGGTGAGGCCCTTAGGAGTTTCACATCTGTATAGGTAGTGTGAGGCAAATGCTGCTTAATGAGGACACAAAGTGGCTGTCTGCTTCCAAGGTCCTTTCTGGCTCTGTCTGTGTGGGGGATAGGTGACTTTCTGCATGGTGCCCCATAGAGTTGGGGAGCTAGACAGGCTCTGAAGGAAAGGGGAGGCTTGAGCAATGGACAAACGGTAGAACAGCGACCAAGGAGGAAGTACACCGAAGTAGACAGGTTAGTAAGTTGAGAGAAAAGGGAACAGGATGCCCCCTTGTAGCATGCCCCGTGACTGCCTGGGAAGGGGAAACTTTTCTGGAGTGTTGGAGGCTCAACCCAGACCCTCCACATGCCAGGCCAGCACTACAGAGTAATTTCTGGACACAGTCTGGGTTGTTACAACTTGGGGTTGGGGACATGATGCTTGTGGCATCTGGTGGGTAGAAACAGAGATTTCATGGATTGAAGCATATGACTGGCCTCTTTCAGAAAGATTCAGTAGTGCCAAGCTGCAGAGCCCTAGAGAATAAGAGAATGTGGACTCAGAGGTTTGTTTGAAGAACGTTTGACCCTGGGTCCCCAACTGTTTAGCAATGTCCACAGGAGCCTGAGATTAGCGGCCCAGGTTAACAGGTCTAGTTAGCAGCTGGATCTGCTTCTAGAGTTCATGGTGACCAGAGCCGGCTGCATGCTGGGAAGATGTCAGTGTGCAAAAAGTATGTCAAGGTACAAGGCTGCCTTAGGTGAGTGGGGCAGGGCCTTCCTGATGGACCCACCGTGCCTTTAGTCACAGCCTGTTTATTAATCTGGACGTCAGTGGTACCCAAATAGTAATGTGAAAGGATTGGTGGTGAAATAAGCTGTTTCCCTCTTGTCTATTTCTGTGGTGCTAGAGTCACAGTGAGACCACCAGTGAGTTCCTCTTGCTGTAGAATGCACGAGAGTGCACCCACGAGAGGGGCAGCTCACAGCCCCCACATCCGCAGCTCCAGGGCCGTGAGTACTGTTGCTGCCAACAAAGCCAGTTTTCCAGACTGGGAACTCTTGGTTCCACTTGGGCAGCACATGTGGTATTCTTAACAGTTTCAGTGTATGGCAGAGCCCTGGAGAACAATGGTTGCTGAAACCAGTGGCCAGCCTTGTGCCTTTGTGACTCTCAGAGGTGCTCCGAATGCAGAATCCTTCTTAGCCTTTATAGTCCCTGCTCACTAAACGCTGGGTGCCTCCTCCAGGTCACCACCCAGGGTTCCAAGCTCCTCTAAAGATAGCCACAGTCCAGAAGTCCTTTGGGCAAAGCCCACAGCCAGCCCTCAGGGAGGAGATGTGATAACAGGTTCCAGAGTGCAAAGCGGTCTGTCCAGCCTGGTCGGGGAAGAGTCTGATGTCATGATTCTGGAAAGTTCCCAGAGAGCTGGCATTTCAGCTCGGTGGGGAGGAAACACCTGTAGTACCCCTGAAGAAGCAGATGTCTAACAGTGGGCCAGGGCTCCTGAGCCAGGCTTGCCCTGGGCACTCAGTGGTATTGTATTGCTGGGCTGACTGACCAGGGGTAGTTTGGTTTGGCAGGCACCCCCTCTCTGGGAGTAGCTGTTGGAGACCAGGGCAAGGTACAGCTGATCCACCTGAGGCCCTGAAGAGCTGAAATCGCATACAGGCTCTCTGTCAGAGTCATCAGACTAAAAGAGAACATAGAGAAGGCCAGGTGTGCATGCAGCCCCCGTGGAGTGTAACCTTACAAGCATTACACAAGGGGACAGGGGTGTGGCTCACAGGGATCATGGCCCCAAGCCTGAGGCCCTAGGTTCTGTCCACAGCACTAAAAAGAAAAAAGGTCTGTCTACTCAAATCACACCCCTCGAGATTGCTACCAAAAAAAAAGTAAGGGAGCGATGTCTCACAGACAGGCTCCGGAGGAAGAGCATTTGTACTGAAGTGGCCACACTAAGAGGGATGGAAAGGTGGGGTGGGTGTGGTGTTCCCTCTGTCCCTGTTGGGAACAAACTGGCAGAGACAGACAAGACCAGACTAGACCTTGGACCTCCAGGCAGGGCTTTGGCCTTCTTGAAGGCCAGCTGGGAGCTGCTAAAGGTCTGGAGCAAGGGCTGATGAGACCTCAGCCAGCTGTTGAAAGGTCCCACATAGTGGGAACACGTGGAAGACAGTTTGAATGTACACTAGAGCCTCAAGTACCTGGACTGGGGTGGGACTCAGGATCTCTGCAATCTCATGGCAACCAGAGCTGGTCTGTAGCCACACCACCAGAACCTGCCTCTCTTCTCTCCAGCAGTATCGCTGGGGACCGGTGACCTCTGTATCCAGCTAACCATGGAACAGTTTGGTTCTGGCCACCAGCCCCTTAGGTGAGGACTCCATCAAGGGCCCACTGCCCATTCCCCATCATGGAGGCCGAGAGGACCCTTCCAGCCAGGGGAGCTGCCCTTTGAAAACCGTGGTCGAGTCCTGCTGGTTCTCCCTGCCAGCCACCTTCAAGAGAGGCTCCTGTTTCTGCTGGCCCACGGATGGGGAGGTGGGCCCTGGACGTCGCCTTTGTGTGGAAGGCAGCTCTGACCCTGGGCCTGGTCCTTCTATACTACTGCTTCTCCATAGGCATCACGTTCTACAACAAATGGCTGACAAAGGTAACCGGACCTCACCAGTGCAGGGACCGGTACGAAGGTGGCCGTAGTTGGTACAGCTGTATTGGGTGATGGTGGCTTTTCCTGGACACTGGTCCCAGG
Source organism: Mus minutoides (assembly GCA_902729485.2). Classification (NCBI taxonomy): domain Eukaryota; kingdom Metazoa; phylum Chordata; class Mammalia; order Rodentia; family Muridae; genus Mus; species Mus minutoides. The sequence goes on from LR750032.1 coordinate 89,834, forward strand.
CGGGCTAAGCAGGTGGCTAGTAGGGGTGGCATTGATGAAACTGGACAGGGAGTGAGTCCCTGGGCTGCCACTTCTCTGTGTGACCTCCACAGTGGGGACCACGGGGTCATGCAGGGCACAGGATTGGTCCCTGCCACCACAGGGAGGGGATAGATAGAGGGGCATGTGGCATTTGTCCACTCCCGCTGACTTCTTTGGGCTTCACAGAGCTTCCACTTTCCGCTCTTCATGACCATGCTGCACCTGGCTGTCATCTTCCTCTTCTCCGCCCTGTCCCGGGCGCTGGTTCAGTGCTCCAGCCACAAGGCCCGGGTGGTGCTCAGCTGGACGGACTACCTCAGGAGAGTGGCCCCCACAGGTAGGGCCAGTGTGGGGAGGGCTGCTGGAGAGCCTAGGCCAGAAAGCAGAGGCCCTTGTGGCCACACACTATCGCCCCCTCTCCTCCCCTCCTCTCTCCCACGGCCGGATCTCAGCAAAGCCGGCGGTTGTCCTTGTCCGTGCTGGCTCACGTGGGCCTCGGCAGGCTCCGCCAGGCGCCGAACGGGCCAGCCTCACCCTGTAACCATGCTAAGTTGGGCTAAAAGATTCCCTAGGACTAGTGTTGAGTGGACAGGACTTGAAGAGTGGATGGGGACCTCTGACCCTGGGGATGTGAGATCGGAAAGGGAGCTGGGAGCTTGGCTGGAGTGGGGAAAGGGGGCTAGCAGGCTGGGCCAGTGGGGGGCCAGGTGCCCCTCGAGCCATTTGGCAGGATTGGGTAATCCTCTTGTGTGGAACTGTTTAGATTGTTTAGCAGAGGAGACTAACAAGCCTAGCCAGTCAGGATGGGCTCCAGCGCTAAGCAGGACAGATTCTGGCTAGAGGTTGGCCTGAGTTGCTTAGTGGAAGGGAAGACAAGCGGGGCCTCAGGTGTCTAAGCCTTATGCTTGCCAACTGGCTGCCCTGCCTGGGTGTCCCTGTCCCCACAGCACTGGCAACAGCACTTGACGTGGGCCTGTCCAACTGGAGCTTCCTCTACATCACTGTGTCGCTGTGAGTACTGACCACACCCTCCGCCCCCTTCAGGCCAAGCTTCTTCCAGCTGGCAGGCTGCACAGCCAGCAGTGGGCCAGCTCCTCTGCCACTCTCAGGGACCAGCCCTCACTCTCTCTCCGCCCCTCCCGGGTACCTGGCATCACTTCAGGAAGCCTCCAGCTCTATCCTAAGCCCAGTGCAGAGAGATAGGCTGCTCCTGCTGTCCAGGCAGCAAGGGGAAGCCAAGGGACTGGACAGAGATGTTACAAGTTCTTGCTAGGGTGGGTAGGGGTTGGAGATGGGAGGAGGCAGGCAGCAGGGAGGAGGACCGGGCAGTGGAGTAGTGAGGGTCAGAGATCACCTGTCTGCAGTCACAGCCCTGATGTCTTGCTTCAGAGAGGGCAGTCCCCCACTTCTCCTTGCCCAGGTTTCTCTCATCATTACCTGGTCTCTACAAACAGGCAGGTAAAGAACAGACCAAGTCAGCTTGGTGTTAGACCCACAGTTCATCCTCCAGTAACAGTCAGGGCTCTTAGAGACTTCTTCCCACAAAAGGTGACATATCCACACAGACCCCACTGGCTGGCTTCTTCTGGTCTTGGAGACCTGGTTGCCCTCGGGTGGGCCTGCCGCCATGCATTGTGGGTATCTGCTCTGCTCCAGGTACACCATGACCAAATCCTCTGCTGTGCTCTTTATCCTCATCTTCTCTCTGATCTTCAAGCTGGAGGAGCTGGTGAGCCCCGTGCCCCTTGTCACTCTGTGGCAGGACACTTTCTCAGGGAGGGGACGTAGATGTGGGTGATGACTGAAGGTTTAGAAACGAGTGCGAGTGCTGCAGCAGGGTCTGCATGGGCCTGGGGCCTGGGATTCCCCTGGGGCAACTCGGCAGCTCCTGTGTGTTGGGGAGTCTGGACTGGGCACCAGCCGTTGAGTGTTTCATAACAAGTGTGACTTTCAGACATGCCAGCTGCATGCCAGCCATGAGTCCATCAGTGGGCTGGGGCCTGTGGAGGCGCTGAGGCAGGGAAGGAAGGCTGGTGGTGCCCAGTTCACAGGCGGCACATGCTTGAGCCGGAGCTCCTGGTGAGCTTTACTGTCTCCCTGTAGCGTGCAGCCCTGGTCCTGGTGGTCCTGCTCATTGCTGGGGGCCTCTTCATGTTTACCTATAAGTCCACACAGTTCAACGTGGAGGGCTTTGCCTTGGTGCTGGGGGCTTCGTTCATCGGTGGCATCCGCTGGACCCTTACACAAATACTCCTACAGAAAGCCGATCTCGGTGAGCCTCTGGGGAGGGCTGGAGGCCTGGTAAACACAGGTCAACAGGCCCAGCCTGACAAAACCTGCCATGTCCTGTCCTGCAGGCCTCCAGAATCCCATTGACACCATGTTCCACCTGCAGCCACTTATGTTTCTGGGCCTCTTCCCTCTCTTTGCCATATTCGAAGGTATGCTCGGTCTTCTCCCTCTGGGTGCCATAGAACAGCAGATCCAACATTGCCACTCTGAACTCAGCACGGTGCTAGCCACTGAGGTTGCCCTGTGGTTTGGGAAGAGACAGATAAACAGAATGACTAGAATCTCGTGAGATGAGGATGCAGAGGAATTAGGATTGAAAATGCAAGGAGTCAGGGCGGAGCAAGGAGAGCCCCAGGGGCACAGGTCGGTCACATCCCCTTAGAACCAGATATGGAGAGCTGGTGTCATCCCTGTTCAGCAGGAGAAAGAAACAAGGAAACAGAACGTTCAAAGTTTGCCCACAGTCCCATAGCTCATAAGCAAGCCAGACTAGGTCCCCACAGCCTGGCCCACTGTCACACCGTGAGCTTGCCTCCCAGGGAGCAGAGTCCATGTCCGTCGCAGGTGGGGTACCTGGGCTGGAAGGGGGGATGGTAGAGCATGATTGGGGGGGCGGGTAAATTGATGATGTCCGGATACCCTGGCAAGCAGGGCAGGAGCCTCAGCCATGGATGTTAGTCTGCATGGGCAGGGTGGCCTCTTCCACAGCTGGGGTTGGGGGCAGCCTGGGTACATGGACAAGTGTTCCATCTCCTATGGCTTTCAGAGGGGAGGCAAGGCCAGGGGGTGTACAAGGTGGACAGAATGTTGTCACCTGCCTCCCTCCAGTGCTTTGGGATTAGTCCTTGTCCCTTGTTTACCCTCCTTCTCAGAGTCCCAACTGTCCTCAGGGTCATTACAGAAAATTCCATCCCACATCCATTTAAGTTTCAAGCAGCGAAGCGTCTCCAGCCTCCGTGAGAAAATTATTCCGCAGCCCCGTTGTCCAGGAAACTTGTGTGTGGAGCCTCATGCTTTTCCTTTTTAAAATCTCTCCCCATTCCTTCATTATGCCCCTTGTAGCAAACACCACACTCGCCCCCTCCCAGGCCCCCTCACTGTTCCCGCTCTGCAAACCTCATCCGCAAGCCCCTGGTCGCCGCCACTTAGCAGAGCTGCATGGACTTAGCTCCTTTAATCTTCTCTGGTAAATTAATCCCCCAAGCGCCTTCATTACTTATGTTGCTCTTCCCCGAATTCCCTTCAATTTGCCTTTGCTGCGCTCTGAGCCCGGCACCAAACAAGATGGCTCGCACGGCCAGGCTGCTGGCCTAGGGCGTGCTGCTGTGGGATTTTGCACCCCTCCCCCTCTCAGCCCCCCAAAGTTCTCTTCTGCCTTCAGTGCCCTCCTGTGTCTACTGCGCCCAGTGGATACTGACCTCACCCTCTCCTAACACACCCTGAGGCCTTACTGTGGGAAGAGCCCAGGAGCCCTTTAAGAAGGAGGGCCCCCCCCCCGCTTTTAAAAATTGAAGCAAAAATTGGTGTGATGTGCAGTGTGCTCTGGAGCAAGGGGCTGTAGTTTCATCATAGTTTACATATGTGTGATTTGAGTCTTGTGTAGCCCAGGCTGGACTTGAGCTTTCTATGTAGCTGGTGCTTGACCAGTCATCTGTCCCCCTGCCCCAGGTGCTGTGGTTACAGGTGTGTACCACCACACTCAGCTCAGGGGTTAAGGGGGTGGGTATTTTTTGAGATAAGTTCATTAGATTATACTGCTTGCTGAAGAAGTGGCAGTCTAGTCACCTTTCTGCCATTCTGTCAGTAGGGAGACCCACAGCCAAAGGGGGCCTTATCCACCACAGTCCATACATAGCTTTATAGTAGCAAGACCCAGATGTGGGCTGGGCTGTATAGGCCAGTGGTAGAGCATAAGGCTGTGTGTGTGTGTGGGGGGTGTGTGTGTGTGTGTGTGTATACTAACATGCACATAATATAAAGGTGAGGGCCCTACATTGTGTATTTGTATACAGTCAGCCTCCACCAGAGCCCACAGGTACAATTCCTCCTGTTCTCATAATGGACATGCATTGCCCTGGGCTCTGTCGTAGCCACCTTGGTCCCTGAGTCTCAGCCATCTATGAGGGGACTATTTTAAAGCCCCCTTCTTTCTCCTACCTCAGATAATCAGCTAGCCGCATCCCCCACCCCAGGATACCATGCGGAAGAAACACAGTAGCTATTGAGTAGGGCCATGCAGGCTGCGCAGGCCCCAGCCTCCTGCTCTCTCCTTGCTGCTTTCAGGTCTCCACTTGTCCACTTCTGAGAAGATCTTCCGCTTCCAGGACACAGGGCTGCTCCTGTGGGTGCTTGGGAGCCTCCTCCTTGGTGGGATTCTGGCCTTCGGTTTGGGCTTCTCTGAGTTCCTCTTGGTCTCCAGGACGTCAAGCCTCACACTCTCCATTGCTGGCATCTTCAAGGTACACACTGGGCAGCGATCCCAGACCTACCTTGGAAGGAGCCCCGTGAGGGCTTCTAGAAGCTCTGCCCCTGTGTCTGCACCCTGAGGGGGTTGGCAGAGTGTGGCCCAGGATATGCTGTGATTGTCCCCTGTGGGGCTGAGCCAGTGTCACTTCTCACCAGCGTGTAGCTCTGAGGACGCTGGCCAGGCCTCATACTACCAGGCCTGTGGTGTGCCTACCTTGGACCTGACTGGCAGCTTGAGTTACATGGAGCACTGAGTGTTGATCCGTGCAAAGTCCCAGCATTGAGAGCTGAGTGCACGGGTCAGGTCTGTGGAGGAGCCTGGTCAGGTAGAGCCCATGCTGGAGCAGTGACACCCTAAGCAAACGTTTGGGTGTTAAGCCTGTTCTAGCTATGATGAGGAGAGGCCTGTCTTAACAATGCCATGCTGAGAGTTGTCCATCTGTGGGTGCCTAGCAACAGCAGACTCCCTTACTGCTGGGGGTATCTGTGCCTTAGTCTGGGGGTTGGTTGGCATTCTGCTTTTGCTGAGATTCTGCATCTTAGTAACACCAGGTCTGCAGGCTGGTGTCCGAGTACAGAGGTCCCAACCTCTGCCTGTCAAGCCAAGTGCTCTGGCTTTGGCCTCAGTATACACAGAGCCCCTGTCCTCCTGGCCACCACCAAGTCATCTTCTAACCCATGGCCTGCCTCTACCCACAGGAAGTCTGCACCCTGCTGTTGGCAGCTCACCTGCTGGGCGACCAGATCAGCCTCCTGAACTGGCTGGGCTTCGCCCTCTGCCTCTCTGGCATCTCCCTGCATGTGGCTCTCAAGGCCCTACATTCCAGAGGTACTGTGGCCTCCTCCCCACGGCTTAGTGTTACTGACTGTCCCTCCCGCCATCCAGCCACCTATTACCAGCTGTTGCTATAGCTCAGGACATGTGCCAGATGGTGCTGCCACCCTGGGAGGATATAGGGCCATCCCCAGAGAAGTTTACTAGGTCAGTAACTATGGCATGTCTACCCCAAGGTGATGGTGGCCCCAAGCCCCTGAAGGCCCTGGGCTCCAGCGCTGACCTGGAGCTTCTGCTCCGGAGTAGCCAGCAGGAGGAAGAGGACGGGGAAGAGGAATATTTTGTGACCCAGGGACAACAGTGACCAGCCCGGGAGCAGCAGAAGCAGGCCACTCTGCGGTCTGCACTGCTGGCAGATCTTGGCCAGGCCCAGCGGCCCAGCCGGTTCCTCAGAGCGGCTGCAAGTGGTGGCCTTGGAGCTTCCTGTAAGGGCTCTGAGGCTCAGACTCTTCCCTGAGGAGCTTGGTCCCAAGAAGCGAACGCCAGGCTCACCTAGGACCTAAGCTGTCAGTGAAGGGAGCCAGTGGCCTGTCTCTACCATTGCTCTGGTTCTGAGAGCCAGGGTGAACATGACAGAAAGGTGAGGTAGTCTCTCAGATTCGGACTGTGGGGCATCAGGAAAGGAGTCATGGAGAGGCTGGGCCTCATCACCTGGACAGCAGCTTCCTCAGAGAGTAGATTTATTTATAGTTGAAATAATGATTTCCTTCTCCACAGCCCAGTGTTGCCTAAGGCATGAGAGCAGGGAGAGCCCTGGGGCCTGGCCTCTCCTCTGTTCCCTGCCTGGGGCCTGGCCTCTGCTCCGCCTTCTGTAGCTCATGCTCCTGTTTGTGCCCCAGGCCCCATCCTTGGGGCCACACCATGGACCCACCGCAGGAAATAAATGAGTGTTTGCTCAGTACCAGCCTCTGGAGACTACCAGTGCCACAGCCCAGATTTGCATTCCGGCTCAGTCTTGTACTGTGTGACCTTAAGCCGCTAACTTAAGTTTCTCTGTGCTGTAGGTTGTGAATCTGTTTTTTTAAAGGCAGGGTTTTAAAAAGGGGATAATGGGGGGCTGGTGAGATGGCTGAGCGGGTTAGAGCACCCGTCTGCTCTTCCAAAGGTGATAAGTTCAAATCCCAGCAACCACATGGTGGCTCACAACCATCCATAACGAGATCTGGCTCCCTCTTCTGGAGTGTCTGAGGACAGCTACAGTGTACTTACATATAATAAAAAATAAAATAAATCTTAAAAAAAAAAAAAAACCTTTAAAAAAAAAAGACTTTAAAAAAAAAGGGGATAATGTCTATCTCAAGCTTTCTGGAAAATGTTACAGATTAAGTATTTTTTTTTTAAGATTTATTTTATTTATTATATGTAAGTACACTGTAGCTGTCTTCAGACATTCCAGAAGAGGGCGCGAGGTCTCGTTACGGATGGTTGTGAGCCACCATGTGGATGCTGGGATTTGAACTTATCACCTTCGGAAGAGCAGTCGGGTGCTCTTACCCGCTGAGCCATCTCACCAGCCCCAGATTAAGTATTATATATTCTTAAAGTACTGTCAAGAACCAAGAGACCAAGACTTAGAAAAGGAAGAATTGACCGGTGCTGGGCCAACTTGTGCCTTTTTCTGGGGTCATGCCACTGGTCTGAGCCCCCTTGTGGCCTGACACCAGATGGTTTCGCCTTCCTCAGAGCTGGTTCTTCTCTGCTTTGGCCCAGGCGCTGCTGGCCCAGGAAGCTTGCTGATGGAAGTGCTTCGGGCACTCACAGCAGGTGGCGCCATTTGCCTACACTGTGGTTCCAGCCCTGCCTGCTGCCACCCCTGCCCAAACCCTGGCAGCAGAGGGTGCCTGATACAGTGATGTCTGTGTGGCTTTGGGCAAAAACCCAGGAGGGGCTCTGTGTGGAATTGGGACTCGAGCTACATTGGCTATGCCCAGAACAAGAGCCGGACTCCAAACTTGTAGAAGGGACAGATAGTAAATATTTCCATTGAGGGCCATATGGTGTCTGTTGCAACTTGAAGCAGGAAAGAAGCCTTGCATGGCACAGACACAAAGGGGTGTGGCTACATCCCAGTAAAATCTGGTTTCCAAAATGAGTTTTTGCCCACCCCTGCTGTAGAGGGATTCCTGTGAGTTTAGAGTCTGGCAGGGAGACTGAGGCCCAGGAGAAGCCAACCTCAAAGGGACTGGAACTATGATCGATCAGCTTTGAGTCCCGATTCCCTGCCAACCCCCACACTCCAGAGAGCTACCTTATCCAGCCCCTGCCTGTCTGGGGTTCTGCAAGCTCAGGGGTCAGGATTACAGAATGCTCTTGTTCCAAACCAGTGATGTGGGAAAAGCCAGACCAGGAGGGGCTGAGGTGGCTGCCTGTGAGGGAGAGAGCCACGCACACAGCCCACTGGCTCAGGTGGATGAGAGCTTCCTGTCTGCTCTGCACCGCCCCCCTCTCCAGGACACAATCTGGCACTGCTGTCTGGTGCAGTAATTACAGGGTGCGGAGTGGGTCCTCACCGCTCACATGTTGGGTTCAATGACAGCCCCTCACTTAGCAGCAATTACCAGCAGGCCTAGAGGAGGCCTTCCTTCCCTCCTTCCCCCACCCGGCCCACCCAGTTGCCTGGCTTTCTGGTCTAGACTGTCCACCCTCAGCCCTGAGCCCTCCAACCACCCTTGCTGTCTGCAGCCACTGCATCTTGGGGGGGCTGCAGCGTCACCATGGCAACTCGGCGTTTGCCCAGGTTGAGGGAAGCTGAGGATGTGACTGGTCTCTCTGAGGCTGTACAGTCCCCGGCTCCAGGGCTGCTGCAGCAGCAGAAGGGGAGGGCTTGACCTGGGTCTGGGTTTCAAGTGCTTCCGTGCCTACCGCCTCTCCCAGGAGCCCACAGTGGGAGGAAGGTTAATGACCCCAATATACTAGGACATTTGTGCTTGGTGTGCCGACAAGAATGAGCCAGAGGTTTGCTGAGAGCCTGGTATACCTGCATCTTTAATTCTGGTCCCCTCTCTACCCTTGGGGCTCAGGGGATCATCTCCATCTGTTTCTTCCTGTGCTGTAAAGATCCCAGTGGCCTAAGAGGAGTTGCCTGGAGCCAGGAGAATTTGCCCCGTGGTACCTGTCAGCAACTTATTGCAAAAGCCCTGAGGATAGAGGATCCTGGATCATCCTTCCAGGGGAAGCCATCCAGGGAGTGTTGGCCACGCGGACTGCTGCACTTGAAGGCAAAGTCCTTTGTCCTAGCCCAGGGAAAGCAAGCAGGGTGGGGAGGACAGGGCAGAAAGGCCACTCCCTGACCCTCCATGTAAGTTATTTAATGCCAGGTGGCCCGGTACAGCTAGAATTTGTAGACCTATTTCATCTTGGCTGTGGAAACTAACCTCACAGAGGCCAAGGACCTAGAAGTCCTCCATTTTCCTCTGCCCCAGTAGGCATGTTGCTGATTCCACCCCACCCCCAAGTCTGTTTCTTTACCCATAAATGGGGTAACGCTATCTCCTGAGTACTTGTGGAGACAGATATATGGAGATCCACTCACAGTGCTGGACATACAGCTATTAGCAGTCGGTATCCAGACTGAGGACACCACAACCTACCCAAGTGAAAAGGGAGAGGAGTCCTGACATTTAGGGGTACATCCAAGAGCCTCTTAATGGGTGTTCCTTTCATGGAGGAATTTCCAGTTGTAGAGAGATGGCGCTGAAGGCAAGAAACGTGTATGCCACTAAACCTGAAACTTGAGTTTGATCCCTGGGCCCCACATGGAGGAAGGAGACAACATATCTCACAGATTGTCTTCTGGCCACCATAGTATGGGATGTTACTCATACCTACCCCTCCCTAAATGCTATAAAAGTGTTTGTTTGTTAGTTTGCTTTAAGTGTGAATAGTGCTGGTTGTAATTTTGAAATAATTTGTTCAGTAAAACGGGCATGTTTCCATCCCCCACCACCAGCCATGAGTTGCCAGTCCAACCTCTGCCTGCCCCCTAGCCACACAGCCCTGACATCAGCCAGGCCCTTCCCCCAGCACCAGAGCAACCAATGAGCTTGACTGCTGTTCCTATGCTTATTGACAGTTTCGTTGGCAACCCAGTACATTTCCCTGAAGCAGGCCAGCACCCCCCAGGCCCTGGCATCTGGTGGCAGGGCCATCCCTTTCTCTTAGTGTCTGAGAAGATCTCTCCTGCTGGGGACCAGGAAACCCATCAGGATACATTCAGGAAACGCTTCTGGGGCATCAGCAGGAGCCTGCCTGGTTAGAGCCTTGGGGATCATGGGAATCATTAAACACAGTGGCCCTCTGTGGAGCCCGTGGAGAGACATGGAAGTCTACTAGAAAGTGGCCCTGGGAGAGAAAAGAGCCACTTGCAAAGTAGTGAGGCAGTCCTGGGGCAGAATTGCCAGAGCTGGGGGCCCATCAGTTACCCAGAGTGAGGAGAGGCGCCATCTTTACCTGCTGAAACTCTGTCACTAGCAGTGGGCATGCCACCGGAATGAGGCATCATCCCCAGTAGGCAATTGTCTTCAAATCAAGACAGTCCCCCACTGTATCATGTTGTCCCCATTCTCAGGACAACAACCAAGACCCAAGGCCATCAGGGATCTCTGCAGGAGAAGATCACACTCTGGCATGTATGTGCACATGTGTGTTCTTTTGAGGAACAGCTTTTACCTCCTAAAAAGTTAGGAACCGCTAATCTAAGGAAAGACCTGTCCAGAATTTCAGTGGGCTCAGAGATACACACACCCAGCTGGGTGGTCAGCTGCATAAACAGATTGGGGAGGGGGGATGAGATGGGAGTGTGGGTGGGTAGGTAAATGATTGAGTAGATGAACGGACAGATGAGGAAATGGGTAAGTGGGTTAATGAATAATTGGGTGGGTGGATAAATAGATTCATGGATGATAGATAGATAGATAGATAGATAGATAGATAGATAGATAGATACATCCATCCATCCATCCATCCATATATAGATAGGCAAGTGGGTAGGTAAGAATGAATAAACACATGGATGGATGGATGGATAGATGGATGGATGGATGGATGGATGGTTGGATGGATGGTTGGATGGATGGTTGGATGGATGGATCAGTGACTAGGTGGATGCATGGAAGAGTACATGGATGGGTAGGTGGATGGATGGGTGAGTAGATGGGTATGTAGGTGTATGTATATATGGATGCAGATGGATAGATAGGTGGTTGGTGAGATATGCAGACAGTGGTAGGATAAGAGACACAAAAGGGCACAGGCAGTCATCTGGGCCCATATGGGTCAGGAAGAGCCACTTGAGAAAGACCTGGCCTGTGAACTTAGTCCTCTGGACAACTGGGAGCTTGCTGGGGCATAAGGAAAAAACATGGCACACAAAGGGCAGAGCAGACATGAAGGCACAGAGGTTGGGTGGTGTCAGGAAAGTGCTTGGCCTTTCAGATCAAGCTCATTGTGGCTAGGTAGACAAGCACCGGAAAGGAGGTGGGGAGTAACTGGCTTGCTTCTGAAAACTGCATGGACCCCAGAAGGTATTCTGACAGGATTGTCCACCCTGTCCTCTTCCAGGAACAGGTGTCTCACCTCCCTCTCTGTTACCGCAGCAGTGTGCGCCTGCAAGTCCTGAAGAGCGCCCATGCAAAAGCTTGGCCCATCTGTGCTGCCCCTGACTTCTTTAGCCTCCCCTCTGGAAGTGGTTGTTAGTTAAAGTCCCAGTTTCCAGATTACAGAATGGGATGAGAGACATTGGTCTCTTTGCCCAAGGTCACTTACCCTGGTCAGTGAACAGAGTCCTTCCCCTCAGCCCCACACTTTCATCTTCCCCAGCACTGCCACCTTCGAGGAGGGATGCCAGGCAGTTTTGATGCCCTCCTACCAATTAGGCCCCTCTGCCTAGGGGCAGTAGTAATAGCCTGCCACAGGAGACTGAGGTCTAGCAGGGCAGGGCCCCCTGCTGCTATCTTTTGGCCCTACAAGGAATCCCCCACTGAGCCTTGCCACTGTCCTGTTCCCAGCTGCCCCATGAATTAAACATGCCCCCGTGGTTAACTCAGTAATGCTTTTATTAATAGTTAATTACTCAACGTGCACTGGGGAAATGAGACTCACTCAGGCCTCGTAAATTAAGGCAGTGATCTCTCAAAGGAAACCAATGGGAGTTCATTACCCAGCCCTTCCCTCACTGTACCTCTGGGCTTGCCATTTAGCCGCACTAATCGAGACGTGCTGGGTGGCAGGGTGAAGGGACAGGGACTTTCTGCAGGGAGATGGTGCTACAGGATGGCATCTGGGCAAAAGGAAGGACCTGGGTACAGGGGTGATGTGTAGGCTAGGAAACATCAGGCAGCACTTTAGCAGCTTGTCACCTGTCTATGTACCCTGTCACCTCCCAGGATTCCCAGACAGATCAAGGCTGCCTGCCCCGGGCCAGGGGCTCTCCTACTCAGTCCAAGCCTGGACCTGTCCCTGTCTGCTGCTAACACACACACACATTCACGCACGCACACACATATGCACGCACGAGTACAACTCCCATCAAGACTCTCTCCATTTCTGCCTTTCTCATTTCACAGGTGTCAAGACTTCCTCTTCTATGTTTTCGTTGTGGCTGAAGCCAATTTCCCTCCTGCGACTGCTGCCCGAGTGGATAAGGGTCTAGTCTAACCTGCTTAGCTTTTCTAAATTTAACCCTCTCGCGAGTGTTTTGTTTCCCAGGAGACAGAAGCCCTGGGAAAAGCCCATCACCCAGGAAAAGATAGCCAGTGCATACACTCTGAACCAACTGTGTGCCAAGGCCTGTCCTCGGGGGTGGGGGTGGGGGACACATTTATTGATTTCCAACTAGGAAACCCCTACTTCTCTGTCCCTCCTCTTCTGAGTCTGAAAGGGGAAATAATTAAACCTATTTTCTGGGTCATCAAGTATATACACTGTTTGAAACATACAAATTCCACACGCTGCTTTGTTTGGGAGCGTGTGTGTGTGTGTGTGTGTGTGTGTGTGTGTGTGTGTGTGTGTGTGCATGCGTGCACTATGTACACCTGTGTGTGGACGCCAACAGACAACTTGGTGGTTGTTTCTCAGGAAGTGTCCACATTTTTTTGTTTTGTTTTTCGAAGAGTCTCCCCACTGGCCTGGAACTCATTCCGTAGGCTACACTGACTGGCCAGTGCTCCAGGATCAAGGATCTGCCTCTCTCTGCCGCTCCTTCCTCTCCTCTCACCCTTTACCTCCTTTACCCCCCATACCCAAGCCTGGATTACAAGCATGTGCTACACTTGATTTTTTTTTTTTTTTTTTTTTTTACTTTAAAAAAAAGCCGGGCTTGGTGGCGCACGCCTTTAATCCCAGCACTCGGGAGGCAGAGGCAGGCGGATTTCTGAGTTCGAGGCCAGCCTGGTCTACAGAGTGAGTTCCAGGACAGCCAGGGCTACACAGAGAAACCCTGTTGTAAAACCAAAAAACCAAGAAAAAAAAGAAAGTACCCCCCTGGCAATGGGCAAAGAGACGCCTTGTTGATGGCGTTGCTCTTATGTCAGGGGCAGATCAGTGTTCGTCCTAGCTTGATGTCTGGCTTGGTGGTCAAAACTGCTTTATGCCTAGGACATATAAAAATCAAATCAAGGGCTGGTGATACGACTCAGTGGTTGAGAGCGTTGTCTGCTCTTCCAGGAGTCCTGAGTTCAATCCCCAGCAACCACATGGTGGCTCACAACCATAGATGATGGGATCTGATGCCCTCTTCTGGAGTGTCTGAGAACAGCAACAGTGTGCTCACATAAATCTTTAAAATAGATAGATAGATAGATAGATAGATAGATAGATAGATAGATAAAATCTAGGCAGTGCAGCCCAGGAGGAGAAGGCAGACAGACCTATGTTTCTCCATGCCACACAGTATGGGCAGGGAAAGATGCCCACAATCCTGTTCTCCACCCCATGGCACAGACAGGCCAAAGACACACAGAGCCCCGCCTACCACCATGCAGACAGAGACCTGCAGACCACCCACAGACCTGTTTCACCTCCCCCATTCAGGGCACAGCCTGCTGTAGGCACCTGCTTACCCCCACACCATGCAGTGTGTGGATGAAGGTTGTCACTCAGGGACCCACCAGCCACAGGGCCTGCTGGCAGCAGGAGCCACCGCCATGTCCACTTGTCTGTGGTGGACAGGTGGGAGAGAAAGAGAAGTGGAGCAGCTTGAGCGTTATGAAGAGGATGGAACTGGAGACTCAAGGAAGGATGGAGAGGAATAGCCACTGTGAGTGACCAGCCTTGCTGCCCGGGGCCATGGTGAGGTCCAAGCCCATGCTGCCACCAAGGGCCACGTCTGGGTCCATGGTTACACAGCATCAGGAATTGGTGTCGATATTGGAGGCTCGAATGATCACTAAAGAACATAGGAATGTCCCTGGCTGGGGCAACTTCCCAGGGATCACATGGATGTCCAAGGGCTGTAGAGAACTGACCTCACACCTCACTGGCTGGGGTCCCTCTGGAGAGCTGGCAGCACTCGGGAGAGCAGGCTCTGTGCCTCACCCAGGCAGCACAGTGGAGCTGGCCCTGGTGGCAGGGGCTGGGGGCTGGGGGGGAGGATGAGTGTGGGAGAGATGACTCCTTTAATAGGAAAGTAGCTCACAGGGTCCCGAGCAAAGGAGAGATGGCCCTGCCCCTCACCAGCTGCAGCACTCGGGAGAGCAGGCGCTCGCTGCATCTCTCCTGGACAGCATAGCTGACCCTGGTGCTGGGGGTGCAGGTGAGCTGGCCCCCTGAGGGCAAGATGGTGGGAGAGCTGCCCAGCCAATCATCTGCTTCTAGATGGTGTGGGTGCTGGGGTGGTGCCCTTCCTACTTCCCCCTTAATGGCTGCAGCACTTGGAAGAGCAGGTCCCTCATCTCACCTAGGCTGGCCCTGAAGGTGTGGGTAAGGACAGGAGAGCAGGAGAACTGAGCCTGCCTCCCGCCAACAGCAGCATCGGGTGGCCTAGCTGGAGCAGTGCAGGAGAGCTCGCTCTGGTAGTGCAGAGAAGGGCGAGCCTGCACACTGACCAGCTCAGCTACCACCCAGGCCCAGATTCAGGACTCTGAGTTCGCCCACCCCAAAATGTCTATCATCTGTGAATGACTGGGACAGGTGAGAGGGCTGGTCCTATTGAGCCAAAGCTGACATGGCAGTCACGGGATAGCCTGGAGGAGTCCCATTGGAAATGCACTTTTGATGCTGTCACAGAAGCCAGAGGTCTTGAACCAGACCAGTGACTCAGTGCAATGAACATTTGCACGTAAAGATGTGTGGACAGGGGGGTGGAGTGTGGGACACACTGTGACACACGACAGCTTCCACAAGGAGATGTTTTTCTATGCTTTGGTTTTTTATGTGTGCATGCATGCACGTGCACACACACATGTGTTTTATTGGGGGGGGTTGCAAGAGCAAAGGGGAGATATGAGGGGAGAGGGAGATGAGTGGTATTGGGTGTATGATGTGAAACAAAGAATCAATAAAAAGTTAAAAAAAAAAAAAAAACCAATGTGGGTGAGATTGTTGAACTCAGGTCCCCTTGCTCCTGCCAAAAGTTCTTTACCAGCTAAAGAATCCCCCAGTCCTGTTTTAGTTTTGGGGGGTTGTTTCTTTGTCTGAACCCAGGTTTTATTCTGTAACCCAGGCTAGCCCTGAACTCATATCAACCCTCCTGTCTCAGCCTTGGTACTAGAATTACAGTCCTGAGCCACCATAGTGCCTTTCATAGTGCCTTTCAGCAGCCACTATAACTATTGTCTTCCTCACGATGATCTGCAGAGCATGTCTCCACGTCATAGATATGCAAAATGTATGTGTGTCCTTCAACCTGCCCCGGAATGTGGAACCAGAACAAGTTACCAACCTTACTGTTTTCCTTTGATGGAGGCAAAGTGGGGAGCTAGTCCCCCTAGCAGGGTGCACTGCCCAAATTTTAGCAAAGATCTGCCACTGGTCACAAAACTTCCCTGAGGACTGTGGGTGAGACACATAAAGGCCCCACCATCTGGTTAGGTTAGCCCAAGCTCTGCGTCTCCTGCCTCAGCAATTGTCAACTCCTTCAGTGTTTACAGCTAGAAAATGGGCTCACAGTGACACCTCTCTCCATGGAAGGACAACCATAAGGTTTCTGGATGTAAGGCCTGACATCAGCTTTTCTTTTAGAACTCGCTGCCACTGGTTTCTTTGTGTGGTGTGGGGATCGGCAAGGCTTCCCCCACCTTTTTGGCAGAGGTCCCTGAAAGTCTGAGCTTCTGGGCTTCAACACTCCCAAGGTGGCCCCTGGCCTAATGAGGACTGTCCTAGGGCCGGGCCATGGGCCATGCGGAGGGATGGGGACGGATGGCTGCCCCATACCCACACCAGCTCCCAACCGCTTTAGCAAGTGGAGGTCAGCCTCTGGAAATGACCCCCAAACTGCCAGAGCGCCTCGCTCACAGGTTTAGAGCCTCCCGGTTTGGGAGCACAAGCCTCAGAGGAGAGCAGCTTGGGGTTCATACATAATATGTAACGTCAGATTTAAATGTCACTGCTGCAGGCAGCTGACCCGGGTTCCCACACAATGGGCCGTGAGGGGTGCCTCCACCGCCTCTTCATCTTCCTGGCGGTAGCTGACCAAAGGGAGGGAGATTTGGTTTCTTAAAAAACTAAACAGTTGTTGAGCACTCTGGCGTTGCCTGGGCAACAGCCGAGGGGGAGAGAGAAGCATCTTATTGTTTAAAGTTATTCTTGCTCGATTTCAAAGGTCTGCTCTGAAAAGACCGTATTCTCCAAACAGCCCAGGTTCTCCTCTTCAGCACAGGCATGCAGGCAGCTCCCGCTGCCCTCAGCCCCATCCCCGCTCCAGCCCAAGGCTGCGGAAGGCGACTTCCCTGCTGTCTCCTGGGCATTCATTCAGGGCCAGCGGGGCTCACCTGTAAAGACAGGGATTGCATGCTGGGATGCTCCAACCACTGGCTTCTTTTCCAGCCACTCTGTGACCTGGGCATTTGATCACAATGACAGTGACTTGGGAGATGGCAACACACAAAGGCTCAAACACTCAAAGGGGAGATCCACAATGTATTCGAGAGGCAGGCGTCTTGATTCTTAACCCAGAGGCTAAATGAGGGTGACTATATCTGGCCATTATTTGTGGGCAGTAGCCTAGAGTAGTCATTGAGATCATTTAAGAAACTGTCCAGCAGCCTGGCATCCACGTTCCTCTGCCCCTCCTACAACACCGCGTTGGACTTGCTCGCGATTCCCTCTTCCCCACGAGACTGTCAGCTCCCTGGCAGCAGGACCATGTCTATTCATCTCTGTGTGCTCCCATAAGCCCGAAACCCTTTCAGGAGCAAAGCAAATGCTGAAAACCCAAACAAGATGTACATATATTTTTAATTAAAAATGTTTAGCTTGTGAATACATACACATGATACAGGACTCAGAAACTTCAAGGGACTGAGGATTCCTGTCTCACGGCACCCACTTGGTCTGCATGGGGAGACGCATCGTTCCCTTCTTCCAGAAATGCCTGTCATACACAAGTGAGCATCAAATAAGATGTGTTACTCATATCTCAGGCCTTGGTATCTAGCACGGGTATAGTACACAGTGACATATAAAAGAGTGAGAGAGACTGGGAGGGTGGAGGCATAGAAGGGTGGCAGAGGAGTGGGAGGTTAGATAGATGTATGTGTACATGGGTGGATATGTGGGTGGGTGGATAGAAGGATGGATGGATGGGTGGATGGATGGATGGATGGATGGGAGGGTGGATGGGTGAATATGGGTGGGTGGGTGGGTAAATGGATGGGAGGGTGGATGGGTGAGTGGATGGATGGATGGATAGGTGGGTAGATGGATGGATGGGTAGAAGGATGGATGGATGGATGGATGGATGGATGGATGGATCATCGGACAGGTGGACAGATGGACGGATGGGTGGGTAAGTAGGTAGGTAGAAGGATAGATGGATGGATGGATTAATGAATGGATGGATGGATGGATGGATGGATGGATGGATGGATAGAAGGATGGATGGATGGATGGATAAATGGGTGGGTAGATTTAAGAGGGTAGATGGATGGGTAGTTGGTATCTTAAGGTTTCTATTGCAATGATAAAACACCATAATAAAAATCAGTTTGGGGAAGAAAGGATTTGTTTCATCTTACAGTTCTATATCACAGTCTGTCATCAAAGGAAATCAGGGCAGGGATTCAAGCAGGGCAGGAAGCTGGAGGCAGGAACTGATGCAGAAGCTATGGCAGGGTGCTGCATACTGGCTTGCTCTTCATTGCTTGCTCAGCCTGCCTTTTTATAGCACCCAGGACCACCAGCCCAGGGGTGGTACCACCTACCATGATCTGGGTCCTGCTATATCAGTCGCAGTTGTCATCATTATCATCACCACTACCACCACCACCATCATCACCATCATTATCATCATTAACAACAACAACAAAATACACCATACTCTTACCTACATGCTTGGCCAATATGATGGGGGCATTTTCTCAAATGAGACTCCCTCTTCTCAAATGACCCTAAGTTGTGTCAAGCAGACATAAAAACCAGGCAGCACTGATGGATAGATGGCTGGGTGGGTAGACGGATGCTTGAGCCAGTGAGGGAGAGGATAGGTGGATGGGTGACAGATGCATGGTAGGCGTGTAGTGACGTGGACAGGTGAGGGCATAAGTGAGTGGCCGGATGGGAGGTGGGTGGGTAGATGGATAGATGGATGAGTAGGTGGATGGTGGACAGATGGAGAGGTGTCTCTGTGGGTAGATGGTGAGTGGATGGGTGATAGGTAGGCAGGTATGTGGCAGACAGGTAGACAGGTTCCCAGTTCCCACTTATTCAGCCGCCTACCTACTCACACACCAACCCTATGCCACCGGATCTCCCTTCTCACATGTGTGAGAGGTCCTTGGGAGAAAGACAGATGACCCAGCATTGGGCACATCAAGTCCCAGGGACCAGTCATCGATGGCTCAGACGACAGAAACAGGGTCTGAGCTGTGTCCAGTGGAGATTCTATCCCAGTGTTAGTGGCAAGACCCAATCACAATGGCTCAAGGATTTTTGTCCCCTCCATGGGGAGTCTATCTGGGAGACTTCCTCAGGATATCTAGGTCTAGGGTGTCCCCGTTCCCTTTACTTTTTCATATGACATAACAGAAAGACTCTTGGAGACAGAGGCCTTCAGCATCCTGCCCATGTTCCAGGAAGAAAGAGGGAAAAGAGGGGCAAAAGAATGAGTCAGCCTCCTATAAAAAGCCTGTTCCTGGAAGCCCCACCCGATGACTTCTAATTAGATCTCCATGGCAACCCTTAACCGCAAAGGAGGCTGGGAGATGTGGCCTCTAAGCTGGCCATGTTACACTGCAGACAAGCATGGGATGCAGTCATCAGGAGAAGGGGGAAATGGACCAAGGCAGACAGCTGGCAGCCTTGGCCACGGGTGAAGGATGAGGAGCAAGCTGGCCGAGGACCGAGAGCTCAGCCCAATCAGCTGGGGCCAGGTCTGGGCCAGGCAGAGCAGGGCTCGGGGCTCCGTCTGCTGGTATAAGCCCGGTCTGCCATGCATCCTGGGTGGGAAGGGTGTGCCCACGCCAGCCTGGTACAAGCCATCGTCATCATATTTTCCCAAATGCCCGACCCCTCGTGTCTGCTCTCCCTCTGTCTTCTTGGCTGTGCCCAGCCCCTCCCCCATTCCTTTGCCAATATCCAAGGCAAGTCCTCTTTTCTTTTCTGTTTGTTTGAGTACACACGTGGTGAAGGTGTCTGTGGACAGCTGTGTGGCCCTCCTCTCTCTTATCACTCCCATCTTATTCTTTTGAACTAGGCTGGCAGCCAGCAAGGCCCCAGCATTCCTTTCGGCCTTCACTCCCTGTGGTGCTAAGGTTATGTGACCACTCCTGGGGAGTTTGAACTCAGGCCCTTGTTCCTGTTCAGCTAGTGCTCTAATCCACTGAGCCATCTTCCTAGGTCCCCAAGGTGGTCTTTCAACCCACAGGTCTGATGGCGTGGGTCTACTCAACAGCAGCCCTCCTCACGCACAGGGTGAAACCTTAGGATTCCCTGCCTTTCTGCCCGCTACCATCTCTCTCATGCTTACTTTATTCTAGTTACCCTGGGCTCTCGGCTCCCTCTTAGCCTAGGGTCCTTGGCCCTGTGGCTCCCTTTGCCCACTGTGAACTTGCCTGGGCAGCCTTTCATTTTGAGTTATTGGCACAATACCCCCTCCCCCAGAGGATGTCCTGTCCTGAGAATTCTGTCACCTGGCCGGCCCTCCTTGTCACCCTCCTGTGCAGGCACTCGAACCAAGGCTCTGTGATGCTTATGACCCCTCACAATAATGCTCGAAAAGCAAAGGGAAAAAAATATGCAGATTGGCAAAGGCAGCTGATTATACTGAAGTACAGTTTTCAAAATATTTGCAAAACAAATATGAGATACAGTCCCAGATCCACCTTCTTACTAACACATCAAATACGAAGATCACGAAGCAGTTCCATTAGCTGCCACAATTTTGAAGCGGTGATAAGTGTCAATGATCTTTCGAAATGTCTGCAACAACTACCACGTGACGGGGAATATCTGATTTCTGCAGGTGACAGAGTCACGGGCACTGTAATGCTACATTCTGCGGCCTCAGCCTGTGTAACTGAAGAGAGATGTTCTGTTGCAGGTGGAGACTGGGGAAATGAAAACCGACTGCTCTCCTGACTTCCCTCACCGACTCCTGGAAGCCTAGCTGTAGTCTCTCTCTCTCTCTCTCTCTCTCTCTCTCTCTCTCTCTCTCTCTCTCTCTCTCAGTTCCCTTCACTGCAAGAACTTGGCTTGCTCAATGCCAGATCCTCCCAGGACAGCAGAGACCTTGCCTGTCCTGTCCTCTGCTGCGTCTGGAACGCTTCCAGACATACAGGTGGTCAGCAAAGGGTTTTTAAGGACAAATGAACAGTCAAGAGACCATGCTGGGGAGATGGGCCCACACAGTGAGAGGCCTTGAGGCCTGTGCTCAGAAGCATGGCTGAAGCCAGAGGGAACAGACTCGCTCTGGGAGGGAGGTCAGCCTGAGGAGCGCCCGAGCACCCACAGAGCTCGGCTGGCAGGCAGGATGACTAGAGGTGAGCAGGCTGCGTGACCGGTCTGAGCATCAATTGTGGATGTCAGCAGCTACTTGGCTCCCAGCTGCCCTCTGTCCTCATGGCCTCCCTGGACGTTTAAGCGGGGACCTTGGAGAAGCTGGACCTAGAGTGCTGTCATCAGCTTCCAGCATCTCTGTGACGGTAAAGTGTGCCAGGGACAAGGAGAAGCAGAGGCCAGAGGCTAGCAGCGCGCCTTGGGAATGGCCCAGTGGCAGCTACAGTAGAGAGAGCTAGTATGTGGGATGGGGAGACAGGGACAGGTAAGCCAGCTCAGCTATCTCAGACTGGGGTGGGATGTCTGGGACCCAGATCTTTTTTTTTTTTTTAATATTTATTTCATGTATATGAGTACACACACTGTCAGTTTCTTCAGACACACCAGACAAGGACATCGGATTCCAGTGCAGATGGTTGTGAGCCACCATGTGGTTGCTGGGAATTGAACTCAAGACCTCTGGAAGAGCAGTCAGTGCTCTTAACCACTGAGCCATCTCTCCAGCCCTGGGACCCAGACCTTACAGTTACCGGGAGTCAGGGAGAAAGTTGCCTTCTGGATTCAGGTGAGATCTGTCCCCACCACCTGTTTGCTGTTATTTAATTTTGAGACAGTGTCAGATAGACCAGGATGGCCCTGAACTCACTATATAGACCAAAGATGATCTTGAACTAATCTCCCTGCCTTTACTGCTTGAATGCTGAGATTACAGGCATGTGTCACCATACTCCGTTCATGTGGTGCTGGGGATTAAACCCAGGGCCTCACGCCTGCTACTGGGCAAGCATTCTGCCAGCTGAGCTACATCCCAGCCCATTGCCACCCACTTCTGCATGTGCCCAGCAGGTTATGCTCTGTCTCGGTTGCTGAGATGAGGGAATTCCTTCTGCATGGCAGGTCTGAAAGAGACTCTAAAGGTCATTGTCTGGGGCACTCAAACCACCCTTGTGCCTTTGTCACTACCAACATGGAGGGACGACTCGATGACAATAGTTCTACCATTTCCCCTCATGAGCCGCCTCATCAACCAGCCCAGAAAGAGAGGGTGGAGAACCCATCTAGTGTTAGCATGAGGCAGTAGGTCAGGGATGGAGAGAGATCTGTGTTCAAGTCTCAGCTCTGTAGTTAACGCCTGTGTGTCTCTGGCTGAACCACCGTACCTCTCGGAGCCCAACTGGGCTCATTTCATTAAACAAGGATAATGCTTTTCTTCCTGTACTGTTGCAAGCATTACGGGCCAGGAATGACATGAGCAGAGTCCTCCAGATAAGGCCTGACCCCTCGTGAGCGTTCAGTCAGTGGTGGCTCTAAGTGCGTTGTTCATCCCAGCCGCAGCCCTGTGCTGGGATGCAGGTAAGGAGGATCGTCCGCTCTGCTCATCCTTAGAAAAATGCCAGCCCCACAGGGGGCCTGGGCTTGCTGCCCTCCACTAGCTGAGCTGGTGACAGGGACCTGAAGAAGCAATATTCTCCAAGCTTTTGCAGGGCTGGAGACCACTGGACAGACAGACAGATCCTGAGCTGCCTTTGAAAAAAGCAGCAGTGAGCAGTAGGTCCAGGGCTACCTTGGCCAGGAGGACTCAGGTCTAACTCGCCCAGGGTGGGGAGGGAGACCCAGCATTGCTCTGAGGTGACAGACCCACAGTGGCTAGCCCTGTGCTCACCCTGGGCTGTGGACAGACTTTTCTGCCCATGAGCTGGGCCCACTCCTTATGCCACCATGATCCCAGCACAAAGGTCCTAACTGGAGGACCAGCACCCTAATATACTGAGGAGGAACTGTGTGGGTCCAGCTGTCTTCACACCTGGGCTTTTTGGAAAGTTAGAAAGCCCCTTGCTTACCAGACTCATGTGATATCAGGAACCCACTTTACAAAGCCACACCTCGTGCCTCTGGGTTGTGCAGATGAGAGGGTCCAGGGTCCTGATGCAGGCCAGCGTGGGTATCAGGCCCAGCTTTAGACTTGACGGGCATAAGACAAACCCACAAAGGGAAACAAGATGATCGAAGACACCCAACGGCCGGAGATGAAGAACCCAGCGCCCCAGACTGTCATCAAGACACACACTGCTTTGATGTCTCCCTGAGAGGGAAGGACTTGACAATCAGGACTCACAAATCCCGACCAGGACACATGGATGACGAAGGATCTTATGCCCCGAGTGTCAGCCTATCCTTGTCTCTCAGCCAAGCACCCTTGTGCAGGCAGGATTCAACTAGTAAAACTGTATACGGTAACCTGGTAACCCTCATTAGCTTGTTTCTCCTCGTGGCTTCTCGCCCCTCCGACCCTCTGTCTCTGCACAAGAGGGACACCCAGCCCTCAGGATGTCAGGTTAACACTGGCTTAGGGGACAACCTAGTTGTTGGGCTGCACTTTCCAAAGCCCCAGAGAGGCCTCGGCCAAAGGTGCTGACTCAGCAAACTTTAATTTATCTCACAGGCCAGGGGTGCGCATGAAGCAATTAGTGAAATAATGGTTATGTCGCACTAAAAATTATTTATAGAGTCACCGTGCACACAGCTGTGATTAAATTAGACAACCAGGGGGACTTTAACTGCCAGCTGAACTGTCATCCCAGACCCAGGCTCCAGCTGGCTGGGGAGGGGACAGAGCGGCTTCTCACACATCCAGTGCCCACCCCCACCTCTGCCAACCAGCATCAGAGCCAACCTGAGCCAGGTGAGGTGGGGCGGGGAAGGTCTGCATGGGAGGGGGTTGGGTGCATAGTCTGATTCTGACAGATGGTCTGAGCCCCAGGGCCCTTGCACAAGACTTCAGCAGGGCTTCCCACACTGGAGGCTTAGCTCAGGGTCCTTCTTTCCACAGTCCAGAGTGGAGGTGACCAGGTAACCCACAGAAGTTGGTCTTGGAGCTTGGTGGACTTGGCAAAGACCTTTCAGGCCCTGAGGTCTTGGGGCCATGCTGGAAAGTGACAAGGGCTAAAGATTGGGCTCCCTGGCTCCCGACAGGCAGGCTGTGGAAACCTTAGTCCAGCCCATGCCTTTCACTGGACCCCAGTCGCTGCTCCCAGAAAGTTTAAGCAGTGCACAGGGTGAGCCCCTGCTGCAGATCACCATTTCCATGGCTGCACACTTTTTATTCGTTTCTTCATCCCTCTCTCTGTCTTTCTTTCATTTTCTCTTTTAAAATTATTTATTTGTTTGTTTATGTTTGAGGCAGGATCTCAGTGTGTAGCCCCATGGAACTCACTCTGTAGACCAGGCTGGCCTCAAATTCACAGATATTCATCTGCCCGCAGAGTGCTGAATTAAAGGCATACACTACCACGACCATCTTGAGTCTTCCTTTTTGAGACAAGGGCTCATGTGTCCTAGTCTGTAGCCAAAGATGAACTTGAACCTCTGATCCTCCTGTCTCCACCTCCGGAGTACTAGATTGTCATCCTCCTGCCTCTACCTCCGGAGTAGTGGGATTGTCACTGTGGCTGGTTTTTTGGGGACTAGAAGTTGAGCCCAGGGCTTTGTGCACACTAGCCAGGCGCTCTGCCAACTGAGCTAACCCTCAGGCTCCCAAGTATTCTTATTTCCACTTTATAGAATCCAAGGTTCAGAGAGGTAAAAATAACTGCCTACCATTACACATCAGTGAGCAGAGGGGGTTCTCTGAAGGCCCAAGAGACCGTAATGGTGGAACACTGGGGTGTCTCCAGCATTTGAGGGGTGCCTTCAGACTGATACCATGTGAAAATGGGGCTCTCCTTGCTGAGCAGTGGGTCAGACACTTGGCACGGGGGAGGAAACTGGGTTACAGCGTGGTTCAAAGACTGGTTCCCAGTCCCTCAGAAAGGGGTAGACATGGTGTGTATTGACTACACCTGAGCTGAGAGCTTGAGCAAAGATAGCTAAGTCACCTGCTGCAGGGCCTTGGCAGCTGCCATCAAGTAACCTAGGCGACAGCTGTGATTATCTGCTGTGCCTTGCAGGCTCTGGCTTCAGCTCCTGCTCCTGTGGCGATGTGAGTTCAGGCAAGCTCCTGGCCCAAGGGCCCGGCTCCCTGTGACTCCCGAACTCCCTCAACATGGATAGCTCTCCATGTGAGCTTTCCATTGGAGTGTGGAAGCATCCAGAGGCCCAGGATGTGCCAGCTCCAGGCCTGGCTCCCTCCTACCCCAGGAACTGTATCGGGGCGCACCTCTCCCTCCCCTCCCAATGAAAGATGTTTTCAGACTCGTTCACAAAGCTTCCAGTCTTCTTTTAATATTGTCTGGGGTGCCTTCCGGCCCCCTCTCCCTCCAAATGGAGATTCTGAGAAGTGGGGTAATGGGAAGGGGTCTCTAGACCAGGTCTTCCAGACCCTTCCCAGGTCCTTCCCCACCAGCCCTTCTCCTCCAGCTGTGACCATGGGTCCCCCTCTGCATTGCAGTTCTCCCAATACACTGGGAGAAGATGGCTCTTCAGATGCCTCCTGCCCAGGGGTACAAGCTCAAGGGCGGAGGGATCAGGTGTCCATCTCCCATCAGATGCTACATGGGACTGGCGCTCACTTATTTATGGTTCCTTTTGCTATCCAATGTGTCCCTTCCTCCAAGTCGAAGACTGGCTTGGCCTGTCTCCCTCTATACCAAAGGGTCGGGCCCCCTTTGGGGTTGAATGAGGCTTTTACAGGGGTTGCCTAAGGCCATGGGGAAACACAAATTCTATATCACGATTCGTAATAGTAGCAAAATTACAGTTATGAAGTAGCAAATAATTTGGGGTTTGGGGTCACCACCACATGAGGAACTGTGATAGAGAGCTGCAGCATTAGAAAGCTGGAGAACCACTGCTCTATCCAGAGGCCCAGTCCCTCTCCTGGGCCTGCCTGGGGCCTGCCACTGCCTCTGGCCACTTAACATGCAGCCCTGGTGGTATCGGTTGCAACAACCAAATGAGATTAGCTTGCTTGCTAACGCAAGTCCCCACTCGACACCACCCACGGCCCTGTACAGCCACCAGCTGTCACAGTGAGCCTCCCGCAGCCTGCCATCCATCTCCCATCTAAATCGGGACCAGTGAGGGCCAGGTGGAGGAAGAATAAAGGACCCTACCAGTCTCGGAGAACGCCATCTCTCGCTGGTGGGGGTCAGTGATGGAGTCGGGTACAGAGGGAGACAAAGAGGATTCAGGGTCTACACAGCTACCTGTCCTTCACTAAGGAGGGCCCCCTCCCAGGGCCACCTGAGTCAGTGGTCCACATGTCTCTGAAATTGTCTTAGCTTCTCCATACATAGGACACCTGGCCGGCCGCCAGCAAGTGGCTGCCAATGCCACACAGTGGTCTACAGTCCGGGGAATGAGACCCTCGTCCCTCTCTTACCCTCTCCAGAGGATCCAGCTGACAGGAAGCAGCCAATGTGAGGGAGAGCTCCCTCTGCCTCCTATCCTCGCCTACAAGGGAGAAGAGGCTGTAGCATCCCTGTCCTTCCCACTCTCCTTCCACAGCTTCCCAACTTCCCCACGGATTTCCAGACTCTCTCTTCCCATCTGCAGGATGGGGGTGATCCCCGGTTATCTCAGGGGCTAGCCTGAGGCTCAAATGAGCTTACTGTTCTGTCTGACAGTGATAGATATATATATCTTAGTCCTAGGGATCATCTGCCGTCACTGACAATCCCTGTTCCCTCTGAGTCTGTGTCCTCTGGCCCCTGGCCTTTGTCCAGCCATGGATCTGCAGCTCAGTAAGGTTCACTAGGAGTAGAGGGCTCTTCCAGAGATAGCACGTGAAGCAGCGGGAGGAGGGAGTCTCGGAATGCAAAAGCAGCTTGGATTAGAAGCCCATCACAGGAAATGGCTTTCTTATCACGGCCCAGCCTGAACTGCCAGGTCCAACATTGGAAATTGAATTGCTTCCCCCCATGGCTGCCTGTCTCTTGCCCCTTCCCTCTGCGACTGGGTCTCTGCTGGATGAGACCAAGAGAGGGAGGTAGGAGAAACAGGTAGTCCGTTAGCTAGCTATTCAGATGGGGACAGAGTCTGGAGGTCAGCTGGGCCCCGAGGGCTGAGACAAGACAGGGATGAAGAGACAGAGACAGCTGCCAATGTCTCCGTGGATCCCCCAGCCCCCCATCCCATGTCCATCAGACCCAAGTTTCATGGGCCAGGTTGTGCCCTCTATCTTCTGGCCCCTGTCCAGCCTCCACCTTGGCGCCTCGGCAGGGCCCAAGGAAAGGCCCTGATGGCCGGGGCAGATCCCTGGGCTGGAGCCCACGGGTGCTTGGAAGAAGCTGCAGTGAATTCCTGGCAGAGCCAGGCTGCAGGTGGTCAGGGAATGGGCTGCGGTGGCCAGGGGCAGGCAGCTGTGTAATCGGGCAAGCTCTCACCATGAAAGCCAGGGGCTAGAGACAGGAGGTGGGCAGGGTCTGGGCAGAAGGTGCTAATGGAGGTCTGGTTCTCTGGCCTCTGGTGCTCACCTCAGGTCCCCAGGCAGGCCAACCTGGAGCCCAGGGCACAGCTTAGAGTCCAGGACCTCAGCAAGAGCTGCAGATGCTGTAATGGAGGAAGGCCTGAGGGAAAGTCCTCCGTAGCTTCAGCCCAGCTCAGTGCCCAGACTTACGACAAAGCAGGTACTGCCCACCTCTGCAACTAGCATCTCTGTCTGCAGCCTCTCACTAACAGGCAGGCTGTATCCAGGCAGGAGTCTCTCCCCTCAGTTCCCCTCTTCTGAGGTCCCAGCTTCCTCATCTCTGCACGTGTGTCGACCATACAAAGTCTAATCCAGACAGCCTAGGAACCGCAGCCACAGAAACCAGGGTGCCCAGCACAAGGTACTTTAACCCAGGTTAGCACAGGATCACAAGACTCCCTTCTCCAGCAGCCTGTTCTCTTCCAACCCCCTCACACCCTCTTTAGGGTGAATGGAAAAACCAACTCTATAAATTGTCTTCTGACTACGTACACACTGTGGCATGCCTTCATTTATTCACTGACATACCGTGCAATTTTTTTTTGAAGCAGGGTCTTACTGGGTAGCCTCCAATTCAAAGCAGTCTTCCTGTCTCTAGTTGCTGAGGCTAGGATTGGCAGCGTGCTCCACCATGCCTGCCTAAAGTGTATTGCTGCACCCCAACTTCATACATGATAGCCCGTGGCTTTTTGAGACAGGATCTTACAGATTCCAGGCTGTCCTCAAACTCTGTATGTGACCTTGAACTTCTGATTCTCCCCTACACTGCCTGAGCAATAGAGTTCTGGCATTGCCGCCATATCTGCTTCATGGGGTTCTGGTCTTGAACCCACAACTGTATGCATGCCAGGCAAGCGGTCTACCCACTGAGCTACATTCTCATAGCACATGCTATATAGGCCTTAATCAAGTCATTTTACAGATGAATAAGAATGGACTAGCCCCTTTAATCCCAGCACTTGGGAGGCAGAGGCAAGCGGATTTCTGAGTTCGAGGCCAGCCTGGTCTACAAAGTGAGTTCCAGGACAGCCAGGGCTATACAGAGAAACCCTGTCTCAAAAAAAAAAAAAAAAAAAAAAAAGGACTAGCCCAGTGTGTCACAGGGCTCCCTCTCAACCCAGCCAGTTCTCTGCTCCAGACCGTCTTCCTGACAGTCCTTACTGGCCTTAAGGTCTTGTCCAACTCTTCATTTTCCTAGCTCCCAACTCACCTGGGCTCCCAGACCTGGCCAATTGCGGAGCCCCAAAGTTAATAAATCAAGGTGACTTTGGGGACAAGAATCGGCCTCTTTCTCCCTTGTCCCTCCCATTTGCATAATCCTGGCTGGCAATATGATAATGATGTTTGTTAAAGACAGAGCACAATAAATTAATACCGTTAAGTTGTTGCTGCGAAATGCAAAGCAGGTAATTTACTGCCAGCGAGGAGCGGAGCCTTTAAACTGTAATGGATTAACTTTCCCAGCAGCAGCCAGTCCCCCGAGGGAGGGAACAGGGGAGACTCGGGCAGGGCTGGAGGACCATAGGAACCCACCTACTTTTCAGAGTCATAGCTGGGGTGTTCAGGTCCTGTGGAGTTCTTCCCCACTGCTCTGAGCCCGGAGCAAGACAAGGAATGGCAGAAGGAGGCAAAGAAGCGCTGGGGTAACCAGGGTCTCGGTCTGGAAGCCCATCCCCCAAGAGGGTAGGGAGTCTTACGTGTCCATCTGCGCACTGTCTCCAGGGTCTCAGAAGCAACCCCTGAAGTGAGAACCCCCTAAAGCACCTTAGATGCCCTAGGACCCAGCAGTGGCCCACAGCGCCACCTCTTTGCCTGGACCATGATCAGTAAGGGAGGGTCTGGGTTACGTGAAGAACAGATGGGGGGGCAAGCAAGGAGAGAAGAAGCTAGGCAAAACTGAGGCGACCCCCTGGCTAGGGCACCTTCACAGCCCCCCAGGCCCTCTCAGATCGAAGGCTATGGAAGGAGGCAGAAAGGGCCTCCAAAGGGAAGAGGCTACTTCTGTGTGGGCCAAAAGGGTGCAGGAGTGGGTGGAGGCTGGAAGGATGGAGAGGCCTAGGCGAGAGCTGGCTTCTCAGAGACAGCCCCTCCCTTAGGGCTCAAGACAGATCTGCTGGTCCGGATGAGAACTGCGCAGCCTCTGCTCAGGGCGGGCTGGCAGGCCGGTCCCCGGGACCCCAGCAGAATTCTAATTTGCCAGTTATCTCTGCAGCTTCTCTGGCAATATTAAAGGGGCGACGTTCTGCAGTCGGCTCCCAGGCTAATTGGATTTGGGCCTCTTCGCTCCTGGGCAAGGGAGGGGCAGCCTGATGGGGGAGGGGAGGCTCAAGGACCTAGGCTGGGTCTGTTGTGAGTGGCTGTGGTCCCTGAAACCAAACACTTAGGTGACAGCTCTCCCCAAAGTCCTACTTGTAGAGTGGCCTTGCTCGAGCCTTTCTCCAGCCTGGATCCCATATTCTCTGGTGTCAGTTGGTAATAACATAGCAAAGCCTCCTTCCTCAGGTCTATTCATGGTCGAGCCCTCTCTAGGTTTAGTACCACACCCCAAGTCCTCTGATTCTTACAGCCCAGTGAATATGCTAAGGCCTAGTTAGTCAAGAAAATATTCATGGTGAGCATTTCAGATCTGTAAGGTGCCTTGAGTCTCGGTTTTTAAAATTCAGTTGTGCCCAGACTTGAAGTATAGAAGGTTGGGGTGCGGTTGGGAGCCAGGGCAAGAAGTCAAGACACAAGGCAGCCAGCAGCCCCAGACTTAAATCTCCACAGGAGCCCAGCCCGCTGTGGGGGCCTGGTAGGTGTTCTTGCTTCTCTGAGCCTCGTAAATGGAGAGATGGTAATGGTTTCGCATGCTGGGCTACTGTGCTGCCCAGACTATGAAGAAAGCACTTCTTTCTATGGACAGATTCTTTCCAGCCTCCCAAGGTGAGCAGGTCTGCTTCATGAACTCAATTAAGCATAGAGAATGTTCAGATGGGGAAACTGAGGCCCACGCTGCCTCCCCGCCCCCACCATCTCTTTTTCGAGCCTCCTTTTGTCCCGGACGTCCGTTTCTGTCTATCTGGGTATCCCTCCCCTCCAAGACCAGCTGACCAGCTGGCTGACGGTCCTTTGCCATTGTCCACTGCTGGTGGAACTGTCCAGAGTCACTGCAGAGAGGCCCCCTCTGGAGGCCGCTCTTGCCATGCGTCCCCCGTCCAGATGTTAATTTTGCCAGGACTTTGATAAATCTTCCTGTCGTCTCCATGAGCTGGAGACATAGATTTCATCTTATTGAGAGGTGACACTTCTGCCCTTTGGTACAGGCTATCAATTTCAAGCAGAGAGCAACGGAGGACCAGCCTTGTGTAACCCCTCTGCCACCACCACAGTCTCTCCTTAAGCCCATGGGGCCAGCCGGAGACAACTGCTTAACCTGTCCTTCCAAAGTGGCTGGACCCCTCCAGGTCTGCATCGTCCGCGGTTCAGTGCACATCTATGTGGCTGGCTTCCAGCCCCTGGCACCTGCACGGCTTTGCTGTCCGGGTGGCAGATGGGAGAGGCTGGGACCTGGTGTCCAGTTGTAAGCAATGACTTAGGAGCCAGAGATGAAGTATCCACCCTTGTGTGGGAGTGGACATCTTACCTCTGAGGATCCTCACCAGGGCACAGTAGTAGTACCATGTTCCTTGAGCTCGCTGCTTTTCCCACTGCAGGTCCTTCCAAGGATCACTGTCCTAACAACAGGCTCCCCTTGAACCCTTTTCTCAGGGTCCTCTGCTGAGGGATGCTCTTCCCCAAATGCTGAGCCCTTAGAGATCCGATGCTGCCAGGTTAGCAATGGAGGAGCATCAAGAAAGGGCAGGGAGCTAGATCAGGTAGGGGCTTACCTAGGTACTTGATGTCCCTATGTATGAGGGCTGACACCTACAGGATGCCTACTGTGTGACAAGGACTTTTCTTGCACCAAGATCATGTTTCATTCAAGCAGCAAGCCTGCATGGGCTTTCCCAGATTTGCAGGTAAGAAAGAAGTGTTCAGAGAGGTGAAGTGATTTACTGAATGCCACACAGCCCAGCAAAGAAAAGCTCTCGTCCAAATTCAGGCAGCGCCCACCCTGGCTCATCGATTCTGTTCCACTTCTCCAATAATGAGTGTGTCATGGAGCGAGGAGTATCTACCTCCCAGCCATGGCTTTAGATGAAGGGGTAAATGGTGAAACAATGCCCTTCCTGTTGACAAAACTTCGAGGGGGTCTGGCATATGTGAGGAGGATAAACCCCAGAGTCCGTGACAGCAACTCCCTCCAGGGTACATGGACTCATAGGACATTCAGCTGGAGCTCTATTTCAAACATGCCATTGTACAAACAGGACAGCCAAGGCCCCAAGGGACTGGCTATCACCCAAGGTTTCACTCCATTACTAGGGCTCCTGTATGAGAGCTCTCGTGATCATCACTGACACTCATGCCCACAGCTTGTGTCTTGGTCCACCCAAGCCTCCCAGAGAATTTTTTTTAAAGATTATTTGTTTATTTTATGTATATGAGTACATTGTCGATGTCTTCAGACACACCAGAAGAGGGCATCAGATCCCATTATAGATGGTTGTGAACCACCATGTGGTTGCTGGGAATTGAACTCAGGACCACAAGAATAGCAGTCACTGCCCTTAACCACTGAGCCATCTCTCCAGCCCCCTCCCAGAGAATTAATTGGGCTCGTAAGTAACTCTCAAAACTCAGAAGGCTCACATTCTTTTTTTTTTTTTTTTTTGGTTTGTCTCTTTTTTATTTTTTAAAAAAGAGTTTGCTACATAAAATATTTAAACTTCTAAAGCCTTAAAGATACATATTTATATGGACTTTGGAGAAGATAGAACAGATAAAGGCTTGGTACCCTTAATATATAAAGAGCTTTTTCTAGTCAATAAGAGAAGGTAAGTTTAAAAATAGATAAAACATATGAGCGGAAAATGGCAGTCTAAAGAGCTCCAGGTTTCCGAGGATTCGGAGGGCGCTAAAACTGTCATTCCTTGTTAAATACGTGCTTATTTATTATTAAAAGGCCCATTTATACTGAGGGTCACACACAACTGCTTGTTAAACACTTTTAGTGCGGGGAGGGACTTATTTACAGTCACAACCACAGAGAAAGGTGGCCAATTGCCAGAGCCACGGACTTGCCCTGGGTCCCACTTCCTGTCTCTTCTTCAGGCTGTTGCCATGGTGAAGTAGCCTCACAATTCAGTTCTCCCTTAGGCCTGGATGAGGCCAGGAGGGATAGCAGGAGTCTGGGTCTCCCTGGTCCAGTCTCTGACTTGCTGGTGACCTGACTTGCTATAGGCCCTCATCTACAGGCTTCAGGGTTCTCACCTGCAAGGTTGGCAGGGTACCCCACACACCACCATGACATCCAGGATATCTCACCTGGGGTGGAGGAGGATGTACAGCCACAGACTTCTCTGCCCCCTCCTACACTGATGCAATCAGCTGAGCTTTAGCCGACCGAGGTTCAAGTACAGTACCTGCTGCACCCTGCCGCACCTCACCGCATCCCACACACCCCTACCGCCATTCTTTTCTCTCTCTCTTCCTTCCTTCCTTCCTTCCTTCTTTCTTTTCTTCTTCTTTTTTTTTTTTTTTTTTGTTTTCAAGACAGGATTTCTCTGTGTAGCCCTGACTGTCCTGGGACTCACTCTGTAGACCAGGCTGGCCAGACTCAGAAATCTGCCTGCCTCTGCCTCCCAAGTACTGGGATTAAAAGCATGTGCCACTACTGTCCAGCGCCACCTCCATTCTTGATCCAAGACAGATTTTACTCTGCAAATGAAAAGCCCCCTGCTTGCTTCCTGGGGAGGAGTGGTGGGGGCCAGGGCCAAGGCCAGCAAACCAGTTCTGTCTCCAGTTGTCCTTTCCAAAGATCCTCTTCCTGGACTCCTGGTGCCCCTCCCCCTTGGGAAGTGGGAAGTACTGGCTGGCCAGTGGGGATTCCTCCGCAGTCAGCTTTGTGGGTAGTACAGGCAGGGGGAGTGAGAGTGTGTCCCTCAGCTCTTCCCTGAAGGCCACTGTGCCTGACACATTCTTGTCCCTTTGGGTAGGTAATGCATGACCCTTCCAGGAGGGAACTTTGCCCACCCACGCACTTCGTAGCCTTTATCTATGGCTGCTCTTCAGGGAGCCCAACAGCATATGCCCCGTGATGGCAGCAAAAAGAGAAGGGGTTCAGGGCCAATTTTGCCACTCCCTGTGTGACTCCAGGCCAGCCGGTCACCTCCAAGTCTCTCAGCAGCAGGACTGTTGTGAGGGGCCGGTGGGATGATGAATTAAAGGTATTAGGAGAGGCCCAGGACTGGGAGAGGCAGCTAAGGAGTAGCTACTGAAGCTATCTGAAAAATGGGATTAATAACACCTACCGTAGTCTTCTCGGAAGGGTAATGACATAATGCATCTGAAAGGCAGGACAAAATAGCAGGGGCTCATTTAGTGGCCGCCCTGGGCCCAGACCAACAAAGGACGTGGTGGCTCTGAGGGCAAGGGGGTCCATCCTGGTGGCTTGAGTGTCCACTGCAGGCATGACCCCTTATCAGCTCTCACCCTGGCACCCAGCTTAGCTCAGGCCAGCCTGGGGATATGGGCCATGCTGGGGACTCAGTGTCCAAGATAGAGGGGAGCCCGGAGCTCGGGGAGGGGATGCTTTGATCGATACTAAGCCAATCTCCTACAAGATTAGCCAGGCCTCTGGATCCAACGGTAAAGAAAATCACTGGGCACACCAGGGAGATGTGAAAAATGCCGTAGATTACAGTTTGGGATGTTCCAAGTGAGAATAAGTGAGTCTGCGATTGTTTGCTGCAGTAAATAATTCATCCACTTTAAATTTCGTTCCTTCTCTCCAGCTCCCTCCTCCTCCCACCATCTCTTTCTAAGGCTACTCTCTCTCTCTCTCTCTCTCTCTCTCTCTCTCTCTCTCTCTCCAGGACTCCCACCCCTGCCTCTGTCCAGGGCACCTCAAAGCCAGCAAGGAACTCATCACCCAAATGTTTTGAATCTGTTAATGACACTAATCGTCTTTCACTGCTAATTAGTAACGCTGCCAAAGAAAGTTCTTTGGTAATGAGGCCAAGGACCACCCAGGCAGGGCAGCCTACTTAGGGCGGTGGGGGAAAGGTTCTGACTGTGCTGGAAGCCAGATGTCACCAGGGGACACTTCCAAGACCCTGGTTGAGAACACAGATCAACTGTAAGACAGTTTACAGGCTCTGAAAAGGCCTGTAATAGTGGGAGCACCCAAGGGAGAACCCAAGGGAGCACCAAAGGAGCTCTCAGGAGAGCACCCACAAAGTGCCCTTTCTGTGCACAGACAGGAGTTGGGCCTCAGCAAATGGTCAGTAAACAGTCTGAACTCTACTTCAACCTCCAGAGACTTACAGCTTGTGGAGGGAGATGAATTATAATGGCCTCCCTCCCTCCCTCCCTCCATCTCCCTCCTTCTGTCCCTCCCTCCTTCTCTCCCTTTCTTTCTCTTTTTTCAATGCTGAACACAGAACCTAGGGCCTCCCATGTAATGCTAGGCAAAGTGTTGTGCCAGGGAACTGGATCCAGTCCTTGATTTCTTTTATGCATTTATGCATATATTTATTTATTTGACGTGCGTGCGTGTGTGTGTGTGTGTGTGTGTGTGTGTGTGTGTGTGTGTGTGTGTGTGTGTAGGGAGGTCAGAGGTCAACTTTCCAGAGTCTGTTCTCTCCTGCCACCATGTGGGTCCTAGGGATTGACCTCAGGTCACCAGACTTGGCAGCAAGTGCCCTTACCCACTGAGCCACCTTGCCCCCTGGCTTCTATGGATAGCAACTCACTCTGTACCCGACCTAGCCTTCACCCTTCAGCCATTCTCTTCCAACCATTCAGGTGTTGGGATCTCAGGCCTCCACACCATACTCAGTAACAGCCAACGTTTCCTGAACAGTTGCTCACTGATATACACTTAAGAGCCTGAGCCCTTCCCTCCCAACCTCCTGAAGACAGCACTTTTTTCTTTAGGATTTTTGTTATTGTCTGCTTTTTTATTTTTCCAGGTACTTTTTTTTCTGTCTCCACTTCGAGGATAAGAAACCCTAGGTGCAGAAAGATCAAACAGCTTATCCCAGGTTGTCATGAGGGCACCAAGGCTACCATAATGTCACCATGGCAGAACCAGGATGGCAACTCAGGCTGCCTAGGCCTAGAGCTCATTTGTTTTAACCATAAGAACTAGCAGAGAGGAAAGAGGTAAAAGGGCCTTTTCATTCATGGGGATGGGCTTTGTGAGCTTGGTGGGACACAGAAGTATGATGGGAAGTCTCCTGTGGTTAAGGCAAGCTTACTGGAATAGGGGAGCTCTCAGGGGGGCCTTGAAGGATGTGTAGGCATTAGCTGAGGGAGGAGCAAAGATCTCTCAAAGGACAGGACAGAATGAGCCAAGAGTACTGGGGTGACCTCAGTGTTGGAAGGCCAGGGATGGGGCGAGACTTCTGGAAGCTATGCAGAGGACACAGCAGAGTCCCCAAGAGTCAAGAAGGCTCCCCTGGGGCCACAGGCTGGAGAGAAATGAAGAACAAGGGAACCTGCTATGGTGACAGTCCAGGAAAGAACGTGCTGGGCTCAGGTGAGCCAAGGCTGTGATAACAGAGGAGACCAGCCCAAGAGTGATTTGGAAGGGTGGTGGATTGGTGGAGAGGACGGGATGTGGGAGCAGCAGAGGCCATTCCCCTTCCAGCATAGAGCACCATGCCAGGTGTCCCATGGTGGGGCCCAGCTTGTGAATTCAATCAGCTGGTGCTGCAGGGGTCCCAGCTGCCAGGAGATGATAAGACAAGAAGTTCCCAAGCCTGAACTGGGCCCTGGCCAGCTGCTTCTCCCAGCATCTAGCTTCCAGCTCCATTCCCTTGGCTGAATGATGCCTGGTCTCCAAGGCGGACATCACAGGAGGCTGGGCCTTAGACACAGACTCAGATAACATATCATCGGGCTTTAGGGGCAGCTTTCTAGGGTTTCCCTGGGCAGAATGAATTGTTTTCTTTCTCTGTGGTCCTCAAGTATCTATCATGTGTCAATGCCCTGACGATCCTGTAGGGGTTTTCAGTGTGTCTCCCAAATCATCCTAGGAGCTCCCAAAGGC
Source organism: Mus minutoides (assembly GCA_902729485.2). Taxonomy (NCBI): domain Eukaryota; kingdom Metazoa; phylum Chordata; class Mammalia; order Rodentia; family Muridae; genus Mus; species Mus minutoides. The sequence goes on from LR750032.1 coordinate 126,137, forward strand.
AAAGCCATAGGCAGCCTTGGAATGCATGTGTTCTTTCTAGCCTGTTGGATTTGTATGAATGTAGTTTTGCATTATTTATCTATTTACCTCAAGTGCGTGTATACACGTGTGCGTGCCACAGAGCAGACATGGAGGTGAGAAAACAGCATACAGGAGTCTGTTACCGCCTACCATGCCAGCCCCGCCTACCATGCAAACCCCGCCTGCCATGCGAGTTCCGCCTACCACGCATGCCTCGCCAATGGGGCCTTACCTTGTCAGACACATTTACCCCCTGAGCCATCTCACCAGCCCTAAGTGCACTTTGGAAATGCACGCCTCTCCTTCTAAGCTGCCAGCCCTCTGAAGGTGGTCTCTTATTTGTTTTATTTGAATCATCAGACAGTAGCTTTAGTGTGCTCAGCTCTATAAATTTGAACACACATCTAGCTTTCTGCCACCCTCTTCTGATCACACTTTCAAATCCACAAATGGTATTACGCTGTGGAGACCCTTCGGTCTCACTCCTTTGATTACATGCTTCAAAGACGCACCCTCAGCTCATGCTGTGCGGTGCCTATTATTCTAAGAACTACCAGGATGGGCGGGCGCAGTGTGTGTCTCCCATGTCTCCCCTGCCTGTCCCTCACACAGGAGCCAGTTGTCTCAATCCCTGCCCCCAGAACAGGATTGGAAAAGCCATCCCCGGATTTGTCCTTCGTGAGGCGTTAAGACGTTTATTGAGATTTATAAATTTCATTGAGATTTTGAGTAGAATCTTTGTGTTTTGGAATTAGTCAACAATTCTTCCTAAATCTCCAGCCATCATGGAGAACAATACCCAGTAGGTTATACAGAACTGGCATGCACTGGTAGGGCTGTGCCGGGTGTCAGATGGGGACATGTCCCTGTATCTGCTCTGATAGGCAAATGGCTGCTTTGCTGTCTTGATCTCCTGAAGGCTCAGTCTCCCTCCCCAGTGCTAGTTCCTCCCCCCCCCCACCTTGACTCTCCCTGGGATCTTGTAAGCAAAGGGTCACAGGTGACTCTGTGTGACTTCTGATACCTGTTACCAGCCCTCATTCAGTCTGAGGGCCATGCTTGTCCATGACATTTTATAAGGAAGGGACTCCTGGGGCTGCTGATGTTCCTGTCCAGGAGATGCAGGATCCCACCTCACACAAGGTGGGGCTCCCCTTATTCAGTCACCAGCCACCTTTCTGTCGAGACAGGGTCTCTCATTGGCCTGGAACTCATTGGTTAGGCTGGCTGAACAGTGGGCCCCAGTGCCTAAGGACCACGTGCCACCATGCTCGGCTTTTAAAAGTGAGTTCTGGGTCTTGAACTCAGTTTCTTGTGTTCCCAAGGCAAGCACTTTGCCAGCTGAGCCATCTCCGCAGTCTGAGATGAGGTCTTGCTAGGTGGCCCAGGCTGGTCTCAAACTTGTGATGGTCATACCTCAGCTTCTTGAGGAGCAGGGATAACCAGTGTGTACCTCTGTAATGAACATTTCCAAAGTGCTACCTGCCTTCTCAAAGCAGGCTCCCCTCATTCTCAAAGCCATCCTGGCATCCAGGAAATGGCTCTCCCTGTCTGGCAATGAAGACTCAAGATCCCAACAAGGGAAGCAGCTTGTGCAAAGCTCCTGAATTGGCTGACATACAGGTGAGTCTGGCGACCACGGTGGACCCCTGGGCACTCCTGCTTTAAGAGACTTCACCTGCTGTACACCGTGTGCAATCAGATGCTCGACCCCACCTCATCCATTTTCATGTGTGAATTTGGAAGAGGAGCATTGGACCAAGGTTGACCAGTTGGCTCAGCACTGGGTTTTACAGAAACTTGCCTAAACACACATTCATTTTCATTTTGCAGTGTTCTTTTTGCATTTTGTAGCTAATCTCTCTCTTTTTTTTTAAAGATTTAATTATTTTATGTATATGAGTAGACTGTAGCTGTCTTCAGACACACCAGAAGAGGGCATCGAATCCCATTACAAATGGTTGTGAGCGACCATGTGGTTGCTGGGAATTGAACTCAGGACCTCTGGAAGAGCAGTCAGTGCTCTCAACCGCTGAGCCATCTCTCCAGCCCTAATCTTTGTTTTTGCTTCCTTTTTTTTTTTTTTTCTTCAAGACAGGGTTTCTCTGTGTAGGGCTGGCTGTCCTGGAACTCACTCTGTAGACCAGGCTGGCCTCGAACTCAGAAATCTGCCTGCCTCTGCCTCCCAAGTGCTGGGATTAAAGGCGTGCACCACCACTGCCCAGCTTTTGCTTCCTTTTTATATCTTGATGTTTTCCGTGGTTCCTTAACAATGGCCAGAGGGTTCTTCATAGCGTCTGGGCTCTGCAATGGTGGGGCTGAGTCTCCTAATCTTTTGGATGGACCCTGGGCTGTGATGGACTTATATAAGGAACAGGCATCAGAGAGGCCAGTCTGCAGCCCCGAGAGTCTCCATTCTCATCATCTCTGTCCTGGGAGAAGGTCTTTCAGGACCCAGCTCTGGCTCTGAAGGGAGAGCAGCTGGGGAGAGAGTGTGACACTGTGGGAGGAAACTAGAAATGGCTGGAGTGTTCCAGAGGTTGGGGAGGGGAGGGAAGAGAGAGCTTGACCACCAGGATTCATGGCTAACAGCCCTGCACCAAATCAATAGTGCCAAGTCGTACCTACGTCTATTACGCACCTAATGGGTGTGAGGCACTACACCCCACCACCTCATTTAATCTTCACACCATTATAGGACACGGGCAGGGATGATACATGGAATATTGACATTCAGTGCCGCCTGGGAAGAGCAGTCAGAATATTTGCTGCTCATGCCAGCTCAGGTTCTCAAGGCCCCCAATGAACTGACCTTTAGTTTCAGGATCACCAGGAAGGGAGGTAGTTGATGGTGGCTCACAGGAAGGAACGGGCAGTTGCTGGGTTGGCTGTTTACAGAACTCCTTGTTCTTTGTTTCTTTGTTATTTCTTTGAGACAATGTCTTATTATGTAGCCCTGACTAGCCTGGGACTCACTGGTAGACCAGGCTGACATAGATTTTATAGAGATCCACCTGCCTCTGCTTCTCAAATGCCAGGATTAAAGGTGTGTGCCTCCCTCCCCGTCCTACACAGAGGAAACTGAGGTTCAGAGAAACACCACCTGGGTTCCAGAAAAACTTCCTAAAGTCAGCCCTGTGCCGGGCATAGTCCACAGTCCAACCCATTAGTCAATAGGCCCTTAAGGTTTAGCATTGCTATTCCCTCCCTGGTGCCCCTCCCCCAAAGGTCTCAGAAAGCCTTCTAGGCAGCAGCTTCCAGACCCAAAGGACTGGCACTGTGTGGGCAACAGGACAGGAAGGGTTAACTGGGCCACAGCCCAAAATCTGCATGACTTCCTTCACAGGCCTGGCAAAGACTGGCATCTGCCCTGGCCTTTCATCTCCATGGGCGCCAGGTGAGAGGAGCTAAAGCCAGGCCTGCCAGGACCCCAGCCACATGACTTCCCTTTGATTCCCGTGGAGTCTGCCTGCTCTGAGCCCAGAATCAAAGGAAGGCAGCAGCCGCTAGTGCCCCCAGCATCCCCAGGATGGCAGCTTCCTGTTGCCCCTTCCACCTGCCTGGCTTGAAACTCTGCCTGGGGGACGCCCTTCCTGCCAGACTATCAGGGACAGAGCAAAGCCATAGAGAGGCTGAGCCATGGGAGGAAAAGGACCAATCATGTGACACAAGGGTGCCAGCGGCTCAACCCTGTAGAGTTCTCGGGGAAATAGACCTAGAGGAGAGAGGCAGAGAGAGCGAGGGTCCTGGGAAAACACAGCCTCGCGCACGGCTTTTCTCTGTGGCACCCCTGGGGCTCAGGTCTCAAGGTGAGGGCCTGTGGGGGGCCAGTGAGAAAAAGCATGGAATGTAAAAAGAATTAGTCAGGAGGCAGTGACAGGCCCATTCTGAAGCAAGATGAATGGGTTTCAGTTGGCGAAAATGATTCTAATTTATAATCTGCTTCTCGCTGCCGCTCGCCAATTAATTCTCTATAGATACATAAATAGGCCGCGTGTTTGCTTTGCTTCAAACGTAATAAACATTACACTCTGTCCCCTTCTTTTGTGCCGGTTCCTGTCACGGCTTTAGTCCCCACAGCTAATTCCTCACACCTGTCTTTGCCGCTCAGGGGAGCGGGGCTGAATGGGGAGGAAGTGCTGGGCTCCAGGAAACTCCTGGCACCGGGAGATAAATTGCGGATCCAAAGCTGCAGGCCCCCGCAGCGCAGCGCAGGCTAGGATGGTAGAGGGAGGGAGGAAGGGAGGGAGAGAGGGAGGGCAGTACCGGGGAGCCCTCCTTCCAGACTCCCATGTCATCGACACTGGGACCAGCTTTCTGTTGAGAGAAGGATGAGGAGAGCCACCTCAACTCTCTGATCCTCCCATCGCCCACTGGCCCATGGTGCCACACTCCCCAGGCTGCCCTGCTCCTGGCTTTTGCTTCTGGCTTCCGTGCCTGATATTCCCTCTGCCTAGAAGGTGCTTTCTCACCAAAGCGACTACCTGCTTTGTATCTCTCTGCCTGTATCATCATGTCAGGGAGCGATTTGCCTGATCCTTCTTCCTAAAACTGACAACCCTCTCCAGTTCTCCTGGGGCCCTTTTTCTGCCTTACATTTCTCTGACAAGCTATTTATTTTACTAATTTATCTTGCTCACTAACTTCCCTACTGGAAAGGAAGTCCTCATTGTCTGACACGTAGATGATCAGTAGGCATTAGTTGGGTGAAGGAATGAATGAATGAGATAAAAGGATAGAGGTGGGGCAGGAAGGACAGAGATTGGGGTGACATGCCACCTGGGCTCAGCCTGTTGTCACACCTGAACTCTGAGAGGGAGACAAAGACAAGCCTTGGGTACTGGTGGCTGGTGATTTGTCCAGGGTGACATAGTGAGGTAGAGGTAGAGCCAGGACTTGGATCCCAGGCCTGGATCTCTTCTGTGACGCAGCACTCGCAGGAACCTACAGTCCACAGCGCTTCCCTCCAACCCCCCCCCCCCCCATAGGCTGCTCAGGAAATGAAACTCTGAGTGGAGTGTGACTTGCTCAGTGACACCTGCTCTGCCAGGCAGGACTGGAGAGATTCCTGTCCTCAAACTGATCCCATCCTGTACAGACAAACCAGATAAGCCAATGGTGAGTTGAAAGTATCAAAAAATGTGGAGATGGAGAAAAAGTGTGCAGGAAGAGTGCACTGGTGGGGCCAAGAGGAAGAGGGAGGGCCCAGCCAGAAGAGGGAGGAACCAAGCAGAAGAGGGAGGGGCCAAGCGGAAGAGGGAGGGGCCACGCGGAAGAGGGAGGGGCCGCTGTTTGACTCCTCCCTACCAAGGTACCACTGAGCAGAAACACTGACAGCCCAAAGCAGGGCTGGGTGTCCACTCACATTAGTCAATTCCGGAGTGTGCACTGACACAGCTGGACTATGGTCACCCACAGTAAGCATCCCGGACAGGGAGGATAAGTAGAGGGGAAGTGAGGAGCTCTGGGTGGGCAGCATGCGAGCAAGGGCAGAGACCAGGGATCGGGAGCAGGAGTGGCAGTCTCTCTAGCAAGGTTCACAGGAACAGAGCCTGGAGCTGGGGCTGGGACTTCCAGGCTGAGGAGCTGGCTCTGGAGGAGCCTGAGGACAAGCCTTAATTGGTATTTGACAGTTTCATTCAATGAATACACTCAATGGGCCACTTTCAAGGGCTAGCAAAACTGGCTTGTAAAATTCACAGTGGTAAGTTTGCTCTTGCACAGGAGTGTGTGTGTGTGTGTGTGTGTGTGTGTGTTCGCGTGCACGTGTATATGTGTGTATATATGTGTGTGTGTGTGCATGCATGTATGTGCATGTGTGTACATGTGTGTACATGTGTGTGTGTGTGTAACAGTTGACTTAGATAAACCAGTATAAACAAGCTACTTTAGGCCTGAAGCAGCATTCAGGCAGATGACCTGGGAAATTACCAGAGGCAAGAACTTCTGAGTGTTTATAACTGAGGGCGATGCTTGCCATGAAATGATTGGTCTCCTGCCATGCCCCTTTTATTTCACATGGTAAAAAAAAAAAAATCATGGCTAAGAGCAAGCCAGGAGCCTGCCCAACACACAGTGGGACCACAGCCAGAACTGGGACAGAGCTTCTCAGTGCCTCTCTGCTCCCAGCCACCTGTTCTGAAGTACCTGTGATCACAGGTGGTGATGGCCGCGTGGGTCTGACCATGGGGAGTCAGGCATCCATTTCAGGGTCCACAGAGGAGGTCCTCAGGGCCAGAAGTCCCAGGCTGATAAGTTCACACTATCAGCTAGAATTGGGTTTTGAGAGATAAATAGGAGTTCTCCGGCGAGTCTGAGTCCTAACAGAGTTCCAAGTGCTAAGAACACTGTGAAAGATCAGAGTAGGATAAAAGCCTGAAATAGCTTGGCGTTTCCAGGATGGGAGATGCAGGAAGGAAGCCAGGAGCAGAGCAGGCAGCTGGAGAAGCAATGCCCTGCTCTTCCTGAGTGCTGAATCGGGAATGGTGGGCTTTTGGGTAACTGCAAGGAGCTATTTTTAGATGGGTGTTCCGACTTACCAGAGCAGGTGAGGGAGGGAGGCAGTACACTCTTCACACATGAGGACCAACATGGGGGGGCCCTGGTTTTCTGGCATCTTGGCCCAGCCTTCCTGCTGTTCAGCCAGTCACCCACCCCATGGTGGTCTCTCCTCGTTGTCCTCCCACCAATCGCCACCCCTTCGATAGCTGCTCTTTTTCCAGGCCAGGAATAGAACCTCATGTCTGACAATCCTCAGTGGTGTTTAAATTTAATGGGCCTTCCTGATTTTTTTCCCTTTTCCTTTTCCTGCTCAGCACCTGGGCTGGGCGCTCTGCAGCAGCCCTGGGGAGAGGCAGGTGAATAATTCAGGGAGAGGAATGTTTGAAGTGTGTGTTTTGGGGGAGTGTGGGTGGCAGGGCTGTCTCGCCCTGCAACCACAGAGAAGGAGGGGATCAGGGAAGATGCTCCAGGTGCTTGGGCCCTGTTCCAGTCTTCTGGGTCTTTGGGGACCTTCAGGAAAGCCCCGGGGACCCGTCCTCCCATCTCCACACAGCCACCTGCAGTGTCAGCCTCGGAGCTGCAGAAGCTGTCGAAAGGCAGTGAAAGGGGGAAGTCAGAAAAGGCACCTGCCCCAGCGGGACTCCTGACTTTGGATCTAGATTCAGAGGGATCAAGAAGAAGGACGGAGCAAGCATGGGAGGCAGAAGGCTGGAGCCTCGCTCCAGGCAGAAGCCGCGTGGAGCTGCCAAATGGGCTCGAACAGCCATTGGACAGCTCCAACGCAGGGGTTCCCACCTGTCACCTTGTCTGCTGTCCAGGGTGCTGCCGGCACTTAAGCCTGATGGGAGTTAAGGATTTGGACAAACTCTCCTGTTCTGCACCTCCCTGAAGCAAGGCCCAGGCTCCTTTTCCAACTTCACTCTCCCCGGGCCTGCCACTCACACACACCTGCAAACAAAGTGCCATTCAATTGTCCAGCCTTCATGCGACCCAACATTTTTATTCATCTATTCACAAATGTTTATTGAACATCTACTATGATCCCCCTCCACTGCACATAGCAAGAAACCAAACAGGCTGCTTGGCCAGCTAGAGTGCAATGTCCCAACCCTGTGCCCACAACTCCAGGAGAAAGGAATAGAAGAGAGGGAGGCTGGCTTTGATCCTGGTTTCTCCCCTAGGCCATCTGCCCTTGATAACCCTTGGTTTCCCCTCCTGCAGTATGGAGCCCACCATCCTACCCAGCAGAGCCATTGCCGCTGTCCTTGTTAATTACATCAAACATCTATTCTGTGTCGGGCATGGCTTCATGCATTTAACCTTCACCCCAGACTTCACACATCGGGATTGTTAACACAGCCTTGCTTTTCTCTGGCAAAGTGCTGGTAAGTGAGAGTGGTGGGATTTGAACCCAGTCATTCTGGCTTTGGGCTGGTGAGTTTGAACATGGTGAGATGTTGTTTGTGTGTGGGGGGCAGCAAATTCACACAGCTCTGCTCCCCAGAGCTCCCAAGTGTCAGCTGCCAGACTGGTCTTGCCTTGGTCCAGCCGGGGGCAGCCCTAAGGCCTTCCCTTCCTCCACCCTGCCTGCCCCCTGCCCCACCCTGTTCTGAGCTCAGCTTTGAAGAGCCCAGCTCACAAAGCACTAAGGCCACAGTGGGTGTTCCTCCACTCTGCCTAGGTCGAGGATCCCCTCCCAGGAGGCACTGGGGTGAGCCCCAGTGCCCCCCTCCCCACAACCACCGCCTTGTGGGCTGGAGGCCCCATCCTGGCATTGACATTTCTTTGGTTGTTCATGTCACGGCCCTTCAGTCTGCGCAGTTTTACAAATGTGCTGGCGAGATGAAAGGCGCCGGGAACAGCGACTGCAGAGCAAGTTCGGAAAAGCTTTTAACTTCCAGCTCCCACGGACAAAGAGGGAGGGGGAGAAGGAGTGAGGGGGAGAGCAGGAGGGAGGAGAGGAGATGCAGGAAGTGGGGGAGAGAGAGGATAAGAAGCAGGGAAAGGGGAGGAGGAAAGAAGTGAGGAAGGAGGAGAGGAAGAAGGGAAAGGGACAGGGGAGGTTAGAGAGCCCAGTGACAGGGAGGAGGAAGCTTATGACAGACAGACAGACAGACAGACAGACAGACAGACAGACAGACAGACAGAGAGGGGGGAGCAGGAAGGACGGGCCAGAGAAGAGAAGACAGCCAAAGACACAGATTGGGGCGGGGTGGGGGTGGGGCCAGGTAGAAAGGACAAGTGAGGACTCACATTCAGAAAGCATCAGAGAGTTCCCTGAAAGGCTGCTGGGGAGGAGGAGACAGAGACAGGATGGAGGGCATCAGAGAAGAGCAGACAAAATGTGTGTGTCGAGGCAACAGACAGACACAGGGACAAGCAGGATGACAGAAAGCCACGGGGGCTGTCGGTGGGGAGAGCAGAGAGGCAGGTAAGGCCCTGTGGGGTCTGCAGTCAGAGAGAGAGAGGAAGAAACAGGGAGAGGAAGAGCCTGGATCTGAAAACACAAACACACACACACACATGAGCACACACATATATACACACAGTCACACACACACATAAATATGAACACACACATAAGCACACACACACATACACATAAACATGTACACACATGAGCACACACACATACACACACACATAAACATGAACACACACGAACACACACATATACACTCAGACACACACGTAAAGATGAACACACACATACACACACACATACACACACACATAAACATGAACACACACATAAATACACACACATACTGGGTAGTGGTGGCGCATGCCTTTAATCCCAGCACTTGGGAGGCAGAGGCAGGCGGATTTCTGAGTTTGAGGCCAGCCTGGTCTACAGAGTGAGTTCCAGGACAGCCAGCCCTACACAGAGAAACCCTGTCTCAAAAAAAACCCAACAACAACAAAAAATACACACACATAAATACACACAGACACATGCATAAACATACACAGACATACATATAAACACATGTACAAACATATGTAAATAAACATACACACATTACATATACACATATACACACATATAAACACATATGCATACATACAAACACGAAAAATACACACATACACACATATAAACACACATATACACACACATATAAACACATACACACACACACACACCCCTGTGACACCTGTTCGGAGGCACGCTATGTTGGAGCAGATCCCACTGTTCAGGCGCTAATACTGAATGAAGCTCTGATCGCCAACTAGAGCTGACTGTGCCCTTCAGGGGACATTTGGCAGCTTTTATAGTTGTCACAACTAGAAGAAGGGGGTGGTGCCACAGGATTTAGTGAGTAGATATTAGAGACACTGCTAGGCAGACTGCCATGCACAGGACGGCACAGTGACAAAGGATTATGGGTCCAAAAGTCATGCGGTGGAGGTGAAGGGAACCTGTGTTCAAGAGAGGGCAAAGTCAGGGGTGCAGATGACTACTCCAAAGGTCATGAGTGTACCAAACCCCGCTGGCTCTTCTGATGGAACCTCACAAGCTCCTCCCAGAATAATTCCCAGCCACATCCCTCCTCCAAGTCCTCCATGACTCCATCCTGACCCTGGAAGAGTGATACTTTCCTTGTGTGGTCACCTCATACTATAGCAAAAAGAAACCTGGGATGTCCCCGGCCTGTTGCTTGCCTAGAAGCAACAGTCCCTGTCACTTCAGCTCAGAGGCCTGAGCAGGATCAAAATCCCCACTATCCACACTACTCCACATGCGCTGTGACTTTCTGCAAGTTTCACGTTTCTCTGTGCCCCAGCCTCCCTGTCTATAGATTCGTAGGTTGTCTGCTGTGTCAATCAAGTGAAATGATTTACATAAAAATTAATAGGTAGCACAGGGCTTACTAGCTGCTGTTGTTACAATGGTGTCATCTGATCTGAGTCAATGCTGGGAAAGGGACCCCTATGACACCCTGAGGTTCTCATGAGGCCTCTTTCTGTGCTTGCCACATACTGCTGCAGTCAGAAGAGCCCTGGCTTACCCTCTTCCAGAGCAGAGAATCCAGGAAGAATGTACTAACTAATCCACTCTCACCACTCTGCCTGTGTGTTCCTGATATTCCAAAATGTTTCCTCGTCTGTAAAATAGGACCGATCTGCATAAAAGCAAATCATAGCAGTTCTGATGATGGTAACTCTCAAGTGCTCCCAGAGCCCAGGACGTGAGGCAGACCAGAGGAGGTTTTTGGATAAGGGTAGGAGGCAGCCTAAAGGGGAAGGCGAGATGTTGGGAGAGTAAAAGGTAAGGTTCTAATGGAGTTCTGGGAAGAAGAGACTTTGTGGTGCGCCCCACTGTGTGCAGGCAAATGTGGAGGTTACCACAGCCCAGGCCCAAACAACCTATGGCCGTGTAATTAGGTCAGACTCCTGAGAGGTCAGCACCCAGGCAGGCGGGGGACAGAAAAGGAGGATCCACAGCTGCAAAAAATGAGTCGGGGAGAGAGGGGAAAGCAGAAAGTGTGGAGATGCATCTGGAAGGCCAGCCTCTGGTCTCTGAAAGCATGAAAGAGTAGAGGCTAAGAATAGAGAGGGAGGGGAGGAAAGAGACCAGGAGACTGCACAAAAGCAACGCTTGGGAGATCAATGAAGGGAATGAACCGAGAGAAGAAGGACTTAAGGGAGGGAACCGGCTGTCGAGGTAGAGAATAAATCTCAAAATAAATAAGAGTGATGGAGTTCAGCTGGAAGGACTAGAAATGCAACCACCCAGAGGAGACACCAGTCGCCAGGGAGGAGTGCGAGAGTGGAAATTAGAGCGCCTGGTGGTGAGCAGGCCGGGGAGAGCTGGAGTATGGGTCCCTAGGGACCGTCAGGAATCAGGGTCTCAGAGGGAGGGCACTGTCACCTCTTTAACTCAGCGTCTGTTTTGCAGGCCAGGATGCTTGGTTAGGGGCGGATGGCAAAGACATACAGCTGCACGGTCACTTCAGCCACTTGGCTGGCACCCATGCAGCTAAGAAAAAGGAAGCAGTCTAGGCAGAAAAGACATAGGGCAGTGGGCTAGCTGAATTTGAGCAAGAACGGAAAAGCTGGCTTTGCAAGGGTTTCTGGACAGTGGGGGAGGGGGCAGATTTTATTAGCCTCATGCTAGAGGGCAGGAAGTTTAGGCTGGGCTGTCTTGTTTGCCTACTCTTTTATTCTGGCTGGAAGCACAGGACTTCCAGAGCTCGCTCCTAAAGAGGGATGACCAGCGTGGCTCTCTTCCCAGGACAACTGACCTCCCACCTGCCACCAGACTCCCAGCCCCGGGGCAGGGGCTCTGTCCACCTCAATGTTCAGTGATTGTCTCTGAAGCCTCGGTCTGTGCAAAGGGCCTTTCTGGGCAGCCAGCCAGGGGTGGCCACTTGAGAAGCCCGCCTCTACCTTCGCTTGCACCCCCTTCTTTTGAAGCCGGCTTTCATAGTATGTGGGGGAAGGGGAGCTAGATGCAGCGAAGTCTGGCCAGGGGAGTGGTGGGGACAGGGTCTAGTCTGCCACGGGTGCCTCGGGGCAGCTGAACCGCCAGGCAAGGAGAGAGCCCGCTCCCCTCCTGGGGGCGCTCCCTTCGCGCGGATCTGGGCTGGGAGGAGGAGGAGGAGCACTCCCCCGGGGGCTTTCCCGCTGCCGGCGACGGGGGAGACGGAGCCTCCGGGCCCCGCAGGCGAGGGAGGGGTGCGGTCGGGGCGGGGGCCGGGCTCCCCGGCTGGCTGCGGGGTCCGGCCCGGCGGCCGCCTGCGGCTCGGCGCTGCGCGGCGCTCCTGCCCGGCGGGCGCTGCATTCTCCGAGTCTCCACCAGAGGCTGCGGGAGGAAGGAAGGGATCCGTCCCTTGCACACTTCCCCCCTAGTCAGACACGCACACTCCCTCGCTCTCTCGCTCCTCCACACACGCGCGCACTCGCCGCCGCGGCTCCCCCTCTCGCTCCCGCTCTCCCTCGGCTCCTCCGAGCGGACGCCGGGAGCCGGACCTGGCCGGGATCCTGCCGCTTGCTGGCGTCCCAAGGCGCGGACTAGGGTGCAGCCCGGCCGCTCCCCGAGGTAAGAGTGCGCGGCGCCCGCGGGAGGACAACCGATCGCCGCTGGGGGAGGCTGCGGGCCGGGAGGGCGCACGGGCCGGGGAGAGGCGGGCGCGGCGCGGCGCGGGCTCCGGGGCAACAGCTGAAGCGCACCCATCCCGCGCCCCTTCCCCGGCGGGGAGACAAGGACTTTCCCACGTCCAAACTTTCCCCGGCGCGGAGCCCAGCCCGGCCACCTCCCGGCCCCGGAGTCGCGGTCCCTGTGTCCTGAGCTCCAGGATGCCCCCCAGGCCGGGGAGGAAGGGGGTGTCTGCGCCAGGGGTGTAGGGCCGGCGCGCGAGGAGGGGTGCGGAGATGGAGAATCCAGCCTCTGTACGGGCCGGGACCCCGGCATTCCCGCCGCCCACCCCGCGCCGCCCCAGCTCGGCTCGCGGCCCCTCCCGGAGGCCCGGCGATCGGCGCGGCGGGAGCGTGTGCGCCGCGCGGGTGCGTGTGCGGGTCGGGCCGCGGCGACACGCGCGGCTGCGGCCACCCCTGGGTGGGGTGAGCTGGACAGGCTATGAGGACCCTTGCGGCCCTGCCGACGTGACCCCCCTGCTCCCTTCGGCCGTCGGATGGCCGGTTGAGATCGAGGGGTAGCTCTGCCCTCTTCATCCGCACACGACTCCGGGGACTCTGTCCCCACCAGGGAGAAGGACTGGGCTTCATAAGCTCACGTCCGAAGCAAGCGCCACTCGGGACTGACCCTCTGGGGGCCGGGGTGCGGAACCGGGAGGCGTGGACCGTGCGACTGTGAGGGCGTGCAGCCTGCGGGACCCTCGGTGGACACTATTCCTACCCACGTCTCCCTTGGCTGGGGACCTGACCTCGCCACTTCCGCTGTGGCCTGGTCGGGTCCCTGGCCCAGCTTGGGTGCTGCTGGAGACGACCCTGTAGAGTGCAGCGGGCGGAACGCAGAGAGGCTGGAGTCCCCCGAGGTCTCCCCAAGCCGCAGGGGCACCCCCTGCTGGCGGGCACAGCAGCGACGGCTGAAGCCTGCTGGCCCGGCCGGTTGAAGGCCTGTCATGCTCGCGCTGCTAGGAGCCCCCTGCTTTCTCTCCCACCCTTTCTAGTCGGCGTTGGTCGGAGGGTGTGCATTCCAATTCCTCTTTACCTGGGTCTGATTCTAGCGCTCCCTGGGTCCCAGAACGGGCAGGAGTGCCCAACTTGGCCAGAGTCTTCTTTGCTAGTACTGGCTACTACCTCTGCTTCTTCTCCTACTGTCCTGGAAGCCTATCCATTATGTCCTCTGTCCCTAAGAGTATCTCCCACGCTAGCCCACCAGTGCCCACCCTGTCTCTTTTTGGGATGTGGGGGGTTGGCCCGTCTCATCCTCAGCGTTGCCTCCTTCTTTCACCCTTTTTGCCTCAGTGTCTGTCAGGTCAGAAGGCATCTTCTTCCCCAAGTCAACCTCTACTTCTCTCTGAGGCAGCAGGATTCCTGGCTTTTTCCAATGTTCCCTTAAACACTGCTTGGGATGATGAGGGGGTGTCTCTGTGATCTTCCTTCACTACAAGAGTGTCAGTCCTCCCCCCTCCCCCAAGCAGGTGCTTTACCAAGCTAGCTAGGTCTCTCAGCCTAGGACATCTGCTTCTGTGGCACCCTGTCTGATTCTATCTACCTGGCCTGTCCTCCTTCCCATCCTAAAGTGTTTATTGGAGGGTGGGTTCTGGGGTCACAGGGTAAAACACTACCCAAAGGAAGAATGGGAACCCAGATACCCTGATATCCAGGCCTCACCAATTTTATGTTGGATGAGTGTGAGGGGAAATGGACCCGTTTCTTGTCCTCAGACTGCAGGCAAAGCAGAAAGGCGCTTGCTTCCATGCAGCATGAGGTATTTAAGGTAGATCCCTGGAGCTCCCAGCTCTTAAGTGACAAACTGTTGTGACCCTGGGTACATGTGTATAAAGTGTGTGTGTGTGTGTGTGTGTGTGTGTGTGTGTGTGTGAGCTCGCATGTGTGTAAGGCAGTTATGGCTTGGTTGCTTTTGCACAGAGGCTGGGCCTCAGCCTCTTTCCCTCTCCGGGGTTCTTTGCGCCCTTCTCCTGTGGGGTTCTGAGACTCCCTGTGAGGTGCTGGGCTGGAGCTGGAACAGGGACCTTCACCAAAGCAAAGTTTGGAACAGTTTATTTACCACACCAATAAAGGAGTTGGCCAATTAAATTTCCTCTTTTATCTGAGTTTTCTCTTGTTTTCTTCCGTCAGGAAAATCCATTGGAAATACAGCCCTGGGGGCGGGAGGGGGGATAAGTTCCTGTTTATGTAACTACACCCTTGCTGGGTAGCCTGAGAGAGGGTGGGGGGCTAGGCTGAGACCCAAGCTAGGGTTATACCAACCCTCCCTCTGGAACCAGGACAGGCTTCATCAGTCATTCTTGGCTGAGAGGAGACTAACACCTCAGACCAATGTCCCCCACATACAAAGGGGGGCTCTCCATCAGCTTTAGCTTCTCAGAGCACCCTTAAGATGGAATGTTGGATGGGGTGCCTCTGCTTCTTGGCCGCTTGAGTTCTGTAACTGGGACCTCTAAAAAAAAAACAAAAACAAAAAGCCTAAGGTCATGTTCTCACCCCACCTCACTCCTGCCTTACACAGGACAGGCTCTGATCTCAATATTGTCATCTGGACAATGGGCACTACTAGACTTTGTCTAACAAGGAAAGGGTAAAGACTAAAGAAAAGTTACCTTGCACAACGGCCTGAGTCTATGTATGTGGATGGAGACTAGCTCCTGTGAGGCAGAGGTTTAGAACAGGGAGGCTGGAGGCATAGCTATCTTGCCCTTGGGCCAGCTGTTGACTGTCTTGAGGGCATTCAGCACAGGAGAATAGGATCTAAAATCTATTTGGGCTCCACTCAACAAGCTGGGAGCCCTAAAGGCACTGCCTGAGCCTGGAGAAGGGCATGCTCTCCTCTCATTTGCATAAAGGCGATGCTCTTGGGTCCTGGGCTCATGTTGCTGCTTGATCTAAGAGGCTCCTGCTTTATTAATGCTAAGGACACAAACAGTGCCCACTCCTAAGCCTTATTCTCTTACAGGGGACAACGCCTTCCTACATCTGAGTATAGTCTGGGTCTGAGTATAGAAGGTTCCAGAGCCTGAAGGTGCTTCTTTACTCCCATGTTTCCTCCAGGCCCCACCTTACCTGCAATCACATTGAGGGGACTTCTTATTTCCTCATGAGAACCCTCAGGCTTTGACTGTCTGCTTGCCACCAACTAGCTCTGTCGGTGATGCAAGCTGGGTGGCCTGTGACTTGTGGCCTGTGTGACTTTGGACAAGTTACTTCACCTCTCTGAACCTCTGAACCTTAGTTGTTAAGTTGTTGGGGGGCTGGGGGGAGGAAAGCAAGCAAGCAAGCAAGCGAGGAAGGAAGGAAGGAAGGAAGGAAGGAAGGAAGGAAGGAAGAGAAAGGAAGGAAGGAAGGAAGGAAGGAAGAAAGAAAGAAAGAAAGAAAGAAAGAAAGAAAGAAAGAAAGAAAGAAAGAAAGAAAGATGCATAAGTTAGTTCCCTATGCAGCATGCTGGGCACTTAGGTCGCCAGTAAACAAAACATTGATTATGGTAATACTCCTCTGCTAATAATCCTGAGTGCAACGGCTTTGGCACAATGGCTTGCCTACCTGGGGGCTAGAATCAGGCTTCATTCTGACCTCAGGCTCCTCCTGAGTCCCAAGGTTGTAGAAACTGGCTGGTTAAGCAGCAAGGGGGCAAAGGAAGGTTCTAGATTTTCACAGACTCGTTTTGTCCTACTTTCTGCTTTCTCTCCCCCAACCCATCCCGTGATTCCCGCTCTGACTCAGGCATCATGGTGGCAACCTCCTCGCCAGCCTGCAGGCCTCCGGTCTCCCTCCTACCACAGTCCTTGCTGCAGTCACAGGCATCCTTCCTCAGCACAGGTGGGATCACGTCACTTGCTTGATTAAAACCCCTCCATGGCTCCCCATCGCCTACTGAATTAAGTCCAGATTCTGCACAGTGACATTCAAGGTCCTTGTAATCCGTCTGCATCCTCTTTTATCTCCTACTATGCCTCCAACCCAACCATCCTGCTCAAGGCCTGAATGGCGCTTCCTCTCAAACCCCGTCTGAAGCCTCATGACCCAACTTATGCAACAATCTCTTCCCTAGGTCACACATGCACTTGTCCGTGTGGCTATCCATCCGTTCATCATCTAGTTGGAAGAAAACACACATGAGCATGTGTTTGCTAAGCATGAGTTTGTGCTGAGTGGTGTGCTGAGGGTGGGAAACACAGCTGTTAATCCCAGACAGCAGGAGGCCATCGGTCCAGCGTGGCCCGAGGATAATTAAGCGGTTCTCATCGCGGTAGTAAGAGCTATGGGTGAGTGGCAGAAACTTTCAGAGTGAGGTATAAGCAGGGCCCTGCAGGATTGAATAATGGACCTTTAAGGAGCAAGGGGGAGGGAGACTGGAGAGGAAGGGGGCTCCAGGCTCAGGGATTTGGAGGTCCCCTGAGGGGAATGGGTGGGAAACTACCAACCCAGCTGCTGAAGAAATTGCATGGGATGGGAATGCCAGGGAAGCTACCCCTGGGGCTGTGGAAGCAGGGCCTGTGTGGCTGGAGAGCCACAGGAAGCAGGAAGGTGATAGGATGGTGCCTTTGAGCAATGGGGATCCTGAGGGTTTCAACAAGGGAAGCACCTGGTGGCATTTGCCTTCGGAAGCTTCAGCCCAGCTGCAGGGAGAGTGGCAAGATTGAGAAGCCGGGTCCAGGGCTGCCATTGCTAGGCCTGCTAGGACTGCTGCCTTTAGGGCCCGAGAGGGCCGGATGAATGCAGTGGACACGCATGTGCCCATGTCTGGTTCATGAGGTTCTTGGGTCATGGTGACAGTAAATATGGGGCAAGGGTTACAGAAGCAGTGGGGACCAGCTGGGGACAGATGCTTTCAAGAGACTGACAGGACCCAGGGTACAGTGGTGAAAAGCCG
Organism: Mus minutoides; assembly: GCA_902729485.2. Lineage (NCBI taxonomy): Eukaryota > Metazoa > Chordata > Mammalia > Rodentia > Muridae > Mus > Mus minutoides. The sequence goes on from LR750032.1 coordinate 143,679, forward strand.
GTTTCCTTGTGGTGGCTGGACACATGTCAGTGAGGTCCCAAGGCTGAGGGGGTTCACCCCACATCTAGTCTGAAGCATGAAGAGGTCTCGAGGGGCTCCTAATTCTCAGGTTCACTGCCCAGTGAGCCCTGTGCCCCCACCCAGTGGCCACCGCTCTTCCTTGAACCCTGGGAGGAGAGCTGAGATTTCCTTCCTTCTCGTTCTCAGCATGTCCTCAGTGTTTCTCAGCCAGTGCCACTTTTGGTCCCCAAAGGACATTGGGTGATGTCTAGAAATGTCTCCAGGTCAAAGGCCATTTCTGGTACCCAGCGGGTGAAGGCTGTCACTGACAGCAGTGCCAAACCACCTACCACCAGCAGGATGTCCCCACCCCTGGCCACTCCACCATGGAGAAGCCTGTAGTACAAAGAAGAACATAGAGGGCCCACACACGGAGGGAGACTCCACGGAGGCCGGTGTGGACATTTCCTTCTGTCTCCTGGGTGTGGAGCCTGGTATGTGGCACACTGCCAGCCTGCCTCTGCTGCATCAAGCGTGGGCTTAGGGAGGGGCTTAGAGCCACTCAGTGTGGGAGCCAGCACACCTATGGCTCCTGCACGGGGAGATGGCCACAGCTCTGAGGCCAAGGGCAGCCGCCCGGTGTGAAGTTCACCGGCCCCTTGCCCTGGTTCTTGTTCATTTTGGTCATTAGTTTTTTAATAGATCATGTTGACCTTGTTGTTGTTGTTGCTTTGGCTCTTTTAAATTTTATTATTATTGTTGTTGTTGTATGTTTGCATGTGTGTGTACATGTGGGCACACGTGCCATGGCATGCAAGTAGAGGACAGAGGACAACTTTGTGCAGTCAGCTCTCTCCTCCATCTTCTAGGCTCTGGGGATGGACTCGGGAGGTCAGGCTTGAGAGGCGAGGATCTTTACTGAGAGGCAAGGGTCTTTACTTGCTGAGCCATCTTGCTGGCCCTAGGTTGTTCTGTCGTCGGTCTGTTTTGAGACGGGGTCTCATGTGTCTCGGTATCAGGATTGCTTTGTAGCTGAGGGTGATCTTGGCCTTCTGTTCCCTGCACCTCTGCCTCCTGAGTGCTGGCTTGCAGACGTGAGCCACCATGCCTGGTTTGTGCATATTGGGGATCTAACCGGGGGCTTCATGCAAGCTAGCCAAATACTCTACCAACAGGGCTACTTCTCCATTCTTAGATATCATATATAGTCTTAAATAGATGAGTCTCGGATAAACGAAATGCAAAACAGTAAGTTGCTGACCAGGAATCCTGACACTGGAGCCCAAGAGAGCTGAGCTTACAGCTAAGCCCTACCACTGCCCCTGTGGAACCCTCTGTCCCCTCAGCTAGGAAATCCCTTTGGTTAACGTGCCTCCTGAGAGCCTGGGAGAAGGGAGGAGATACACAGGGCAGACCATGTGGTTTAGCTCCTAGGAAGAGTGTATTCATGTGGGTGTAAATGTATACACATACATCTGTGTGTCTTCTTATCCAGGAAGGCGTTTTTAATTAGCCATGATCCCACTGGCCCTTGGCCACTATTTCAATACGTGTTCTTGTTGACATAGATTTAAAATAAAAATAAAAATAAAAACGCTTTGCACATGAGCCTCCGTAGCCTGCCTTGTGACTGGGTAGTGAGTGTACTGTGAGCGCCTTGCCATTTCGATGAATAGACGTCCACATCACCATTTTTTAATAGCTGCCCAGCCCGCCATTGTGTGGCTGTCTATAATTCACGCGTCCAGCCCCCGCGGTTGGACACTTGGGTTGCTTCCAACGCTTTGCTATTACAAACAATTCTGCCACAAGCATCCTTGTACACATGTCTTCACGCTAGTGTCCAGTGATTTCCTCAGGGACTGCTTGGACATTTTTGGCAGAAGGAGGTATATGGCTCTGACCTGATTCCTTAAGTAGAAACCTTTAGACCCAGCAAGGCTGGCGTCTCTGAGGAATCAGGAAGGTGCCGGGAGCCAGGGGGCCATTTGGGCTCCAGAAAGGCAAGCTGTGGTGTTAAGAAGCAGCCGGCTCAGGGAATGGTAACACCGCAAAGGCCTCCCCCGCCTTTGCTGTCACTGGACTGTTGGAAGAATAGCAGACCAGGGTTGGGAGATGGACCATGTATTTGATGGGCAGAGTGACAAACACCAGGCAGACAGGGACCTGAGGTGGACAGGCTGAGGCAGGCTGATGGATGGGTAGCAGGGGTAGGTGGATTCAGGTCAGCAGACAGAAAAGATAATTGACAGGTGACGAGCTGGGCAGATGCAGGTGTCCAGAGAGAGGACTGCGGCCTTGGGGTGGAGCCTGCAGAGACCATGAGCTGACAGAAGAATCTGAGGGGAGATATAGCTGAGGCCCAGGAGCTCGCTGGCCTGTGTCTTCTGCCACACAAGCAGCTGAAAGACTGTAGGGACCAATCAATTGTTTGGAAGGGAACTGTCCTCAGGAAAAAAAAGGGCCTGCAGTGCCCTCTCTGGTCCAGTTTCAAGTCTGTTTATTCACAGGACCTTCTCGATGAGCTTGAAGAGTGGGACTAGGGATGTGGCTCATGTGGAAGAGTGCTTGCGCAGCATCTATGCAGCCCCAGATTTGGTCCCCAGCACCACGGGGATCAGAACTAGAGGTGTGGTTTACCTCTAGTGCAATCCCAGCACTCCGGAGGCAGGAGCATCAGAAGTTCAAGGTCATCCTTAGCTACATAGTGAGTTCAAAGCCAGCCTGGACCAGGTGAGACCTTGTCTCAGAGCAAAAGGGGACACAGGAAGGAGAACAGTGGGCAGTGGGACACCATTGCACAGCAAAAGGGGGCTGAGGGAGGAAGAATCTGTCTCACTTCCAGGACACGGTGTCATCAATTACAGGGTCCTGCTGAGGGCACAGAAGCCAGACTGCCATTTATCGGCAGAGGGACCTGAGACTTGTCACCAGCCTGTGGGCTTCTGTCCTGACTCTGAGGTTTGTGGAGAAGATTGGAGCATTCACCTATAAGGAAGGCTCTAGAAGTTTTGAACACTGATACTGTACTACACACTTGTTACACACACACACACACACACACACACACCAGGTGTGTCATAAGCACATCTCAACAAAGCGGCTCACTGGACACAGATCATGGTGGGCAGCCCTGAAACTGTGGGTTGAGCCATGACAATGCTGTGTTTGTAGAGAGGGGTCAGTAAAGTGGAAGCATCTTGATGATGTCTGGCTGAGGGGCAGCGGTGGCCAGGCTAACCAGCGCACAGAGGATGGGAAGGGAAGGAGAGGGTGAGGAGCTGAAGGAAGCCCCCCCCCCCCCCGCCCCAGCGCCGTAACAATGCTCCAGGCCAAGGAGTGCTGGTGATGGGGAGCTACTACAGGTAGCTGGCTGGATTTGGGGATGAACTTAGAGGAACGAGAACACAGGGAACAGAGCAGTGGAATCATCTGGAAAATGGTGAGCCAGGATCGCACGAGGCCATGGAGAGCAGGGTAACGGTGAGCCAGGATCGCACGAGGCAGAGGAGGGCAGGGGCAGAGGGAAGAGCTCCAGGTGGTTACCTGGACCCAGCACAGCTTGGCTGCAGGAGACGCCGTGGAGAAAAGAGAGAGATCTAACAGCAGGCAAGCCTGGATATGGAGGTGTGTGTGTGTGTGTGTGTTGTCTGTGTGTGTGTGTGTGTGTGTGTGTGTGTGTGTGTCTGTGTGTGTCTTTGTGTGTGTCTGTGTGTGTGTGTCTGTGTGTGTGTGTGTGTGTGTGTGTGTGTGTGTGAGTGTGTGTGTGTGAGAACTAGGGCCCATTAATCAAATCACGGAGTGTATGCTTGAGAGACTCCCAGAAAAGCTGAGAGTCTGCTGACATTTTTCAGCCACCCAGCACCCCACCTGATGCCATCCGTCCTTTGGTCATTTTCCAGCCCATCACCCACCCACCTCCATTCAAATGTCGGGCTGCCCACTGCCCGCCTGCTGCCTCTGCCCACCTAATCACCAAGCGCTGGCCAGCTGCCCACTTGCTGTGCACCCAGCCACCCACCCACACCCACCCACACCCACCCACACCCATACCTTCCCACACCCACCCACGCCCACACCTACCCACCCACCCACATCCCAGCACCTTGCTGTGTGTCTTCTCAGTGCTCACATGTCTGCTCCCTCCCATCCGAGAACTCAGCAGCTCACCGGTCCACTCCAAGGGCGTTTCTTTTCCACCTACTATGTGCCTGGCTGAGGTGAAATCTTGATGCAAATGTCTGGAGGCTCCTGCCGATGGAGACGGGGACTGGGAAGGACACTGAGAACAAGTGGACTCCTTAACCCGGAAGAGAGAAATTAGAACGGGACTTTATGTCCTCCTGGCTGTGAAGGGTTCTGGATGGCCGTGGCCTAGATGACTGTGACAGAGATGAGCGGTGTTCCAAGACTGTTAGCTGCTAATACCGCACAGATTTGCTGTTTGTTTTCTTTGGATTCTGTGAGTGTGTGTAGCACACGCACACTCTTGCATACACATCTGCCTAAGCTGGCAATGTCTCCTTGAAGCCATAGCTGGTATCCGTCTGATTCCACATCTGATATCTCCTCCTGTTGGGGATTCTATTGGCCCCAGTAAGAGGCACACAGTAGGTGCTCCATAAACACACAGCACAGTAGGTGGCTCACTTCAAGTGGATGAGAATGGGGAATGAGCACCAGGCTGGGGCTGAGGAAACTGGCTGCATTTGAAGCTGGAGGGATCAAGGCTAGCTAGCCAGAGAGGAGACTGCTGTATCGATCACAACACTATCTGTGTTTGGCTCTGGGGGCGGTACTCAAAATTGTAGGGGCGACTGAGTAAAGAGGGGTACAGACTGGCTCATTTGTGGAGGGGTACTGGAGGACTCTGCCTGGGACCTGTGTGGGGTGATCAAGGTGCGGGGTGGGAGAGTTGCCTGTAGATGTGACAAGGGCTTCACCATCAGCCACATGCCTCCACAGCCAACGTCTGTCCCCAAGTGTCTCTCATTCAAGAGAGCCCTTGCCTCCTTCCTGTGGAGCCGATGTCCTTTCCTGTCTCCTCATAAGCCTCTGTTCTCACACACCTCAGCCTCCAACCGAGTATCTGGCTTTTCCTGGAGAATGCGTTTCTGGGCATAGGCCTCCCTCAAAACTATCCTCAACAGAACTGAAGCTTCACTTCAGGGGTGTGCCAGCCCCTAACCCAGCCCCAAATCCTGTCGCCAAGCCTCTGTTACCGCAGGACCACTGTCCCTCTTGCCCTCATAAACACCTGGCCGCTTTGCTCAGTGTTTGCCATGTTCCTTCCTGCTCGAGTTTCCAACAGGGAATTTCTGCACCACCCCCATCCTTGTAAAATCCGAGTCCATTCCCAGCATACTCTTATCCCCTAGCTCAGTTCAGACCCTTTCTGGAGCCTGGTGACACCCTCCTCCCTAAATGGTGGTGCTAGATGTCTGCCGTGTGTGGCAGCCAGCCAATGAAGGTGCCAGCTCTGCCACCACTCCAGGGCCTCTGCATCCACTCTGCAGGCCTTGGAAAAAGCCCCTGGATATGGGCCCGTAAGACCCTCCCACCACCTGCCCACCACCTCGGTGCTCAGAGAACAGGGGAACTTTCAGGTTAGCAAGCAGGCTGGGCTGATGGCGGGCACCAGCCGTGCTGGCAGCTCCACTGGGCTTGGCTCACAGGCTAGAGAATCCGAGACTTGCTGTTTCTGGGTTAGGAAAACAATCACAAATTAGAGAAAATGTTTTGGGAAATTGCTCTACTGCACAAGAGGGAGGCTGCTGAGGGAGGGAGCACAGGAGGGAGGGAGGGAGCACCACAGTGGAGAGGGAGGGAGGGAGCATAGGAAAGAGGAGGGAGCACAGGAGGGAGGGAACATGGGAGGAGGCACAGGGAAGGGAGAGAAAGGAAAGGAGGGAGGATGGGAAGGAGGGAGAGGAGAGGGAGGATAGGAGTGAGAACAGGAGGAAGGGAGGATCACAGGGAGGATCACAGGGAGGATCATAGGGAAGATAGGAGCAATGACTATCTGTCAGCTCCAGATCCTTCGCTTGACACTAAGGCCCCATTTTGTCACCCGACACAGTTCTTCACCCGCTGAGCCAGACACACCTGCCGAGCTAGCGTTGCACCAAGGTTGTCTCTCATCTATCAGCTTTGCTGAACCCTTCCGGCTGCTCCATCTGCCCTTTGTGTCCTGGTGGTACCTGGATCGTCTCTCTAGACAAGTGACATACTGACTGGCTAACATTGGGAAAATCTCTTCAAGTCCCTGAGCCTCAGTTTCCTCATCTGTACAATGGGGTTGCTGAAGGAGGTGATGGATACATAGTGTCCGTCTCTCACTGGGTACCACCTTAGTGAGGATGCCACTGGGAAGCTTCCTGCCTTCCAGAAGAGCAGAGCTCTTGGCAGTGAGGCCAGCCGTTATCTCCTATCTTGGAACATCACAGCTCCACTCCTGAAGTCCTGCTGTGTTCACATCTGTCCAGGTCTCCCCTGCTGAGCAACTATGGAGACAGGTACTTGAGTTTCAAGGCAGGAGCTAGAGAGCTGGTGGAAGGTGTCCCAAGAGGAAGGCGAGGCTGGAAGTTTCTGTTTTAAAAGTCATCTGGCCATGGAAGTGCCCCACACCAGGCTTTTTTTCTGTCCAGCGGGTATGAAGAGAACAGCCTGGAACAGGAGTTCTGGAGTAGCCTGGGCCTCCTGACTGCCAGGTCTGTACAAGTCATACAGCTGCCTCCGTTTCCCCATCTGTAAGAGGACAGTAATAATCCATCTCTAATCACCGTGCCAGGTGTGGTATTTGAGCAGTGCCTAGCATGGTTCTGTAGAGCAGGCAGCATGTGGGCACTTTCTGACAGGAAAGCAGAGGTAGTCCTAAAACCAAGAGCTCTGGTCTGCAGGTGTGGTCTGTAAAGGGCTGGGCGGGGAACATATCTGCCCATTGTGGCTCCGAGAGAGAAGCAGGAAAGAGTCCCGGGGTGCTCAGAGGACCCAGGGATTCCAACAGATCCCACCTGCCCCTCCTCTGGTCTAGTGGAGACTCAGGCAGTGAGAGATGAGGTGGCTTGTGTGTCAGAGAGTGGGTCCTCAGGAACTCTCCTCGCAGTGAGCAGGGGTAGCAGAGGTGTCCTGGAAGCCCCCTTGTCAATCAGAGAGTGCCTGGGACCCTGTTCACTCTGCGGTACAGTGAGCCAACGTCCTTGTCCAGAGGGAATCTAGTGAGCCAATGTGGGTGTGTTGTTTGGCCAGCGTGCCGTTGTGCAGATGCATGCACCCACGTGTGGAGGCCAAATCAGACACTGGGTATCTCCCATTGACTTCCACTTCCTCCAGACAGGCTCTGTCGTTGAACCAGGAACTTTGACTGGGCTAGCTGTCTGGTCTGTGAGCCACTGTTTCTGCCCCTCCTCCCTCAATGCTTGGCGGTACAGGACCTGGTAGCCATGCCCGACTTTTCACACAGAGGAGCTAAAGATTCAAACTCTGGTCTCTATGCTTACATAGCAAGTACTCTTACCCAGTGAGCAATTCCAAGTTCTCCCCAGAGGCGATCTTGTTCTCTCTTCTCTGCTCCTCAGTTTCTCCTTCCACCTGCCCTCTGCTTCTCCCTTTCTTTCTCGGGAGCCTTTCCCCAAGTGGAAGAGGGGAGGGGCCACGGAGGAGAGTTTGAACAAACTGGGACTGCAGGCAGAACTTGGGATTGGTTGGCCAGCGCCATCCTTTTTCCCGGTTGCCATAGCAGCCATTTCCCGGGTTGTCAGTGATGAAACTCATAACATTGTTTTCAAATAATCCGTGTAATTGAAATAACAATTGAGCTGTTAACTCGTCTCTCACACTCAGTCTAGGACAGCTCCTCCTCCCCCCACACCCTCCTCCCCACCCCGGAAGTCTCCGTCCCTTCCTGGCTCCTCTTCCAGGCTCCAGCCTTGGCGTTGGAGGAAGACAGGAGTAAGCATGGCTTCCCCAAATCAGTGTATACGCCCCAGAGATGAACTTGAACTTGGAGGTAGGAGGCCCTTTCTTTTTTGCAACTTCAGGTCCAAAGGAGAAAAGGAACATGGCCAGGGCCCCGTGGGAAAGGGGCAGATGGAGGAACAGCCTGAGTTTTGGTGAAAGTTGTTAAGTGTTTGGGTTGGGAAGGGCAATCATCAAGCCCAGAGCCACCCCTGATTTTGTTTGCGTTTTCCCAACATTCCCCTGACTTTGCAGGTAGACAAACCGAGGCCTGCAGAGTTGCATATACAAGTACTTTTCAAACGTAAAAAAAAAAAAAAAAAAAGCTAATAGATCTGGAGAAAGTCGTCTCTCTCCTCCCTAGATCCTCAGAGTTAGAGCAGAGACCTGGTACTTAGAAGACTTTCTGGAGGAGGGTGCTTGCCTCAGAATGAGAGACAGGGAGCTAGAGGGGTAGGAAATGTGTCAACATTCAAAGTGCACACGTGTTGAACACAGCACACGAGGCCCCTGCCCGGTGCTCAGAAGGTTCTGGGATGGGTGGAAGAACGGGAAGTGTCTGGAATCACACAGAATGGCTCCGCCCACAGACAGCTCCCTGAGGATGCTTCACAGAGGATAAAAGCATTTTTAAAAAAAAAAACAACAGTCTGGTCTCTGTCCAAGGTGCTCTCTGAGTCCATAGACTGTGTGGGTGGCTGGGGTAGCCGGCAGTGGCTAGGACTGGGGGTTGGGTAGTCCTCAGAATGCAAAAATAGAGGACAACAAGAATCTAGCTTCCCTCCCTGGAGTTTTGAGAGTGGCACCCGACAGCCAAAGGCCTTGTCCTTCTATCCTTGGCCATTCATTCAACAGCTACTGACTACCTACCTGCTCCAAGCCTAGCACCAGGCAGTCCCTCAGGATATACGGATAAGGTAGACTTATAGACTTACATCCTCAAGGACGGCACACTGGATCAAATGACTTGGGCTCAGTCTTGAAGGCTGAATAGGAGTTCTCACTGTAAGAACTTCTCACCAGAAGCCCCATAAACAGAGACAGGGAGACACTCACAGTTTAGGGGACACCTGGAAGCTTATGTGCCTGGAGGGTTGGCCACCTGGCATCACATGGCAGACTGAGGAAACAGACAGTAGAGACAAGAGGCCACCTGGAGTTGGGGTAGCGGCCCGGACCCACTCCCTTGAAACCATGGCTGTCAGGAAAGCAGGTGGGAGCAAGAGAGCTGCAAACGTGTTTCCTGAGCCATTTCCATAGCACTGTGTCTGGCCACGGGGCAGACTCATCTCAGTTCAGCCAGAGAACTAGAACCAGGGCTACAGCAGTTCCCTGGACAAACACGGGTGGGTTCCGGGGCAGCAGCTGGAGCTAGCTCCCATCAGAGTACTGATGTACGACACTCCCCTGGAGGACCACAGTTCCTGCAGGAGGCCAGACTGAGCATGTCACCAGCCCCAAATTACCTTTCAGGAGGTACCTCCTCTCTGATCTGTGGTTCCCAAGCTCATCTGTCATGGGATGCTCTTCCTTGCCTGGCCTTGGGGCTGACACTCCACTTAAAGTGTGGAGCAGTTTGTTCCAGAACTGGGATCGCCACAGCTGGGGAGCACGGTAGAGGCTGGACAGTTGCTAAGCATCATTCTATTACCAGGATGACCCCACAGTAAAACAAGGTCCCTTGGACCAGCACGATGGTATAGCAGGTCCCTTAGACACTTAAGTTGAATCCCCAGGACCTGCATAGAGGAAAGAGAGACCTGACTCCCCAGGATATCCTCTGACTCTACACATGTGCCATCGCACTCATATACCAACATACACAAATAAATAGATAAATTAAAAATATATAAATAAATAAATGTAATTGGAGAGAAACAAAAGAATGATCTGGCCCAGCCAGGCCTGGGGCTGAGGTAGAGAGTCAGAAATGTCTGCCTGTTTGTGACAATCAGATGCAGCTGGGAGAGTGGCACCGGTAGCTGTGCAGACATGCACCCCAGCTGTCACGCAGAGGAGCACAAGTGGCCTTGATGTTGGGCAGACCCGGAGGTGTAGAGAGACACTTGACCTCTCTGGGCTGTGGCTGCTTCATCAAGGATGGTAATCACAGCGCATATCCAGCAGACATTGAGAGAGGTTAGCTGGGGTCCACACGTGCATGTGGATGGGGGTGGGGGAGAGGACGGGAAGGGAGACAGTAGCATAGGAGGCCGGGGAACCCCAACTGTGAGCATCCTACTAAAACCCTAGCCAGCTCAGAACCGGCCTGTCATGCGGAGCCAGGGGTTGTGGGTAACTTTCCCAGGCTCTCTGAACCTCCATGGCTTCTCAGGAAGACAGGGATAGTAGGGCCCATCTCCTGGGCCTAATGACAGGCATGTGATCCCAGCACTTGGAACATAATGACAGGAGGGTCAGAGTTCAAGGTCATCCTCTAAGACATAGTGGCCAGCCTGGGCTCCAAGAAACAATGAACCAAAAGGCTGAGCTGGGCTACAGTTGTGTGGATATGGGTGGCTGTGGTTCAGAGAACATGAGTCTCTTGGACTCCAGGCAGAGGCCGTCCCTGCCATCTCCCTACCACCTTCCAGGTCTCCACCCCAGAGCCTCATGGGCCCTGGTGAGGCCCTACCACCTTCCAGGACTCCACCCCAGAGTCTCACGGACCCTGGTGAGGTCCTACCACCTTCCAGGTCTCTACCCCAGAGCCTCATGGGCCCTGGTGAGGCTCTCTGTTGCCCTGCCCAGACTGTGGCTCCTCTCTTTCTCTCAGCAGCCTCTGCCCTGCTAGGCTGTAGCAGTTCGTAGGACTGGCTCTCCTTTCCTTCCGCTCCATCCCCTCTGCCCTCAGAGGCCCTTGCTCAGGCAAGGCCCGGGATCATACAGAGATGAATCCACAGGGATACAGAGAACGATGGCCTCTAAGAGCCTCCTTCTGTGGCCCCAGCCCTGTTAGATGAGCCATTGGCTGACCTTCAGAGAATGCAGAAGTTCTCTGGGTACTTTTCCTTGACACTGGGATAGGCCACTGAGGATTGATTAGGGCCAATCTCTATGCACTTACAACCAAGAAATGCCCAGACGAGTGTCACCTAGGTGGCAAACTCACCCCAGCAGACATCCGCTGTGTTAGAACATGGCTATAAAATATGAGCCTGGTCCCAATGTCTTATGGAGAGGCTTTATAATCCCATTAGGAATCTTCCAGTTGAGCCCTTTGTGTTCCCTTCAGACAGGACATTCCTGTCCCTGACAAGGTCTCCACACCAGCTGATGCTAAGCTTGCTGTCAATGCCCCCAATATTCAGCTCAGCCAGAACCAGTGAACTCTGACTTCACGTCGCAGCCTTCAGCCTGCCTCTCACTCTGAGTTCAACCCCAGGCCCCAGTCCTCACCTTCAATAGAATTTCCATCCAGAGGACTGGGGACGCTCAATGGCAGAGGGCTTACCCAGCCCACATGAGGCCCTGGGTTCAACCTATAGCAAAAACAAAACAAACGAACAAAAACCCCAAACAACAAAGTTCCCCAATCCAGACTTTAATTCCAAACACTAAGATCAGGAGAAACAAACTTCTGGATCCTTCCAGCTCAGTGTTCAGATCCCAACCCTGATACCCTGGCCTTCAGGACTCTAGGAGGTGGGTCTAAACTCACTGTCATCTGTGTGTTTATCTAAACACTTGACATATTCTTTGCTTCACTCCAGAACAATGGTGGAGTGTGGTCCCACTGTCCTCTGGGGAGACAGACAGTCAGGATGTCACAACCAAAGATCCCCTAGTCCCTGAAGAGCCGAGCAGAGCAGTGTTGGGGAGCATAGACCTCCATGAGGGGTCTGCACGCAGCAAGGAAGACAGGCAGGGCCTGCCTGAGTCAGCTTGTTCACTTGCAGAGTGTTTACTTCAGGCTTGCTGGTCTCCTGGATGGGTAGAAGAGGAAAGGCGTTGTAAGGGCAGCTTGGGGGAAGGGACTCTGTTACTACAGGGACCTGAGCTCAGCCATTTGAGCAGACTCCTCAAGCCTGGGAGAGCAAGAGCCAGGAAGACATAAGGGAGGCTGCTATTGCATGCCAAGAGACCAGCATGTGCAAAGGCCCTGAGGCTGGATCAGAGTGGGTTTGGAGGACATCCAGAGCCTGCTTTGAGTGGACCACAGAAAAGGGATGGAGGGAAAGATCAGAGGAGTTCCAGGAGACCAAATCTCGCTGGCTCTTAGGGGCCATTTCACTCTGAGGAAGACAAGAATTCAAAGGACTTTCCAGAGAAGGTGACATTATGTGTTAACACCTCAGCTGAGAGTATGCTGCAGAGGCAAGGGCAGGATCAGGGAGACCATCCGGGACACTGCCACAATAATCCAAGTAAGAGATGACATTCCTCGTGGCCCAGGCTATTGACAACCACAGCGGTGAGATTGGTCAGATTCTGGATCTATTTTAAGACTGGCAGGATTCACTGATGGATGGGATGTGGGCGTGAGATGGAGCAAAATCAAGAATGACTCCCAGGTCTTTGGCAGACGCAGCTGGGATAAGGGAGTCACGAGTCACCAAGGGAGAACTCGAGGGGGGGCGGTGTTCACAGTTGTGTCATTTTTGTCATCATTGGTGTGTTGGGCGTGGTGGCGAGAGTAGTTTTGAGGGTCCTTTACACCTCTGCAGTAGACGGTCAAATGGCTTCACTGTTTGGGCTTTGGGGAGAGATCTGCTGTAGATACATGCATATGGGCACATGGCAAACCTCTGGGGTCTCTGGCATGGGGTTGCATGTGGTCACCTAGGGGCAGGTGCACACTGAAGAGAGTGGTTCTGGGGTCCCCTGGGTTTGGAGGCAAGTGAATAATGAACAGGAGATGCCTGGTAGGAGTAGGGGTGGGGAGCAGAAGAAGGTTCATGAGGTGAACAAGGAGGGAGAGGCCACTCTGAGGTAGCCAGATAGGTTTCAGAAGAGAACTGCGGAGCCTGGTTTTGAGAGAAAAAAAAAAAAACTCAGCCGGCCATGGTGGCGCACGCCTTTAATCCCAGCACTTGGGAGGCAGAGGCAGGCGGATTTCTGAGTTCGAGGCCAGCCTGGTCTACAAAGTGAGTGCCAGGACAGCCAGGGCTACACAGAAAAACCCTGAATCGAAAAACCAAAAAAAAAAAAAAAAACCACAACTCATTGCCAAATCAGATCTGGAAGGATATATATATATATATATATATATATATATATATATATATATATATATATATGATTTATTTGTTGTATGCGAGTATACCGTCAATTTCTTCAGACACACCAGAAGAGGGCGTCAGATCCCATTACAGATGGTTGTGAGACACCATGTGGTTGCTGGGAATTGAACTCAGGACCTCTGGAAGAAGAGTGCTCCTAACCACTGAGCCATCTCGCCAGCTCCTGGAAGGGTATTTTAGAAGAGGAAACAGCAACTGTAAGGGCTCAGAGGCTGGCAGCCAATGACAGCTGAGGGTATGGTCTCCAGTCCTCCAGACTGCGACTTTTCCTCTTTCTTCGGAATCAGTGAAGAAGTCTTGGAGTTCTTCTCCACTTCTGCCTATAACGTTTTGATTGTGTCTTGAGGATTCAGCCTTCTGTGCACCTGTAGACACAGCACATTCACTGCGCCCAAGCCACTGTGGACGTCCACCTACCCAGTTGCCCGAGTCCTCTGTGTCTCTTTCTGAGCCACGCTGTGTGCTCTCCTCCCCATCCTCCTGCTTCCTTCCTCCCCGGCCTCAGCTTGGCCTCCCCGCCCATCACCCAGTTTGCCCCCTCCTCCTGTTCATCAGCTTGGCGAGGTCCACTTGCCCCACTGACTTTTGACCAATCAAAAGATTCTTTATTGCTGCCCTCTCCCTCCCCAACCCTCCTACCCCAATCTCTTGGGGAACCCTTCACTGGACACCAGATTGGCCTGTTGCTCATTTCTTTCCTAGTCTTCGCCGTGCACGTGAGTCCTGAGCTAATGAAGGCAAGAGCTGACAGTTACTAAGTGCTCCAGCGTGATCCGCAGCGCGCTAAGTGTTTTACATACCGTGTCTGCTGTTATTCCTGGGAGGGCTTTCCTTCTACAGCAGAGACTTCCGGGTCCCAGAAGGACCACGGATGCAGGGTCACACAGACAGTGAAGAGCTAACCTGGGCTACGACCCCAGGGCCTCACTTTCTGTTTCCTGCTTGATCTTAAGACTCCACGAGCACAGGGGCGTGTCTTGCTTACCACCTCCTCCCAGGTCCCTCAGAGGACTCAGTGGATGTCTGTTGACTAAAGCGGCTACTGAGTGAATGAGTATCTAAATAGCGGTTTAAACGACGCTGGGCTCCTGGTGTCGGAATGCCAGCAAGAGGCCTGAGCCATAGACAGGATGAGAGCCAAGGGCTTCCAGAGCGGAGGGATGAGTGGAGACTTGGCTCCGCGCCTTGGGAGCCATGGGGCTTTCTTGAGCTGAGGAGGGTAGAGTTTAGATAAGTATTTGAGTAAGAGCCTGCCGCTGGCTGTGGAGGAGGGGCCAGAGGTGGGGTCCTTCCCAGCCAGGCAGCCAAGCAGGCCGAGCACCCGCCCCCTCCCACTTGGCCCCATTAGCATTCTGCTTGCGGCTGGGCTCCACAATTAACACAAAGGTACAGTCATTCATTCTGACTGGCGGACTCGGGGGATCAGCGGATGGGGGCTGGCTGCGCGGGGCTTCTGCTGGGAAGGCATGTCACAGCACAGCGGCCACCGAAATGAAAAGCTATTAATAACGATCCCGGAACTTCACTCCCATCAGCTGTTTGTTTAAAGGTGTTCGGTACTTGGGAGCCGCCTGATTTATGTGGGCAATAACGCGCCCCGGTCGGCCCCGCGCTTTTTAAAGCAGTGCTAATGGGGTGCGACGGGGATTCCGGAGGGACACTGGGGGAAGAAGGCCGGAGGGCCAGGCCCAGTCAGGCTCTGACCTCAACTCCCTGCCCTGGACTGTCTTAGAAAGGTCTGGGGCTGAGAAAAGGAGAGCCAGAGAGCTGAGCTCAAACAGGCTTGACTATGGTTCCTTTTCTTTCTGCCTCAGTTTCCCCGTTTTTACATTGGGCAAGAAAATGCTTGCACTGCGTTGCACAGTTGATGGGAGGAGCCTGTGAGAAGCCCACAGCAAACACCTGATAAAGTCTTAGCTTGTCTCTCTGCTCACATGTATGTGCACACATGTATGAGGGTGTACAGGCATGTGTGTAGACTTGTAAAGGTCACAGGTCAACCTTGTGGGGTGTTGTTCCTCTGGTGTTGTTCAGCTTACTTTTGTTTGTTTGTTTGTGTTTTTCAAGACAGGATTTCTCTGTGTAGCCCTGGCTGTCCTGGAACTCACTCTGTAGACCAGGCTGCCTCAAACTCAGAAATCCGCCTGCCTCTGCCTCCCGAGTGCTGGGATTAAAGGCGTGTGCCACCACACCCGGCTCCATTTACTTTTCATTTTATTATATGTAAGTACACTGTAGCTGTCCTCAGACACTCCAGAAGAGTGAGCCAGATCTCGTTACGGATGGTTGTGAGCCACCATGTGGTTGCTGGGATTTGAACTTATCACCTTCGGAAGAGCAGTCGGGTGCTCTTACCCGCTGAGCCATCTCACCAGCCCCCCTCCATTTACTTTTTAAAGAGAGAGTCTCTCACTGAACTAGCCTGGCTGGCCAGTGAGCCCCTGACTCCATCTTCCCAAGTGCTGGGCTGTGTAATGCCAGACTTTTATGGTGGTTTCTGGGTTTTGAACCCAGGTCTGTCTGTGTGGCGAGCACTTTACCTTCTGAGCCATCCCCTGCCCCCTGGCCCTCATCCCTGCCACCTGCCCAGCCCTCTCTAGAAGGAGTGCTCCGATTTACCAAGCAGAGACAGCAACCGTATCTGATGCTGAAATGACTAGAGACTTGGCTGGGTTAGAGATAGTGTCATGCTCATTTTATAGACTGGAAACTTAGGCTCAGGAAGAAGAGATGTGTCTCAGGTCCTCCAGCCTAAAGCCATCTCTGTTCTGTGGAGATGGAAGATGTGCTGTCCAGCCAGTGAGGCTTCAGACACGCAGCAGGAACTGGTGCATGTTCATTGGCTGGGGACATAAAAAGACGTCACATCTGGATCCTGCCTTGGAGGCCCATGGCCCCACCTGTTCTTGATCTCAGGAGATCCAGATCCCTATCCTCAGCTTTAAGGGGACAGTGGATCTGATTACTCCAGGGCATGCCTTCTCAAACTCGGTCCTGCTGATGTATTACACTGGACAGTTACGTGTTGGGGGCTTTCTGTGTGCTTTTAGGTATTTGGCAGCATTTCTGGCCTCTTTCTGCTGGACAGCAGCAACAGCAACAGCAGCTTCCCAGGTAGGACCAGAGGAGCTGTCTCTAGATGTAGCAGATGTTCTGAAATCCTCCATGGCTGAGGACCATAGAGGTCAGAATAGCTCTGCCCCCCGCAGAGGTTTACATTGTAGTTGGAGCTATGGCCACTGACTTGAATGTGTCACCTCTTCAGTGACCAGAGAAGAAATGTCACGTCCCCTCCCACCTCTAGGGAGAACTTCCTGTTTGTCAGAGCCAAACATCAGGCATTTCTGTAAATGTCACTGACCTGCTCCACAGACAGGGCAGTCAGGGGGCACACAAAGATGAGCTTCCCAGAATGCATTGCTGCTACACACAGAGACCCAGGGTCCCTCCTAGGTTCTGAGGTGAATGAGAAAGCTGAAGACGAGGCGTGGTGAGGACTGGTAGAGTGCTCAGGTGGAAAAAGGTACAATCCAGGCAAAGGTAGGAAGACGGGAACAGAGCAGAGTAAGGAGAATGGAAAGAATGACCCACACCATCCTGAGGTGGACGCCTGCCCAGTGGGCCCTCATTCCCGCCAGAGATGCTCCTCTCACAGGACTCACTACACAGAGGTGGCAGAGAGATAGAAAGAGTAGCTTCCGATTTTAACTTTCGGTCCTGTGGCCTTGGCAAGTCACACAACCAAGTGTACCATCCAAGACACTCAGCAGCCACTCCAGTAGAGGCATCTGCCAGTGGAAACAGATGACACGTGAAACAGCCAATGGGAGCTGGCTGGAGGCGGGCTTTGTGTCTACACTTGCATCTTCACCAAGTAGCCACACCCCCAGGCCACCACAGAGGGGCAGGTGGCTCTGATGGATGAAAAGGCCCAGTATCACAACGTGTATACAGAAGGCAGTCGTAAAGCTTCCCAGAGGACTCAGTAGGTGCCCAGCCAGAGTTCCCTGTATTAAGCTCCAAATGACTTGGCTGTGTAGATGGTGAGAACTGGCCTTTCGGGCACCTCTGCTTCTGGAAGAGTTTGGGCACAAGAAGCTGAGCGGTGTTCTGGGTGTGAAACATGGCACCCACAACCAGAGTCCCCGAAACATTCCCAGCAGAGGCTACCAGGCCTACATCCCCATCTTCGGGATCTCTGCCCTTCCCTGGGGTCTTGGAACACAGACTGTCACACAGCAAGTAGGACCCAGATCTATCACAACCTCCTAGCCCAGCTATCCCCCTCACAGTGTGTTTAGGCAGCTTGTCATTACAGAATCCATTTTCTTATCTCCCCTCCCGTATCTATTTTTCTAATTTTTACTTAACGAGCTCCCCTGAAAATAAGAAAATCATTGGAACAATTTTCTTAAGTGTGAAAGATTAGTCTGAAATCGGCATTAAAGGGACTAATTGCCTTCATTCTCCTACCTCTCCGACAGCCGTCGGTGAGCGGAGAGAGCTCATTCGTCTGCTGCTCCTGGGAGTCTGTCAGCCCTGGGTCTTCAGTGCCTGCCTTTGCTTGCGGGGTGTTTGTGGCCTTGTGACTGAGAGAGGTAGGACACAGGGTAGACGGTCCCCAAACTCTGACTCTTCAAGGGGACTCCCTAGGACTCTGAGTATCAGAAGGGAAGCAGGTCAGAATTGGGTATTGGGTGGGTACCAGGACCAGGGGCAGACACCAGCCAGTCACACCTAGTCTGCCATGCTCCTAGGCGCCTGGGTTCCCAGGTGCTCACAGGCCAAGTTACTGTAAGCAAGTCCTTCCCCTTCTCCAGGCCTCTGTCTCTTGGTCTGTCAAATGGGTGGGCTATCTTGTAGCCATGGTAATAACTGCGGTGTGGCTGCTGCAGGAGGCAGGCTCTCTCTGCCCGGTGACTCTATCGTCATTAGCCCAATATATAGTTGATGAAGTGGAGAACCAGAGAGGTTAGGTAAAGAGGCCAGATCACACAGGATTTGGTGGCCCCGATGACCTGCACAGACACTCGGTTTCCCTCTGTGCTTCTTCCGGTGGCCTGGTGTGATGAGAGCCACACGCTGCATTGCACTCTAAACAAACGGAACGTGACTGGGAGAAGTAAGAGAACCCAGTGATGGGGAAGCTTGCTGGAGCGGGGGAGGGTCCGGGAAAGGGCAAAGTTGGGCTTGAGCACACGGCTGGACAACTCTGGAAAGCAGACGCCGCCGCCTCCGCTGCCGCATCTCTGCACCCCAGCTCTCCTGCACCTGGTCAGGTGCCCCCTACTCCCGCCTGCAACACCGCGGGGCCTCCCGCTGGATCGAGACCCCCAGCTGTAGGGCTGGTGACTGGGGAGTGGGTTGGCAAGTGGTGATGCCGAGCAGTGGGCAGGGATTCCAGGCTCAGCCCCGCACCTGGTGTGGGGGAAGGGCGAGCTCCCGGCTCCCACCCACTCCGCTCTCCCTCCCCCAGGGCGGGGAAACTCACAGGGGAGGGGATAAGCTCTGAGAAGACCACAGGAACATCTTCCATTTTCCATTTAACCACCCGATATTGAATTATAAATAATTCATACACCTGCCAAACATTTGATTAAAAGAACCCAATTCGCCCTGCATTTGTCAAGGGGTAAGAATTGCATGTGGTGTTTTTATTTTAATCTGTCCTTTAACTCTTTTACGAATATTTATTTATACTTGGCTGTCAGGTTTTATTCTATTTGCCCTGATTTTATTCGGGCTGGAGCTGGCATTTTTTCCTTTCCCTTTTTATTTTGTCACTTGTGCCTGGTAGTCGCGCATTTGAGAGCCCAAAGGTAATAAATAAGAAAGCGAGACTCCTTCCCTGCTCTGGCCTGCTCCCGCCCCGCCCCGGCGCGCTCCCGCCCCGCCCTCATCTCCGCCCAGTGTTTATAGACCCCTCTGTCCCTGGTGCTATTCGCCACCCAGCAGGCTGATCTGCTTCTGGGCAGAGCCTAGGTGTTGGCGGTGCCCATTTCTGTGTCCCTCCCGGGCCTCTCCACTACTTTCTCCTTCCTCTTTACCAATCGTGGAGTAGGCTCTCAATAGCATGATTTTGAAAGAATAAATGAATCAGTACCATTAGATCATCAGTGCACCGTGTCCTTGGGGATAAAAGGGGTACGGCGTTATTCTTGGAATTCATATTTTCATATTCACCAAATATTCATATTCATCAGTGGACCCTGGTGCTGGGGAAGGTCTAAAGCCAGCAATGTGGGCCTCAGCATCTTGTAAGACACCTCTGTTCCTCAGTGTGAACTTCCTCTTCTGCAGGAGGTATCTGCAGCTTGGGCCCCCATGTCAGAGCCGGACAAAGGCACACAGGCAGCATGGAGAAAATGGTAGCTGCTATTTGACCCTAAGTGGTCACCTCCCCCCTCATCTCGACAATAGTCCACCTGCCCTTCCCACTTCTCCCTCGGGAGGGAAGTTTCGGGCATGCGTGATCTTATCCTGAATGCCAAGTGCAGGTCGGCAGATGTGTCCGTGACAAACCAGAGAAAGGGCCGCTGACTGCTTCCCTTGTTGGCTAGCTGCCTTTGCAATAACACGCACTGTTTGTCGGAGGGCTTACACGGGTCGGTTTGTGAGTTGACATAAAAACTTGTTTCTGCCAAGTGACTCAGGTGAGTTGGGAATTTACTGGAGACCTGTGTCAATGCTGTCTGAATACAAAGGTACAGGAAGTAGCAACACAGAAAGGCTGTCACAGTGACAGAAGCCACTGGGTGAAGGGAACCTTTATTTTCCTTACAAAGCATAGTCTTTAAAATTTTTTTTTTATTATTTTATTTATCTATTATTTTTGAGACAGAATCTATCTATTATGTAGCCTTAGCTAAAGGCTTGTGCTACACTGCCTGGTACATTCTCATGCACATAATTTCTTCTAGTGCCTAAATATCCTAGTGATCCATTGGGTATGGCGGCATAATACTAGCAGCAGGGAGGCTGAGGCAGGAGGATTGCCATAGGTTTAAGGCCAGCCTATACCACAGAGCATCTCCATTTAAAAAAAAATTTTTTTTTGGTTTTTTGAGACAGGGTTTCTCTGTATAGCCCTGGCTCTCCTGAACTCACTCTGTAGACTAGGCTGGCCTTGAACTAGAAATCCGCCTGTCTCTGCCTCCCAAATGCTGGGATTAAAGGCGTGCGCCACCACTGCCCGGCTTCCATTAAATTTTAAAAGGCATTCTATCCAGTCACCCTACTGTCCCCTGACCTCCCCCAGCTTCCCAGATAGCTCTGAGGTCTAGAGTGACCTCAGAGCCCTGTCTGTCACCCCATCTGCTCAGCTTCTCCCCACTTTAGCAGTGCCTCAAGGCCAGCCTCCACCCAATGTGTTAAAAATCATTGTTAAACATGTGTTTGTTTATGCACTTACTGTGTTTATGTGTGTGAGCACACTTGTGTCCAGAGGTCAGAGGGCAACCTGATGGAGTATGTTCTCTCCTTCCCCCATGGGGATCTGGGGATCAAATGTGAGTCACGGAGCTTGGTAATGTCATGGACCACCCCCGGCAGACTTCAGTACTTCCCAGGCATCCTCAAGGTAGAGTTGAAGCACAACATGGCGACACAGGCCCATTACCCCTCGACTCAGGAAACAGAGTCAGGAAAATCACCAGAAGTTGGTGGCCAATCTGTTCTGCACAGCAAGTTCTAATCTAGCCATGGCTGCATAGCCAGACCCTGTCTCAAAACAAAACAGAGCAAAAAAAAGTGACCCCACAAAGATCTGACCCCAAGTACCACCCACTCCTGGGTGAGGCTGTTACCTAGTTAGATTGTGGTGGCTTTGGTCAGCATTGGTAAGCCTACTACCACAGATTTCAGAGGCCAAGTCATGAGCTAGCCTGAGTTAGCCTGAGCTAGTCTGAGCACCTGCTTCCTGTCAGGCTCTGTAATTGGCTCAGGGGTCAGGAGTGAGTCCTGGGGTGACCTGAATTTACCGTCAGGGGAGTTTGAAAAAAAAAATAAAGGAATAGGAAGTAGAGCCAGGCCAAGGAGGGAGGTGGACGTGGGAGGGCTCACCATGACCTCTCTGATCCTAGAATCTGCACACTGAACTATTCACAGAGGAAGGAAGTCTCCTTGGCAGGGGCACTTTCTAGCAAATGACAGCTAAGAGAGACTCAACTCTCCATCTCTCCAAAGCAGTGCCCCATAGCCTAGGCTCCGCAACACTCTGTCTCCACTTCTGGAGTCCTTCCTTTAGATTCCTCCTAGATGAGGAGGATCGTGGGACTTCTGCTTAAGGACAACAGGTCTCCCTGAAGCAGCACCAAGAATGGCACTCTGGCCGTCATTATCCGAAAGATAAGGGATGAAGGGACCCTGGACAGTTTAGAAGGCTTTTTCCCTCCAGGCTTGGGCAATAAAGAAAAGGACAGCCCAAGGTGTGACTCTCAGCTTATCCCCAGGGAAATTCAGTTTGCCATCCTGTGCCCTGGATTCCTCTTCAATCAGAGATTATAATTTGCTCCTCAAAACTTTGACTGGCAAAACAGCTCAGTGGGCAAATGCACTTGCCGCCAAACCTCTAATCTCCAGGCCTAAGTTTATGGAAGGAGATAACGGAAGCCTGTAAGTTACCCTCTGACTTCCACATGTCAGCCATGCATGTGCCCATATACGTACACACATGTGCACACTAAAATAAATACATGCTATTAAAAAATGTGTAAGAAATAAGAAACTCTAACCAAGCATGGTGGCACGTGGTTATAACCACAGCACTTGGAACCCTGAGACAGAAGGATTGTTGTGAGTCCCTGGCTCTGTAGCAAGACCCTGTCTCAAAACATGAATGAAAGGAAAAGAAAGAAAGGGAAAAGAGAGGAAGGAAGGAAGGAAGGAAGGAAGGAAGGAAGGAAGGAAGGAAGGAAGGAAAGAAGGAAGGAAGAAAAGAAGGAAGGAAGGAAGAAAAGAAGGAAGGAAGAAAGAAAGGAAGAAAAGAAGGAAGGAAGGAAGGAAGGAAGGAAGGAAGGAAGGAAGGAAGGTGTGAGAGAGGAGGGAGGAGGGGAGGGGGGACGAGGGGAGGACACCTTAACCCACTCTGAGGAGTGGGAGACTAGAAGCGACTCTGCCCCTTGCTCATCACCTCCCTGGCTGGCTTTGTCCTGCTTCCCCTGGAGCTGGGACTGTGACAAGCCTGTGTGTCATCCTGTGCCATATTTAGACTTCAGCATGCATTCTGTGCACCCACAGCATATAAGTAGCATTGTTTTACGTTCCTTAATGTAAATGCATTCATTCTGGGTGTAGCGCCGTGCAATTTGCTTTCTCTCTTCCAACGATGTTTTGAAAGCTATCCATGTTGACGCACTTTAACTCTTCCATCTCAGCGGGTGATGCAGCCCTCGTGGGGACTGGGCGCCATGCTCTCTCTGCCCACCCGCCACCTCACCTACAAATGGTATGTCTTCCTCCCCCTTCTCAGCCACAGGACTTTAGGGACCATTGTGACTGACATCTGTGTTCAAGTTGCCAACACAACTTTCTCCAGGCTCAGAGACATGATTTTATGTATTTTTCTTGGTTTATTCAATCTTTTTTATACGTGGGGGAGGTGTAGGGATAGGGGTGGCACAGATGCCAAGGCATTTGTGTGGAGTTCAGAGGACAACTTACTGGGTTGGTTCTCCTGGGCATTGAACTCAGGCCCTCAGACTTGGCAGCACATAAATGCCTTTACCCTTGAGTCATCTTGCTGACCCGACTGATTGACTGACTGATGTTTTTAGGTCTCCTGTAGCCCACACTAACCTCAAATTTGCTGTATACATAGCTGAGGGTGACCTTGAACTCCTGATTGTTTTGCTTCTACCCTTCTAGCACCGCTTATGGGTGTGAGCCATCTCACTGGGTTTATGCAGTGCTGGGGCTCAAACCCAAGGCTTGGTATACTCTCCAGTAACTCTACCAGCTGAACTGCATGTCCAGTCATTTCCCAGGTTTCAGTTGACAGTGAATGATAAGACCCGTGGCACCTGCCCAAAGACATAGGGGACAGGATAGGACCTGACTCAGCCCATGGCTACCCTTCCCCAAGCACAGCCCATTTCCCCAGCAATCACCTATTCTTCTCCTCCAGAGAGTTTAAGGCAAGAACCTGTAGGAAAACAATCTGGGTTGGGTCTGTGGAGGGCGCAGAAGGTCAGTCTGTGAAGGGACTGCACCAGCAGGCAGCTACCTGGGGCCCTGACTGTGGCCCAAGACATTGAGAGAAGGACCTAGAAATATGGGCTGGGTCCAGAGGTCACCTCAAGAAGTAAAGCTGGTCACTGACCCACAAAGGACACTCCCAAGAGGGAGGATCTGGAAGATGCCCCCCCAACACCTGGTTTCCAGCATCCTGGGCCCTCCAATTCTCCCTTCTGCTCCTATCTGCTACCTGTGCCCTTGGCCAGTGCCTTCCACCTGGGTCTCTGCACACTGAGCACTCCTCTCCCTCCTCCTTCTGGGCTGCCAAGTCCTCCCTGGCTACAATTTCTCTCTTTCTCTCCTTCCCACAAAGCTTGGATTACCAAGTTGTCTTGTTTATTTCTCTCTCCCACTCAATGCTCAGTCAGCCCACAGCCATCTGCTGCCCCCCTCCCCATCTTCATCACAACCCTTCCAAGGTCACCTGCCTCCGTCCATCCATCCGTCCATCCGTCCGTCCGTCCTGATCTTTTCCCCCACCAGAACTTCCCTTTTCTCCCTTTACTGTGTTCCTCTCCTCTTTACCCCCCCCCAGCCTGTTCCCCTCCCCATTCCCCCCACACTCCTCTATACACTCCTCACCAACTTGCCCTCTGCCTGCCTGTAATCTGTTTAAATGTATTAGTCTAAAAAAAAAACACAAAGAAGTACAGAGATGAAAACAAATAAAAACGACTCTAAGTCCCACCAGCCTGTGAGTCTCGCCCTGATATGTCTCCTACGCTTCATGTGCGTAGGTGTGCTCTGTGCACCACACACAGTATCCTGGCACTTTCTGTACAGAGAGAAGGGACAGAGAGGATGGGTAGCCCCGAGACTAGGCCAGGGGTGGGCCCTCTTAACAGCCCTCCATTTCCTTGCCAGCATTCTTGTCTGGGCTTTCTGCTCCCACTACATCGGTGGCTCTCAACCGGTAGGTCTTGAACCCCTGAGGAGGGGTCACCTAAGACCATTGGAAAACACAGATATGAACATTACAATATACAACAGTAGCAAGCTTGCAGTGATGAAGTAGCCATGAAAATGATTTTATGGGTAGGGGGTCACCACAACATGAGTGACTGTATTGAAGGGTCATGGCTTTAGGAAGGTTGAGAACCACCGCTCTGCAGGAATCTAACAACCTGTTTTGGCATTGATCACCCTTCAACCTGGGCCTGGAGCTGGATTCTTCCCCCACCATACTAGTCCCAAGCCATCTCTGCTGCTGTTGGGCAACGTCTATAGGGGTCCTGGCCCAAATCTCTTGCTTCTGGCCGTGATTCCTTTTGGTCTCTCTGCCCACGTGGCCTGTCTCTCTCTGATTGTCTGGGGAGCCACCTGCACCTTCCTGACTGAACACTGGCTCCCCAGCCCTGTATATGATCCTGACAGAGACCCTTTCTGAACCCAGATCATCAGATTGAGTCCTGGGGACACCACTCAAGCCTGGGACTCCACTTCTTTTGTCTGTAAAGTGGAAGGGACAGAGGCTGGGGAGATGGCTCAGCAGTGCAGAACAGGGTACCACTCTTGCAGAGGAATGGAGTTTGGGCTCCAGCTCACAAGCTCTGTAAGTCCAGCTCCAGGGGATCCAATGTCTCTGACCTCTTTGCGCTCCCACACAAGTGTGCATTTACCCCTGCACACATAAGGTAAAGCTTTTTAAAAAATAAAATGAGAGGGGACAACGGCCCTTCCTGCCAGGGTGTTCCGGGTGTGTGGCTTGAAGGAGACAGCGCTGCCCAGCTCTCAGTGCAGCCCTACTGAGCACGTGGGCCCTGCTCACTGTGCTGGCGGTGGCCAGCTCTCAGTGCAGCCCTACTGAGCACTGCCCTGCTCACTGTGCTGGCGGTGGCTGTGCCATTACCCAGAATCCCTCCTTACTCCAGTCTCCCACATCAGATCCATCACTGTGACTGTCAGTTCTCCCAGCCTGGCTGGCTTAACAGCCTCCCACCCGGTCTTCCTGGATCAACTCCGGACCCTTCTCCAGGCTCTTCTTGACAGCTGGAGTGATCCTTTAAAAGGAAAATCTAATCACCATCACTCCCCTGTTGAGGCCCTCCCGGGGATCACCAGTGTGCAGGAGAAAGTGGGGGAAGAAAAGATGTGGGGACAGAGCCTTCTCTCTTGCAGAGAGTAGGGTGGGACTTCAGGCTTTCAATTGGAGCCACTCACTTGCATGCAGCCAACACTTTTCCATGGGTGCCTTGCTGAACTGATGTGATAGTTTACAATGTGCTGGGACCCTGTATAGACTGGCACCAGCGACCCCACCAGTGACATCTCCCCTAGAACCCATACCCTGTTTCAATTAAAACAGATATTTCACAATTCCCTAAACCAGATGACTCTTTCTCTCTTGCTTCTGGCCTTGCACATGTTATTCACTCACCCTGAACCCCCCCCCACACACACTCTGATTTTGAAGTGATGGCGTCTGCTGGTCCCAAACCCCCCTCCTCTTTATCTAGGGATAAAACATTCATCCATCCAGAGTCCATGTGGTCAGCTTCTGGCGCAAACAGAACTCAGGCTATTTGTGGAGAACTCTTATGAATTCAGATACTCAACAAATACGTGTTGGTCACCTCTCTGTGGCAGAGACTCTTCTGTGTCCTAAGGGCATGTGAGTGAAAGAAGCCAGCAAGTATTCCTATCCCAGTGACTGTCATGTGCCATCTGGAGGAGGAGCAAGGCACACAAAGAACACAGCAAGGGGCTGCAGAGGTGGCTCAGCAGTTAAGAGAGCTTGCAGCTCTTACAGAGGACCCGAGTTCAGGTCCCAGCACCCCATCAGGGGGCTCACAATCACCTGTAACTCCAGCTCTAAGGGATCTTCTGGGGTCCTTGGATACCTGATTGTATACACATGGCACACACATGGGCACACGCGCAGACACACACACACTCACACTCAGGCCCATTGAAAATCACCATAAATATGAGTATATAGGACAGGTCACAAGGTGATTGGGGCTGAATGAAGCACAGAAAATAGCAAGAGTATTGATGGAGACTTGGAGACAGAAGGAGGGGCTGCTGTCCTTAGAGTGTCTGGAATTCTTCCCTAAGAGGCACTATTTGGACAGGGTGTCCAGGGGTGGGGTGCATTGGAATACTTCAGATATTAAGGGGAGAGCGTCGAGCCAGAGGATGGACAATGCCAAGCCAAGGTTCTCAGATGGGAACAAGGTCAGCAAGCTGGCAGAAGAGGAGAGAAGGGGTGGGGCTGTGATCACAAAGGTCAAAGGGCAGATCATGTAGGGCCTTGTAGACATTCTGTCTTTAGTCCTGAGAGAGGCAGGGCCATTTTTCCCTGACAGCTTTACTGAGTATAATTTACATACTATAAAATTCATCCTTTGTAAGTGCACACGTAATGATGTCCAGTAAATTACTCTGCGGCACCTACACCACCATCCATCAGGATGTCTCTTGTATCCCTTCCTGCCTGTCACATTAGCCCACCCCCATCACCAGTCCCGAGCACACCAATCTGCCTCCTGTCTCTGTGGAGATGCCATTCTGGGCATTCAGAAAGGAAGGCTTACAATTAACACAGCTTTGGTCTTTTGGCTTTTTGTTCTTCATGGAGCCAAGCATCAGAGATATTGGCTCTCAGAGAGCCCCTTCATGGGTACAGACCACATTATACATACATACACACATACACACACACACACACACACACACACACACACATACACACACATGCACACTCTCGAGCGACATCATTACAGAGGCATGGTGTGTTTCTGCTCTTTGGCTGAACTGTGCTGCCCTGTCTCTGTGTAGACGTTTGTCCCTTTGTCTCTGCCATAGATTCTTTGGAGTAGAATGACTGGATGGTACACTAAATTCATGTTGAACTTTTTCAGCCTGCTTTCAAATGGGCCACCATGCGGAGCTTGCTTTAAATGAATGGATGGAGGAGGGCTAGGCTTCTTAGCGTGTTTAAACAAACATGCCAAACGGAGGACAAAGTAGGCCTGGCACAGGTACCTCGGGCCCATGCTTAGGCTGGCATTAAAGACCTCGTGGAGGCCCTGGTCCAGGCCACCCCAGGATGCAAACTTAGTTTTTCCAGCCCTGGAAAGGAGCAGGGAGGCCTGCCTCATCCCCTCTCTCCACTAGGACCAATCCCCAGCCAGCTTCCTCGCAGCCAAAGCGTGAAAACCGCTAGTTTTGGAGAAGCACCCGCATCAGGCACGGACTGTGGAGCCCTCTCCCCCCAGGGAGATGACAAAATTTTCTTTGCAATTAAAATTCCTTTGAAACTGGGACCAAAGAAAACGCAGAGCAGAACGCTTTTCAAACGGAAGGGAACGCTCTTCTATAGCAATTACCGTGCCTGCATTCCAACAGGCTGCTTCCTCCTCCCTCCTGCCAGCGGCGCTGGGAGCTGTCCTGCCTGGGCTTGGCTTCTGCATTCACCGAGCCCCCCAGGAGCTTTTTCCTGGATGGTCCCTGCTTTTCTGCTCACTCATAGCTTCTACATCCCTCCCACATAACTAGCCTCCGTGCAGGCTCTGGCTGACGTGGTCCACACTTCCTGTGAGACTCCCTTCCAGCCCAGTGAATGGCTCATCTGCTGAGCTCCATCTGTGTGCTTACCAGTCCTTCCTGGTACTGCTGCCCGCCTGCCTGCCTGCCTGCGGCCCTTCCCTCACTCACAGCTCACAGCCTTGCCTCTCAGTGCTCACCATTTCTGTTGGAACCTCATCTGAGTGAGATGCAAACACCTTTAAAAAGCCAGGAAGATCTAGCTTCAGGTCATTTGTTCAATCAACAAATAGTTATTATGTTTATTTTAGGGTCTCATTTAGTTCAGGCTGAGCTATAACCCTCAATATCTACCCATCCCCAACTCCACCAGAGGCCAATTTCCTCCAGGTTACACCTCCCTTAAGGCAACAGAGCTTTCCTAAAGTCCTACCAGCTGGGGACCAAATGCTCCAACATGTGAACCTATAAAGGACCTTCGAGTTTGTTTTTGAGACAGGGTCTCCTATACCCCATGCTGGCCTTGAACTCAGGAAGTAGCTGAAGATAGCCTTGATCTCTTGATCCCCTGCCTACACCTCCAGGGTGTTGCTGGGCCCACAGGTATGCACCTCATGTCTATTTTATACAGTGCTAAGGATCAAACCCAGGGCTCTGACCTGCTAGGCAAGCACTCTACTATCTGAGCTACTGCTCTAGCACAACAAATATTTATGAATCCATTAAAATATGCCACATGTTGTGCCCAAGCCTTAGAGATTAGCCATCTCTGTGTTTAGAAACAAGGCACTGAGGTTTGAGGACAAACCCTTCAGCTTAAAGGAGCTAAGAATGTTGGATAAAATACAAAAATCATCTTATTAAAGCATCAAAGAGCTGACAAGCGAGCCCTTTGTAAGGAATTACCAGGAATTATTAGGTCAAAACTGGAGGGAAAACAGAAAGCCGGGGGCCGTTTGAGAGCAGAGAGGCGGTGTTTGCCCTCAGGACATTGGCTGATCCCAGAAAATGTGAGTTCGGTTTTTAATGATCTCACACTATAATGGGGAATGAAGTCCAAGTTTGTCCTCTCAAAGAGGAGGGAGTCAAAATGCAGACCCTCCCCAGACCCACTGGGACTCTCAAGGGCCCCTGAGGCACAGATGAAACAGAAGGAAGCAGCTGGGACTCACCGGGGCCACTCAGCCACCCAGGGAACCCAGGGCTTCAAGTTTTAAAATTGAATGCACAGCCAAGTGCAAGTGCTTTTTTTTTTGGTTTTGGTTTTTTGAGACAGGGTTTCTCTGTGTAGTCCTGGCTGTCCTGGAACTCACTCTGTAGACCAGGCTGGCCTCAAACTCAGAAATCCGCCTGCCTCTGCCTCCCGAGTGCTGGGATTAAAGGCATGCGCCACCACGCCCGGCATGCAAGTGCTTTTTAAAGAGAAATTTCACTCTTCCAGGGCTTCAAGTTCTGTCCTAAGATAAAAGCCAAAATACAACAGTCAACACATAGCTGGAGAAAGCCAGAGAACGATGCAGGAGCTGAGCAGGGGACACGACATGACAGACACGTTTGCCTCTCTGGATGCACAGACCACAGGGAAGACAGGTGGTCCAGGTCCGTCACAGAGCTGCTGTGCCTCAGTTTCCCCTGCGTCTCAGTCAGCAGCTTTGCTCTCTGGCCTCTGGTCAGCTCCATGACTCCGTGTTTTACATGACCCTCAGTCCTCTGCTTCCGCTCCGCACTCTGTGCTTCAACCCCTTTCTGCTTTCTTTCTTATGTGGTGGGGGCCCCGAGTCTGCTCTGTCTCTCCTCTGCGACCTCAGCATCCCCTCAGCATTAAATGTCACCTGCGAGCAGAGGGATGGCTCTGATTTATATCTCCAGTCTGGGCTTGTCCTTGGAGTTCTTTCCAGACTGTTCCTCGCACCTGCCTGTTATATGTCTCTGTAGGCACGTCTCGGGAACGTGTCAGGCATAGCCTACCTACACGCTCCCTCCCACCCCAGCCTCTGTTTCTCTGATTCCCTCCATGTTAAATATTGTCGCTGTCCACTGTGAAGCCATAATCCAAGGGTGACCCTGAATCCTTGGATGGAACTGAAGTGGGAGGCAAGGTGACATCAGGTGGCCAGGTGGAGGACTGTTCAGGAGCAAAAGTGAGGGCTCCAGCCAAGAAGAGCTACTGACCTTCTGGCTGGGACCACTAGACACATATTGGGGCCATTCACTGAGGTGACTTTGAGCTTGCTAGCAATGAGGCTTAGCAGGGACATCTAAGTGAGGTGGGCATAAATGCCACAATTAAATTCAGATAACTGGCCGTGACCAGGACCTTAGAGGTTGGCAACCATCGTGGCTCTGAGGGTAACTGAGGCCATCGGCATGAATGGGCTTGCCCGGGAATGAGTGAAGAGTTTCGGTCGGGACTGGAGAGGCTACGGTAGTGAAGGACAGCCAGAGTGTGATAGGAATGTCGAAGAACTCCTGCTGTTTAGTAAGGGTTCAAAGACCACCAAAGATGAGGGACGGGAGGACTGGGGACAATAGCTGGACTAGATGGCATGGCAGTCATTGATGACTTCAACATGTTGAGGGCAAACACCTAGTCACACTGATTGTAAGAATATTGGATCTAAGGCAAGAATCTGGGGTTCCCTCCCCCAACCTGCTGGGTTCTCTAGCCACAGGAAGAGGTTGGTACAAGAAGATGTGTGCTTACTTCTTGTCAATTAGAATCTTCTGGGGGAATTTTCCATGCTGATATCCAGGACCCCATTAGAGAAAGGCAAAGACGATGCAGGGAGTTTGCCGGGAGATGGGAGGGAAAGAGATTTCTTTGGCTTCTGGTCTGGTCCAAAGTAAAGAGCCCTCTTGTAGTGATGGCCTACTATCCATCAGATCTCAGGGTGGCTTGGGGCATTGTGGAGGGACATGGGACATGGGACATGAGAGACCTAGCCAAAGTGACCCTGAAGCAGACTCATTCTCAGATAACCCAAGAATCAACCTTCACAGGTATGTCTCCCAGGTGACTCTAAAGTCCAGTCAAATTGACAGTGAAGACAGCCATCACATCCATGAAGCTAGAAATCACACAGATCCACCAGCTGGATCATGAGCACCTCTTACAGGTCTCATGTGGCCTCACCTCTTCAAGTCTCATACTAGAGGGTGACTCCGTGGGTGGAGGTCTCACAGCCAAGTCCAACAACTTGGGTCTGGATCCCTGGCATCCATACAGTGGGAGAAGTGGGAGAAGTGGGAGAAGTGGGAGAAGTGGGAGAAGAGAGCTGATTCTCTCAAGCTGTCTTCCGATGACCACATTATGGTACACACACACACACACACACACACACACACACACAGAGTAAACTGATAGATAGATAGATAGATAGATAGATAGATAGATAGATAGATAGATAGATAGATAGATAGATAGAATGTAAGGAAATTTAGAGAACCTTGTACTGGGGTCAGGGATTCATTGTGTGTTCCAGAGAGGAACCATCATCCTCATGGGTGGCCACAGGGAAAAGGAGCCAGAGTATCTGGTGGCTTCTCAGAAGCCTCTGTTCAGGAAAGGGAGAGCTTTGCCACAAAACCAGGAGCAGGTGACTGTCCGTAGACAAGAGGGCAGACAGGCCTGACAGAGACAAGGATCCAGGGGGAATCCCTTTTAGGTGTTACCTGTGTGGTGAGGTCATGTTGCCAGACAGTAGGCAAGGGACTCCTGTGTGGAGACTCACAGGGGGCCCCTCCAGGAGCTCAGAACTAGAGGTGAATCCTCCCCGCCCCCACAGGAGCTGCTGTGCTTCTGTTCCACCACCACCACCCCCACCCAGACTGTGATCCTCTCTGGCCTGTGGAAAACAATAGTCACGGCTCACCTGGTTCCCGCACTTGACTTTCCAGAGAATTACTTTTGTGTTCACCATCTACTGGAGCTTTGAAAGAAAAAAAACAAAAATCTTGGAGGATTTATTTTCCCCATTTTGCATAGAAGAGCACTGAAGCTCAGAGAGGGGAAGCAGCTTCCCTTAGGTCACACAGCTGTCGGGAAGCAAGGCTGGGGACCCAGCTCAGCCCAAGTGTGACTCCACCCTGGACCCCACCAGCCCCACTCCTACCTTCTCCAAAGCAATGAGCAAATTTTGGGGCTCCCCATGCATCTCAGGCAGCCCTTCCAACAGAGGCCTGTGCGTGAGTTGGCTTGCCATCGACAGCAGCTTCTAGTCTTCCGCCTGTAGTCCTGAGCCCTCCGCAGATGGCTACCAAAGACTGTCACCCGCAGCTTTAAATGCAGGAAGGAGAGGATTAAGCTTTGGAAGGAGTGCCAGCCTCAGCTCCTTCCCCTGCTGCAGCCTGAGCAGGGAGATTAGAGAAGAAGATTCCTTATCTGCCAGCTCCATCACTTGTCAGAAGAAGAAATGGAGAAACGCCCCCTCAGGCTTGGCACCTGCATTGACTATCTGTTGCCCCAGATGGGACCTGGCTTACAGTCTAGGGGATCACTGGGTCAGACTGGATTACAACTCCAAGCATCCAACCTGCGGCCATGGGAGCTGGTAGTAGCACCCCTTCCCTGTGCTGATCTCTTAGGGACACATGCAGATCAAAGAGAGGGTTCCCAGCTCAGTCCAAGTCCCCATCCCCACCCAGCGAGGCACTGGGTCTAGCACATCTCAGTCTTCCCCAGGCTGATACTTCCTCCTCAAGACTTCACACAATCTATTTCCTCTGCCCACGATTCCCTTCCCAGGGCTCTCTATGCTGAGCTCCTACATGATCTTCCAGGACAGTTCAAATGTCACCGCGTTCCGGAAGCCCACAAGAACAGCTGGATTGAGCTGATGCCTGGCTGAGACTCCATTTAAGAGATGGACTGGACACCCCTGACCTTACCCTGTAGGGCTGGCATATAGTAGGGAGTTGTAAGTCCAGATGTCCCCAAGGGTGTTATGGAAAGGGACAGTCCCTTGTGAGCAGAATCTGGGTGAGGGAACTCTTGACTCAGACCAGGCCCCAGGAGAAAAGAGGTAGGCCACGTTCCCTTAGTCTATTCTGGCTTCTCCCTTGGCTTATAGGACATGTGGGACCATGGAGCCCCAGGCTAGAAGTGTGGCTCAAACATTAGACTGTATGTTCTTGGGTAAGTCATTTGACCTCTGTGCTTCATATCCACGGCTACAGGAGCAGGGACTTCCTCCTGGTGCTGTGTGAGAATGAAGTGGTTTTATAGGTTGTAAGACGCTCAGAGCCACTGTGTCAAGCCAGTGGGTGGCGGCCTTTTGGATGCTCTGCATTGGCAGGTCTAAGCCCACTGTCACCTCATCCCAAGCCTCTGCATCAGGAAAGTGAGAGCAGTGATAGGTTTCCGATTCTGATCCTCTGAGATGCAGTGGGGGTGGGGGTGGAGGTGGGGGTGGGGGCGAGGGATAGGGAGGGCAAAGATGGAGGAAACCCCCAGAACAGAATGAAGAAAACCTGGGGTGAACAAGGCAGTTTGAAGCCAGAAAGCAGAGGACCTTAAATGACGCAATGGTGTCTTCGAGGGACAGCCAGGCCTGGTCCATTATTAGGTAACTGCTTCTCCTGGTCGCTGAAGGAATATAAGCAGGCTCAGATCTGCAGGGACCACCCTGGCCCAAGACCGCAATAACAGGTTCTAGAAAGAGACTGGTCCCCTGGTGCAGCAACTCCAGCCCCACAACCAACTGTGTCTCTAAATTGACTTCACAGACCAACCCCTAGATGACCATTCGTGTCCTGGGAACAAGCACCCAGCCACCTGTGCCAGTATCGAACAGGAAGAAGCGACGTGCTGACTGGCACAATGGATCCGTGTTAGTGTCTGTTCCAGCAGTGACAGGGCAGGCTGGGTGTGTGAGACAAGTTCTCACTGTGGCCAGTGTGGCTGTTATCGCGACTTTAAGTTTCTAGAAGCCCCACACTCCTGGCCTTTCCTCTCCCCACTGAGTAGATGGTGGCCAGGCTAACTGAAGCCTGGGGCTGCCAAAGGCTCCAGCCTGCAGCCTCCCCAAGGAGCCTGCCATGGTTACCAGCTGCCGGCAAGGAAGGGCCATAAATCCTGAGCGGGCTGGGGGAGGGGGGAGCCACATGGGGGGCGGGAAGGGGGGCAGCTAAGTGGAATTGAATCTTGTTTAAGGAGGAGACCCACGCCTCCCCGGGCCTGTAATTTACTGCGAGGTTGACAAGATGAAAGCGGAATGTTCAGTGGTATAATCGTCCGGACCTCAGGGAGCTGCGGGAGATGAGCCGCGAGGCCAGCGGTGGCGGCCTGGCTTTGAGAGAGATCTGGGGCGCTGATCCCGCTGTGAGCACAGCAGGCGGCAGGCCCGGGGCTCCCTCCTCTGCGGATAGCAGGGCCTGGCTGGTTAAGCCCCGGCTCAGGCGGCATCCTGCCTGCTGTCATCTCTAGAGCTGAGGTCAGGTCCCGAGCCTGTAGATTTGATTCAGTGGAATGTGCCACCCAGGACGCCTGTGTCTCGCAGATGCAGACAGTTGGCGCGGAGGCCTTAATGGGGAAGAGCCCTAGCCACAGTGAGCATCTGACCCCAGGCTGTTGGTGAGCTGGGCAATCCAGTATCTGGCGGGGTTCAAAAACCAGGCCTGGCTTGGCATAAGATCCTCCCAGGGGCTTCCATGGAGCCTGCTGTT
Organism: Mus minutoides; assembly: GCA_902729485.2. Classification (NCBI taxonomy): domain Eukaryota; kingdom Metazoa; phylum Chordata; class Mammalia; order Rodentia; family Muridae; genus Mus; species Mus minutoides. Next base: position 178,262 of record LR750032.1, read on the forward strand.
ATCAACTAGCACACAGAACTCAACCTCAGGGCCCCTGTCCAGGCAGCGGGGCCGGCACCCTCCATCACTGGTGCATGTGTGCGCATGCTCAGAGTTTGGGGAAGGGGCGGATTAGGACTGAGAACCGTTTACAGATGAGGAGACTCTTTCCTAAAGAGAAAGAGATACGATGGTAGCCACGGACGCTGGGTTTGTGACCATCAGCTGTCTCATCCAGCTTTGCCACACTGCAGAAGGGGAAGAATGAAGCCCGGAGGATTAGGGGTGGCGTCCAAGCTGGGTCAGAGTAAAGGTCTGGGGAGCTCGATTCTGTCTCAGGAGCTGTCCCCACACTAGCCTTAGTGGCTGGAGACTAAAACCTGTCAAACACTGTGCCAATTCCCAAGGCCATAACAGTAAATTAAGCAAAGTGACTCTTGCCTGTGAATCCAGTACTCGGGAGGCAGAGGCAACAGGATCAGAGGTTCAAAGTCATTTTTTTTTCTGTATTGTGAGTTTGAGACCAGTCTCGACTACTGAGATCCCATCTCAAAAAAACTAAACAAAGTAGGGTCCATGAGATGACTCAGTAAACGCTTTCCACACAACTCTGAGGTCTTGAATTTGTGTCCCCAGCACCCACGAAACGCTAGGCACGGGGATGTGTGTCTATCATCCCAGAACTGAGAAAGCAGAGACAGAAAGATCTCTGGAGCTTAACGGCCAGGCAGTCCAGTCAATCTGCAGTCTCCAATTCTACTGAGATACCCTGTCTCAAAAGAATTAAGTAGAGGGGCTGGAGCAATGGCTCAGCCGTTAAGAGCACTGGCTGCTCTTGCAGAGAACCCGGGCTGAGTTCCCAGCAGACACGGGGCAGCATAGCCATCTGTAAGTCTAGTTCTATGGGAGCCAATGCTCTGTCCTGTCCTCTGCAGGTATCGGGTGGTGCACACACATACGTGCAAGCAAAACAGCCACACACATAAAAGGAAAGATAGACAGAAGAATAAAGAAGCAAAGGCACTAGAGGATGACCCTGGACACCAACCTATGACCTGCGCATGTACTGCGCACATAAACACAGACACACAGACATGCACGTGCCCCCCATGTGTATACCCACACATGTATATACATAAGCATGCAGAGAGAGAGAGAGAGAGGTGGGGGGGGGAGAACAGTATGCTCTTGCCCCGGTGATGGGTGGGAGTGAGCTGGACCATGTACCCTTCAAAGTCAGACATGCAGTGGGTACTTGATGCCCGATTCCCTGCCCAGGGCTGCCAGCCCTGTGCCAAGAGCTGCCACAGAACCTTTCCAGAGCAGCCAGGCTGTGCGGCCAGACTTCCTCCTTCAGGTCCTGGCTTCCCTGATTCCTGGCTAGATTTCACCCAAGTCAAGTGACTCTACCTCTCTGTGCCCCAGATTCTAGAGGTGACCATCTACTCCCTAGTGACTTAGGCAGCACGGGGAGCCCAGGGAAGTGCTCGGTCCAGCAGGCGGAGAGTACTGGCTTTTGCTTTCAGTCCATCCAATGTTTCTTCTCATGTTGCGAGCATTATGGTCATTGTATCTGATGTTCCAGGGCTGGATGAAGGGCTGGATACTGAATAAGCCCCCATTTGTGGCTGCCGTGGCCTGTGATGAGTACTGGGTACCAATTACATCCTTCTATTATAAAGAAGCTCAGGAAAGGTAGAGACTAGTCCAAGGTCACCCAGCGTGGTGGTATCAGAGCCTGGCTTTGGCCCTGTCTGCCTCACCTTCCTTCCCAGGGAGTTTTCTCCTATACCACAAAGGCACAGAAGCCTTAATGTCATCTGCTTGGGTTGCAGTAAAAATTAACTGCCCAGAATACGAGTCTCATCATCATGCAGCTTCTGAGACCGGGGAGGCTGGCAGGGACGTGTGACATGAGCCCCTGGGGTATCCAAGTGCTCCCTCTGTGCCTCTTAGAGGCTCTCCTCCACCTGCAGCTCTCCTCTGATGTGGCTTGGTCACACACACACATACACACACACACACACACACACACACACACACACACACACACACACACACACGGTCCATGGTGGGTGATGGCTGAGACCTTGAATGGCAGAGCTGAGACAAGGGTCAGGCTTCTCTCCCCACACCCAGCTCCCTTCTGAGTTTGGCTGCAGGGTCCCCCGGGTCCCTGGGTTCTCTTCCATTCTGGGAGGTAAGTTTATCACAGGGTGAAGCTTCTTGCCAAGGAAGAGACAGGCTGTGAGGACAGGGACCTCTCTGTGCCCCAGGTCTGCTCTATCTGCAGCTACCTACCCCAGCAGCTGGGGAAAGTATAAAGCACTCAGGAGGATGCCTCAGGAGCCTGGTCACATGGGGGAGCTGAGACCAGGTGTGTTTTCAATGAAAGCATGTTGGGCTTCCAGAGAGAGCAGATAGAACACCAGGGGACAGACAGACCAGAGGTAAGACGGGGGAAGAAAATATAAGGGAAAGAATAGGAAAGCCAGAGAAGACGTGGGGGATGACAGACAGGAGGAGCAGGTAGAAGAACCGTGACAATTATGCAATGGAGCACTATACAGCCCTAAAAAAGATCCAGATAACAGAGCAAAGGGGACTCTTGTAGATACGGCATGAAAGGAAAGACCCCAAAAGATGTATACAGTAGGAGTTCAGAAGCAAGCAAAACAACAAAATAGCCAAGCTGCGCAGGAGTGTTCAGTGAGGTGGCCCCAGGCAGTCAAGTCAAGGGGCGCTTCCCGAAGGTACGGCAGGAGGGACTTGTTGCTGGGCCTCAGAGGACAGAGGGCAGGGTTTCTGGAGAGGGGGCAACTTCCAGAGTTTTGATCGAAGGGTGGATCCATTTTTCCATTTTGTAATTATTAGTTACAGCATGCGCTAATGATTTCTGCCGTTTTCAGCATCAAGACTGAAATCCAATTTTAACCGATTATGAAAAGTCCAGAAAGAGGAGGGGGCGAAGAGGAGAGGGGAAGGAAGCTGGTGACCCACTGTGAGGAGGGAGGGGGCAGCCTCCTGGGGCTTTGCTTGGCTGGCACCTCAGCGGGTCCCTGCCCCCCAGCCGGCCACGTTTGTAAGATGGAATAAATATTGACACGGCCAGGATGGTATTCAATTTGTCCTGATCACTGGGCTGCGGTGAGTTCTGACAGGGCGCGGTGTAAAACAGCAGCCGGGATGTAATTTCTACTGTCAACATGATGTACAGCGAGGCTGTGCCTGAGGCACTGCAAGCGGGCAGGGCGGGGGCGGGGCTTGAGGCAGGTAGGACCGGGACACCTGGGACAGAGAGTGCCCTGGCCGGGCAGCCGGAGAGCAGCAGGCACCCAGGATATGCTTGTGCGCGCACGCCCGTGTCCACATACATGCCCACAGAGCTCCTAGCTGGCACAGGAAGTCGGGGCTTCAGTGTCCGCCCTGGCTTGGTCCAAACTCAAGTGTGCCCTTCCCCCCAGCCCCTCCACCCACCCACCCTGCTTGCCCATCTTTATTCACCTTTGCTTGCCACAGCCTATGGGAATTCCAGATCTACCACTAACTGGCTGTGTGACCTTGGGCAAGTCCTCAGCCTGTCTGGGCCACTGGGCCTCTTTTCTGGAATAGAAATCTGAAAGACAGCCATTCAGAGAACACAATGAGAGGGTTGGTGTGTGTCCCGAGTTTAGCTGTTACCTCTTATTATTAGCTAATTGGATGACTCCATGCCTGGCACAGGAAGAGGCTGTGAGGGCTGCTCAGCATTGTCTGCACTGACTCACGGTGCCGCGCTCGCGCTCGCCTGGCTTCTCTGCTGCCATGACCTGCGGAGGCTGTTTCCCCAGAGGACCCAGTCCCAGCTCCCACAGTCTCCTTCCCGGAGTGAGAGGGTAATGAGAGAAATGGTGATGACTTAGTTTATGAGGTTACATGAGGAACGGAGAAGGTGGCGCTTGTGAAGTGCGGGACTTGCCTGGCTCTTAGTAGGTGATCAATACACGTCAGCGAAAACAGAAAAATAAAACCGGGAAGCCGGCTGCCTCCTCCCGCCTCCCCTCAGGTCAATCCATCATGGAGTCTGCTCTGTTCTGCTTCCTAAATATTTCAGAGCTGTCAGTTTCTCTCATCCTACAGCGGCCTCCCAGGTCTGAGCCACCACCGCTGTCTCCCTGAGACACCACCTCCACCTCTGCTTTCTGAGGTTGTTCCTCAAGCCACAGACAGGGCCACCTCTTTAAACACAAGCTGGTGTCTCTCTCCTAAAGACCCCTCCTTACCTTCTAGCACTCCAGTCCAAGTCCCAAGTCCTGTATCCCTTCTACGCTGTAGCTAATTTTGTTGTTGTTGATGGCGGTTTGTTTGTTGTTGTTTGTTATTGTTTTCTTCTGGTTTTTTAAGATAGGTTCTCCCTGTAACCCAGGTTAGCCCAAACTCACTAAGTAGCTGAGAATGAGGTTGAACTCCCAATCCTCCTGCCTCCAACTTCCACACACTAGGATTATAGGTGTGTACCTCATCAGACTAGTATAGTTAATTATTTTTTTTCAAGACAGGGTTTCTCTGTATAGCCCTGGCTGTCCTGAAACTCACTCTGTAGACCAGGCTGGCCTCGAACTCAGAAATCCACCTGCCTCTGCCTCCCGAGTGCTGGGATTAAAGGCGTGCGCCACCACTGCCCGGTGTATAGTTAATTTTTATCACCACCGGACCATGACCTTTCAGCTCCCACTTTGGCCTGAAATGTTCTTTAGACTGTCGCTCATGGACCTGGAGAGTTTTGCCAAGTCCTTTCCAGGGTACCATTCTCACCAGTTCTCGAACCAGCAGTGAGGTTGCATCCCTCATACATATGTGGGGGTGTCTGTGTTTATCTTTACTGAAGTTTATTAACCCAGTTGGGAATTGCACATTTATAGCTGTCTGTGGAATCAGTGCATGGGTGAGCACACACGGGGTTATAGGCAGCCGTGGGACGGGCACTGGGATCAGTGGGCTCCTCAGTCTCCAATATGGGTCAGGCATGTAGTAGCTACTCAGTTAATATTTCATGAGTCCATAAATGGTAGAGGCAGAGGGAAAGGAAACTGCAGCCCTGTGGTCTGGGAAAAGAGGAGGAGAAGCTGACACCTCTGTCTTTCCCATCCTCCTCTCCCTGGACCAGGTGGCCAGGCAGCCACACTCTCTTTCTCAAGCCCTCATATGTCCGGAGCCCTGCCATAAAATGGGAATGAGGGGTAGAGGGCAGCAGCCACGGTACCCACAGCCAGGAGGCTAACACTAAAACCCTGGGAAAGCCAGCTCCTGAGCCCTCTGAAGGCTCAGGTCCTCCAGGTCTGAAAACACAGACTGGGAAGACTGGGAACTCCCTATGCCAGGATGAGACACAGGGACTGAATCAGGGAGAGAGTCACTGGGCAAGACAGAGGGGCAGGCCTACCCCTAGCAACAGGAGCCAAGACTCTGAGGCTTGGACATCCTAAACAGCAATGTCAGGTTAGTTGCTGACACCCTACTGCTGTGACAGAACCCTTCAGCAAGTTGGAATTTTCAGGAGCCAAAGTTCATTTGTACTGGGAGACTCGGAGACTTTCCTCCACAGTAGTCTGGTTTTGTCCATCAGATAGGGAATAGGTAGTGAACTAGAGTTGTTCATTATGCAGTAGCCAGGAAGCTGAGCTAGAGTGAAGGAGGGAGGAGCCTGGGAAAGTATGTCCTTCAAAGGCCTGCCCTGTGACTCACTTTCCCCCCCCCCCACAGCCCATTGAGATAGAGTCTAGCAATGGCTGATCACTACTGATGTCAGAGCCCTCTTGATCCAGTCACCCCCAAGACCCCACCTCTGGCTACCTTGTCACTGGGGTTGGATCCTTCTACACCAGAGCACTTAGCAGGGAACTTCAGATCCAGAGCAGAGCCAGCGCATCTGCCCCTGGAGGCAGGTCCAGGGTATCGGGCAGAGATGGCGTGGGTGGGTCCTACATGAACTTTGGATCCAATAGATCGGAGTGCAAATCTAGGCTCCAAAGCCAGCCAGGGTGTGACCTGGGCAAATCCCACAACCTTTCTGTGTCTCAGTTTCCTTACCTGGAAGAGCAGTGCTTCCCCCGCCCCCTCCAAAGGCTGGAAGCGAGCGGATAAAGCCTGTGACCTACATGGGGACGGATGAACACAACCTGGTCCTGCAGAAAGAGGCCAGGGAGGTTTTGAGTTTGTTGATGGTACCCCACGGCATACTCAGCATAGATGAGCCAGCTGAGACCCTGGGCAGCCTCTGCACGGGGTGGGTTGAATCAGCAGGGGAAGGACGCCTCTCTGATCCTCCTTCCTTGTCTCTGATCTTTCCTCACTGGGTACATCAGGTTTCCAAGCCGAGAAGTCCTGGAAGACCCTGGACCCACACCAACACCAAGGCTGTGGGTGTGACCCCACTCTGGCCATACATGTATTCTTCACTGTCCAGGCTCGTGCTCCATGTGGCAAGCTTGCTGAGGGCTGGGCCAGCTGACTTCTTGTTTATAGTCCCACTGTGCCTTCTCCTTGGGATCTTGAGAGGGAAATAGTCACAGGGTGGCTGGCCCAGCACCCTCCTTACCTCACGGCTCCTGCCTGAGACACTGGGACCCATTTTCCCCAAAGTCGAGAACTAAGCTAGTAGAAATAACATCTTCCAGGGAGCAGGCTGCAGCTGGACACAGTGTGTTCCAAGTCCAGGATCCAGCAGGCATTGTGCCTTTGGGACTTGGATAGGGCAGGTAGATGCCAGCCTGCCAGGCAAAGGGCCCATTGGCAGCCCTGGGAGCCAGGAGGGCATGGGGAGAGGACACATGTAAGCCTGCAGTGTCAAGTGGAAGGAGCAAGGGGATGGGACAGACGGACAGACATCCCTACCCTGCATCTTCCTGCCCCAGGCACCAACCCCTTCCAATGACCCCAGCAGCTGTCTTCCTCTGTGCCAATCAAACTGAATCTCCAATCTCCTTGGCACAGGACCCCAACGTCTCTCATGTGTGGACCTGGCTAGCCATTGTTCACAAAATGCATGAGCAAATTAATGAAGGAGTGTATGAGCAGCCTCTCCTAGCCCTTTTCCAGCCAGGATACTCGGTATGTAACAGGAGTCCAAGGGAAGCCAGCAAGTGACCGGAAACAGAGATTTGCTGGTCTTCCAACATTACTGCTCAACACTAGTTCTCTCTCCAGCATCAACCTCCGCATCTGACCTTGTCCTCGAAAGGCCAGCACAGCCAGCCACAGTTCCAGATAAGAAAAAGGAGGCTCAGAGAAACAGTGGGCTATCCAGGCACCTCACAGTCCAGCAACAGCTAGGAGTCAGGCCTCAGCCTAACCGTGTAGTCTCAGTGGAGCTAAGGGTTTGATTCCACCCTTTTGTCTGGGACTGGGAGATGACCTAGAGTCTGCAGGAGCAGGCTGGTATGACTGCACTGTGAAGTCTTTCTGCTTTGTCTTGAATGAATGTCATTGTGCCCAGCCCCTCTCCTGGCCCTGGCAGAGTGCTCAGCTGGGAGACAAATGTCAAACAAGCAGGAAAAGCCCTTGTCTGTCCCCAGGGAGACAGCCAGATGACAAAGGAGAGCTGGCACCCTTGTCTTGGCAGTGGTGGTGCCAGGGTACTGAGAAATCCAGACAGGACGTGCTGTCCGTTGCTGCCGAGTGCAGAAGGACAGAAATAGTATGGGCAGGCAGTGGCTATGCCCAGAGCGCAGGCAGAGCTGAGGACAGCCGAGGCACGGCTCCTCTGTGATGGTGAAGGTCACTTTCTCCCAGGAAGTCTGGACTCTGTGTGGAGCAAACCTCTCCTGAGTCCCTCCCAGGCCACAGTATGTGCTTCACTCTGGAAATAGGGATGGTCTTTGCCACTTAAAACCTTGTCCTCATAGGTGATGGCAAGCCCAAGATGTAGACTCAGCTAGGCTGGTCTAAGGGGAAGAGAATAAGAACCTAGAGAATCCATGACCAGGGCAAGTTAATTCCAATGGTTCCAAGAAACCATTAGAGACAAATGTTTCCATCTTTTCTCAGTAGAACTTTCCAGCTTGGAATAGCTCTCTTTATCACCCCAAAATGGCTGCTGTTGCTCCAGTCATTTCCTACGCATGCACGCAGAAAACAAAAACTATCTCCCAAGGCATCCCCTTTTACTAGGAGTAGAAATATTTTCCAAGATGCTTCCCAGAAGATAGCCTTTTATAGTTTATTGACCAGAATTGTGTTATAGGACACTCTGTAAACCAATTACTGCTGAGGAGAAGGAAAACTGCTCTTACTGGTGACACTAGTCACTGCTCACAGAGGAGAGATTCAGCACCCAGTAAGATTGGATGCTGAACTGAAGCAGAGACAAGCAAGAATGGAGGTTGAGCCAGCTCTTCCCAGCCATCGGTGGCTTGTGACTCCTCAGCATCCATTTTGGTCACCACAAACCCCAGCCATGTAAATGGCCCCGGCTCTGGTCCCTCTGGCTCCTCTGCTCAGTCTCCCTCTGTGACTTCCTGCCTCCTCTCCTATGCGTGCTTGAACCCTCTGCTCCTGTGGCCTGATCGCCGTGCTTTTTGCTTCTTTTAAACGCTCTCTGCTACACCTCTCGGGCATGTGCATCTAAGTCAGAACTTGGTACATATTAAGAGGCAAATGGGAATTGGCACCTTTCCCCACTGCAAGGAAAATGATGCGCAAGGGCTCTGGCACCCAGATGGGGACTTCCTTGGGAAATGAGTGTATCTTCATTGTCACAGTCATTCCAGGAGTCTTGAGCTCCCTGCCTGGCTTATCTGGTATTCAGAGGGTTTGGGGAAGGATGGATAGATGGACGATTAATGTAAGGATGGATGGATGGATGGATGGATGACTTAGTGACTGCAAAGGTAAATTGGATGGATGAGTAGATAGATGGATTAAGTGGAATAAATAAATGGATGGAATGGATAGTTGGATGGATGGTTAAGTGGGTGAATAAGTGAAATATTGGATAGATGGATGAATGGGTGATTAGATAGAATAGGTAGATGAATGAATGAATAGATGGATGCATGACTGGCTGCATGGCTGGATGGATAGATGTATTATGTATGTATGCATGAATGTGTGGATGGATGGATAAATGTATGTATGCAGAGATAGATAGATGGAAGGATGATGGATACGTGGATGGATGAGTGGATGATGAATAGATGGATAATGGATGGATGAAGGATGGATGGATGAATGGATGATGGATGGATGATGGATAGATGGATAATGGATGGATGGAGGATGGATGGAGGAATGGATGATGAGTGGATGGATGGATGGATGGATGGATGGATGGATGGATGGACAACACTCCCTTTTAGACAGTGATTTCTCCATGACATCCCAGAGGCAGACCACTACTCTTTCCAGTGTTCTTTGCTGGCCCTTCCTCTCTAGCTTCACTGTTTACTCCTGACTTTCCTATTTGTCTCACCTGAATTCCTTGTCCAGATCTGAAGTTTACCCTCAGTTGTAACTCAGCCCTGAGCACCTGACCCTGGGCTGCACAGCACTGCCTTCCACGAAATTCTGACACATCACATCCAGATATGATCCTTTCTCCCCTCAATGTCTTCAGTGCTACAAGAAGAGACCTCCCTGTGCCACTGTGGTCAGGCCATTTGCACCTCCTTTCAGAGCTGTTGACACTTCCCACACTCCTGGCTGTCACAACTCTGTATATGTGTGCACTTGTGTGTGTGTGTTCACTATACTCCTATGCTCAAACCTACCTAGAATTCCATCCTCACAGTATGAACTTGAGAGACCCTAGAGTTCCAACAATCCCACCCACTGCCCACTGGCCACACCAGGCTCCCTGATGTCCTCTCACTTCCGATGTGCTTGGATTCCAGGGCCTTTGCTCTTTCCTCTACCTCAGGCCAGAGGGCTCTTTTTAGTGTTATGGCTTCTCCTCTCTGTGTGAACAGATCCTTTTTTTCAAATAATATCTTCATGGCAAGCCTTCCCTAGCCACTCTGTACAAGATATCATTTAAAACGATTGCTAAGTTGATAGATAAGCAAATGGATAGATGATAGAGAATGTATAAATACTCCCCCAACCCTGTTACTCTGCTTTGTTTTCTCAAGAACACCTGGCCATTATCTAATACAATTTTCTGTTACTGTAACAGAATGTTGGAGGCTGAATAAGTTATAAATAAAAAGGTAGCCACCCATGGTGACCTATGGCTTTGATCCCAGCATTCAAGAGGCAGAGACAGGAAGATCTGTTACTTTGATGCTAGCCAGAGCTACATAGAGAGACCCTGTCTCAAAACAAACAAATTAAAAACTCACAGCTCACAGACGTTTGTTTGTATCCATGATCCTAGAGGCTGGGAAGTCCAAGGATATGATGAAGGTGTCAAGATGGTCCAAGGTAAAAGAGGAAACAAGAAGAGAGACTTTGGGGATCCCCTTCTCTAGGGATCTGCATTAGTTCTCCAGAATAACCCAACCAGTCCTTTAAGGTACCACATCAAACACCCTTAACAGTCACTCAAAACCAAAGCCAAACCGTATCAGACATGTCCATTATTCATGCCTGTGTCTCCTTGTCACAAAGCAAGGTGTCTGTTCACTTCCACTGAGCCCAGATCCGTGACTAGCAGAGCCCCATAACCTCTGTGACGTAGGCAGCTGCCAAGTGTGAAATGCTGTGTGTGCATGTGCGCCCCATGGACAGATGCAGGGTGACAGGCTAGGCCAAAGAGCAGGTAAGGCAAGGCCAGCGTCGGCTGAGCCTGGCCTGGACTCAGATTCTTAATCTCACTTGGGATTAAATAGCTTGGAGCAGGAAGTTGAGCCCTGTGACCCAAGGGAAGGCTGCCAACACGCCTGGAGGCTCACACACAGTTGAGGAGAGCTGGATGGAGCCTCAGGGCTTCACTGCTGGCCAGACAGAATGCCCAGGCAGGGTCCTCTGGTGGGTGCCCTCAGGCGATGCTGAACCAGGAGCAGAGGGGAGAGCCCCGTCCAGGGTGCACAGAGCTGGCAGGCAGCCAGAGATTCTGGCCAGCTGCCAGAGGGAGGACCTGAAGGCTGAGGTACAAAGGCCCAGGCCAGGCGAGGGGGAAGGCAGGGTCCCTGGGGTGAAAGCCCAAAAGATCAGCCTCATCCTGTCAGGTACACCCAGTGGGGGACTCATCTCCCATTCCCCCTGTATCCACGCTTTGGGTTCAAGCTTTGCTCTGGCCTGGGAGGTCTATGCAACTTTCAGAGAAGGCTTTGAAACTCAACCTGCCCTCTCTCCGAAGTAAGGGTCTGATTGCAGAACTTAGCTGTCTTCTACCAAGTGTTCACCCTTACCTCATCCCCAGTTCCTCAGACACAGGCCTGCCTGGACTTCAACAGAACTGCTGCTGGCTCCAATCTCAGGACCTTTGCACATACTGCTGCTCCGGCTGGCTTCACCTCCTCAGTCCTCTGAGAGCCCTGCCCCCAGCCACTTCCCATAAGCTCCCACTTCCTTCAGCCTTTCTGCCATGTCTTTGCTTCTTTTTCATTCCTGCTCTTAGTACCTGAAGTATCTGAAATGGACCCACCCATTTACACTCTGCTCCCTGCCCCCACGGACCCACCCATTTACACTCTGTTTCCTGCCCCCACGGACCCACCCATTTACACTCTGTTTTCTGCCCCCACGGACCCACCCATTTACACTCTGTTTCCTGCCCCCACATTCCAGAACTCTTTTGCTGTGTTCCCAGTGCCTAGCTTGGGTGCTGGTATCCGGGAAATGCTGGCAAACACTTATGGAGATTGTAAAGAACGCCGGGGACTTTGCACCTCTCTCCTAGTAACAGGTCCTATCCTGCTGCTTTACAGTTGTTAAAGGTGTACTGAATGAGTGAGGGAATGAATAAATGAATGAATGAATGAATGAATGAATGAATGAATGAATGAGATTCTTTTCTGTCTCCTAGATTGCATTCGACAATACTGTTTGATGAATGAATGAGTGATTGAATCCCTGCGTGCCCCTCCATCCTTATAAGAGGTGTTATAAACAAAGAAAGAAAGGAAGAAGGAGGCGGAGCCAATGGCTGCAAACACTGGGTGAGCTTTCCATGGACCCTGCCTCCCCAGCCCTCGGCTCCGCCTCCCTAGTCCTCGGCTCCGCCTCCCCAGTCCTCGGCACCGTACATCCCTGTCCCCTCTCCCCCCACGTTGCTGCAGGGCCATGCAGCCCTGCCACTGTTTGCTGGAGCCAGGGGAACAGTTCCTGAGGCTGGCGAGTCTCATGTAAGGAGCTCATAAGCTCCAGGAAATGAAAGCTGCAAAGGGCACCCCCTCCTCACCCATAACTCCAGCCTCATTACGACCAGCCAGGCCATCTTGTGAGGAGGAAGCAGAGCCAGGTTCCCCAAGGCAATCGTGTGGCAGAGACAACAGGGACATCTGGGTGGAAGAATTCATACATAGGGCACAGAATGGATGGGTGGGGACTCTAGCAGGAGCTGTACCAGCTGGACCACAGTCCCAGTCTTGGTTGGATCTGGGCAGGGCCTAAGGGGCAGAGGGTACAGCATGTCAACAGCCTGTCCCCTGTGTTCCTGTGCACTGTGGCTGCTCAAGCTAGAGACCTGGGCACTCAGAACCTGGAGAGTCACATCTGTCACCAGCCCCAGCCCCTTCCCAGGGCGTGGGGAGTTGCTGCTGTGCACATGATGGCATGACCCTCCCCCACTTCAGTACTGTTTGAAGAAGGCTCACATTCCCCACCCCAACCCTTTGAAGTACTTCCTTTTCCTCAGGAAGCCCCACCCCCTCTGCCCAGCCACACCCTCCTCCGCACTGTTTCTAAGCCAGCCTGCACTCAGAACATCACCCCTTCCCAACTGCTCAGGTACCTCTTCCTCCAGGAAGCTGCCCTGATTTCTCTCCCTTCCAAACATCTGCACCCCTCAGTCTTCAATCGGTCCTCTCGAACACTGGCCACATGCCCCTCATGTGCTGAGATGGTCTTGCCTCTTCTGACACTAAACCATAGTCTTGTCCTACCTTGGTTGTTAGCAGCCGGGCTGAGCCTGGCTCAGTGCCGAGACCAATGGACAGAAGTTCTTGAATGAAGCTAAACTGAGCATGGGGTAGTGAACCCTACCTCTGTTCTCTCTGTACCTGAAATTCCTGGTGGAAGCCTGGCTCTCCCACAGACACCCACATCAAGCCATTATTTCTCATTATGGCTCCAGTAGGCGTGAGTGTCTCAGAGCCTTCCTTGCTGAGAGCAGACTCTGAGGGAAGGGAGATGGATGGATCTATGGCCAGCCTGTGTTGGGTGGGGAGGGGGGTTGGAAGGTTGACTGTGGGGAGTGGAGACACCAAGCTCAGATGTGACTCTATCCAGAGTCACTTGGGTGCTCCAAGAAAGGCCCTCTGGGGCTTTGGGGATCTCTCCCCACAAAGCTTATGAAGGCAGCAGGCAGCTACCAGCAGGCTTCCCCTGGGTCTCCTGCTGCTAGGCAGAGCTGAGGAACACTCCCAAGCTGCACACAGGAGGCCTGGGGCTTCTGCCTCCAGGAGCCCTTCTAGAAGCTGCCTCTGTGGGGACTCCAGAGGCTCCCACTGTGCCAGAGAATTCATCAACCAGGAACCAGGCAGGCAGCCACTGGATCTGTTTTGGGGGCCTGGGGGCTGGAGCAGCAGCTGGAAGAGCTATGGGGAGCAAAGGTCTTAGAAGGTGAAGGAAGGGACTGGAATGTGGGGAGAGTGAGCTATCAACAGTCCTTATTGTGTCTGCTTCTACAAAGGACAGGCACACAGTAGGTATTTAATTAGTTACTTCAAGGTTAGTGAGAGTCCCAGCCTGCCTTCAGACAGAGCCTCATCCCATGTTTTCTCTTTTGTCCCACACAGGTTCCCGATGGCTCTGGATGCCCCCTAGTCCCAGAAGGACTCCAAGATCCTTTTGCCTCCGTTGACCACACCGTCTGGGCGCAGGGACCATGGCACAAGCCCTATTCAGGAGCAGCTGCCGGGCTACCTGGTGACTGGACCTGGGGCTTCAGCGAGGGGGGCGCGGGCCAGGACCGGGTGTCCATGCCCGGGTGCGGCCGCGCCCCCTCCCAGTCCAGCCCGGCATCCCCGAGGCTGAGGTCACCATGTGACGCAGCACCGTTGCGGTGCCTCTGGTCCATGCTCCGGGGCTTGGCCCGCGCTGTCAAGCATGAGGCCACGGCCGGAAGGGGCGCTCCGGGCGGGGGCTGCGCTGTCGCCTGTGCCGCTGCTTCTGCTACTGCTACCGCTACTGGGGCACCTGTGGGCCGCAAGCACACCTGCCCCGTCCTCCTTGTCACCTGGGACTCAGGAGGACAATCAGCTGGGTGCAGGCCGAGTGAAGCGTGGTTGGGTGTGGAACCAGTTCTTCGTGGTGGAGGAGTACACGGGGACAGAACCCCTGTACGTGGGCAAGGTAAAGTGGGGCCCACTGTCCAGCCCCGACTCTGGGGACACCCACTGGTAGTCCCGGTCCCTGCTCCCTTCCAGCTATCTCCTGCCCCATGCTCTCTCCACAGCCTCTGCCTTTCCACTGTCAATGCAGTAGGGGAGCCCAGCTCATGCCTGGGTATTGTGGGGACAGCCAATAAGTTCACAGATTGGATCATGTCCCCTGTGTCCCCTGTGTCCCCTGGCCACTTTCCTGGACCTCGATAACTTACTTATCTGGGGTCATGCCTGAGTTTGAGCCTGCTCTCTGCAGAACTGAGGTCTTCTGTAGTGGTGCCCCTCCCCCACCACTCGGTCACTCTCCTTCTGACCTGCATGGCTAGCTTGGTCTTATGACTTTCTGAAAGGCCACCGTGGGTCCCAGGCATCTTCTGTTGTCCCTCTCACCAAGATGCCTAAGCTGTCTCCTCTCCTTCCTGCTCCTTCCTCTCATACTAGGTGCTTGACACTCACTACATGGTCTCAACTCAAATGTTGCTTCCTCAGAGAAGCCCTCCCTGACTACGCCAGCCTAAGACACACACACACACACACACACACACACGTCTGTGCACTCACCCCTGAGTCCCTGTACCTGTCCTTCAGATGCATCAGTTCTACATGTGTTTGTTTGATGATCCAATTGACACATGCCTCTTTCATCAAAGCATGTTTGCTCCCCAATGCCTTGTACCAATGAGGCTCACACACTATTCTTTGAATAAGTGAATGAATGAATAAATGAATGAAGGGAGGGAGGAAGGAAGGAAGGAAGGAAGGAAGGAAGGAAGGAAGGAAGGAAGCCTTCCCAAACTGGGGAAATTCTGGTTAACCTGGCTGGAGCCTATCTGAGCTCAGGCTGGTGTCCCACCTTTCAGTCCCTGCTGCCCATGAAGCCTGGGTGTGCTGCTGGGGAGACAGAAGTATGATCAGCTCCTGCTGTCTGGGACCTCCAAGGAATCAGACACCCTGATGTGTAAAACTCACAAATCATCCTGGGAACCCAGTAAGCACCAGTTAAATGGGATTGCTTGCTGGCTTCAGGGTGGAGAAAAGCCCTGAGCTGGGTTCCAGCATCAGCAGAGAAGCCCAAAGAGCTGATGGAAGGAGGCTGCATCCTATGCAGAAGCCTGGAGATTCGCTGGCAGTGGAACTGGTGAAGCTGTAGCTGACGGTGGTTCTCTGAGTCTTCCTTAGGCAGATGGCGGCTGGCCAGCACATTTTGGTTGGTGGTAAGAAAGCTTATGTTGCTACCGGAGCCTGAGTCTGGACTGGCACAGATCTGAGGCTCTGAGCCCAGCCCCTGACAGTGTTAGGAAAGCTTGCCTGTAACTGGGTGCAGGAAATACTGCTTTCTGGACACAGGTGTGCCCCGCTGGTCAGCCATCACCGGCAAGCAAGGGCTGAAGTAAGTTCCTGATGAGCAAAGCCGGGATCGCACAGAGAGAGCTCTGGCAAGGGCAGGCCTCGCTTAGGATGGTCTAACATCCTAACATCCCAGTGGCAGAGCAGGGACTCCCAGCTCAGTTGGGCTGACAAGACTCTGTGAAGACAAGAGAAAAGCACGTGTGGTCTGGAAGCTACAATTCAGGCTTTGGAAGCCTGACCTGATCAACCTGCTCTCTACCATAGCCTTGGACCTGGATCTTTAAAAAAAAAATCTGTTTGAGTGTTTGGCTTGTATGTGTGCACAAGGACTACCTGTGTGCCTGGTGTCCATAGTGTTCAAAAGAGGGCATCAGATCCCCAGAACTGGAATCCTGAATGATTGTGAGCCACCACATGAGTGCTAGGAATTGAACCTTGGTCCTCTACAAGAACAGCAAGTGCTCTCAACCACTGGGCTACTTCTCCAGCCCTGAACCTGTATCTTTATACACAACCTGAGCTTCATCTGCAAACAGGGGATCGGACATACCGTATGCCCAGCTTCTTGAGGATTAAGAAAGAGAACGCAGCCCATAATACTCGGCCTGTGGCTTGTCTTGGGTACTTTGTATTATTCCCATATAAAGCACTTAATCGCCCAAGTGCAAGGTAAAAAGCATTGTTCTCTCTCTCTAGACAGAGAAACTGAGGTCAGAGAGGGCAGAGACCTCGAGTAGACAGGGGTGGCTACCACACTTGCACTTGTAGCTTCTTGAATATTTAAAGGCCAGAGAATAACCTTGGCTGTCATACTTAGAAACTCTGTCTGCCTCTTTTAAGACAGGGTCTCTCACTGGTCTGGAACTCTCTAAGGAGCCTAGGCGGGCTAAGCAGTGAACCCCAGAGGTCACTTATTACTGCCTCCCCTGATCTGGGATCACAAGGACAGGGGACCCACCATGCCTGGTTTTGAACTCAAATGCTAGGGATCAAACGCAGGACCTCTACTGCTTGGCAAGACGGTTTTGTAGACTTGTAGTTTCTGATGCCCTAAGGAGAAGATGCTAGCCCATGGCTGAGGGTCCAGACTTGACAAGCTTAGACAAAAGCCTGAAGCTGCCTGAGGTCCCCAGGGAGGCCCCAAAGGACTCAGATAGAGGACTCAAACATCTACTTAAAGCTACTTGGGACGATGGCTCAGATTGTCAGTGGCCCGCCCAGCAGCTGAGTTCTCTGCAAAGGACACCTAGAAGCTCAGGGAAGGTGAGACACTCGTTGGCTTCTTACATCTTTGCCTGGCCAGCCTTTGGGGTCTCACCAGCTCCTGAGCCCCATCACGTGACCTCGAACCACAATGCATTGTCAGTAAGGGCTCCTAGTAAGTCCTTTCATTGTAAGAAGGAAGAAACTGAGGCCCGGGTGTGGAGAAGCACGTGTCAAGACCAAATGACAATGCAGATAGATCATCAGGTCACCAGGTCACCGACACCACTTCAAGTCTAGATTTTATGCTATGCTTCTCTTGTGAGACGGCATGACACTGACCCACCCTCTGGAAAGGTCTCCACCCCTGTTGTGGATTGCCAGACTCCTCCATTCCCCTACTGCCAACCCCACTCCCCAGGGTACTGTGCAGGGAGCAAAGAGAAGGTCCCATAGCTTCGAAACACTTGCCTGGAGCTTGCTCATTGAGGGAGACAGCTGTGTGGCCAGTGAGCTGACTGGAGCCAGATTCAGACGCCCAGGTTCTAGTAACCCCTGAGCTCAGGCCCAGCCCTAACACATCTTAGCTTTTCATCCGTCAGTGGGAGGAGGTTTTCCATCTTAAGAATGTGAGCTTGGGGTTGTTGTTTTTTTAAGCCACTGGTCCCTAGCCAGCCAAGCCCATGCATACCCAGTACTTGTGTGTGCACACGCCATGTGCGTGCCCTCCAATTATGTCACATCCTTTGCTCTGCCGGGAGAAAGGACTTCTCCGAGGCTCCAGTGAAATCGCTGTTTCCTGGTCCCCCACCCCAGGGAGTCACTCTGAGCATCAGTCCTTCTCCGATTCTAAAGGTAGCTTAGCAACAGAACCAGGCAGTGAACCCCGTGCGCCCAACGGTAGCCGATTTCACAGCCGTCTCCTCCATCACTCACCGCTGGGCTCCTGTCAGCACCCACAAGAGCCACCAGGCCCTGCAGTTGTTAGCCTGCACCCCCCCCCCAGGCCCAGCAACGCCACCCCCAGCCGCACAGCCCTGCCGGTGGGCATGCCCAACTACCTCCTCTCACCTTTCCAACACCCCCGCCCCCAAAGCAACATCCCAGCATTTCCATAAAATCTGGGCACTTTCACTAATCCCCTTTCTGAACTGTAATTTCCCCCGAGGCTCCTGTCAGTCGGGTGTGGATTTTGTAGGATTTTACCCTTTTTCTCTTTTTTAAAGATAGAATTATGGGGTCAGCACTTATGACCAACTCTGGGGGCGGTGAGATCTATTTTAGATATACGGCAGGATCGGAGCAGGGAGGGGAGTGGACTTAATTAAGTTGCTAATATTTAAAGAAAATTGATGAACTCTTGGTTTACGAGTTGTGCCTGCATGAACAGACCCCCTTGCACTGGGGGAGGGGGGTTCTTTATTTGATTTGCTTTCTGTTTAAATCCCAGACTCGTTTTTATTTGCGTAGCGTCGCTGTCCGTTTAATTGTCTTTAATAAGGAAACCCTACCTCTGCTCGCATTTAATTTTGATTTAATTAGGAGGAAGTAATTAATGGCCCTGTAAATCCCATTTGTGGACCCCTGGGATGAGGCACCACCGTGCTCTTAGTTTGGGTGTTTATATCTGAGGGCTAGGTTTGGGGGTGAGGCAGGGTGGGTGTTCCTCCTCAGAAACAGGCCTCTCTGGATGAGGTAGTAAGAATAGGAACACTGTGGCCAACACTGGGTTTGTAACTGCCTCTCTTGAGCTGCGTGCCTTTAGGTAGGATCTATGCCTTCCTTCTCTGAGCCTCAGTTTGCCTATCTGTTTAATGGGAGAGAATGGAATATACTAGGGAGTTCCCAGAGGAGGATGTAGCAGGCAGAGGTGGTGCTGCAGGCTCTCGCATTGTGTGCCTGAGCATCATAGGAGTCCTGTAACCATCCTACCCTGTAACCATCCTCCACTGTCCAGCTTGTGTCCACCTGACACTGAGAAGTGAGGAAATTATTTTCTTTCCCTTGGAAATAGGTGACTCTCCAAATGGAATATGTAAGAGAAAGCAAATGGGTCCAGAAATCCCAGACGGTTGGCTGGTCGGGAACTCTAGTGACCGGTATGTGTCCCTCGTCACACATTCAGTGTATTTACCGCCAGGCCAGTGCTGGGTGCCGCTGTAGACATGAGGATGAGCCATGTGCTGTCCCTGGAAGGAGATTCTGGTCTCGAACTCTGTGTGCATTGCACACACTGGAGCCTGCACGCTCACTCACAAGCATGCACACTCAGCTCTCCTGTGCTCCAGCATTCTCCCTGCAGGCACCATTCGTATCTTAGTATACCTCCCGAGAAGCTCAGACCCAGCAAAGCAACCTCTCCATCGCCCCCAAACCCACAGTGCCAGGCACACCTAAGCACAACACTGAAAGGCTCAGGGGAGTGTGGCATGGAGAGGGGCATGGGGCTCTTCCATCACATGAGCCACATCTGAGAGGGCTTCCTGGAGGAGGAATAAAGTGGGACTTTGAACTGAGAAGGCACTAGAGATGACCTCTAAGTCTCCGATGAGTGGAGACATCTGTGGTTGATCTGTGTGTCAGGAGATGGGGAGGATGAGTTAGATAACCCCTCCCCCCATCCTTCCTGAGTCCAGAGACAGGAAAGGAATGCTGATTCACAGTAAGAACCTACTGTGTGCTGTGAGGTCACATATATTATCTTATGAACCTGAGGGATGTTGGTAGCAAGGGCAGTCCCATCTACAGATGTGAAAACTGAGGCTGTGAGAAGCGCTGCCACTCACCAGGCTGGGACAAAGCTGGAGCTGGCAGTGTGGCTGCTCCTGACTTCACACCCATCACATTCCAGATGTGTGATTTGGAGTCTTTTTCCAAATGATAGAGCTGAGACTCAGGGAGAAGTGCAGGGCAAAGACTGGTGTCAGAGGCCCAGCTGGTGGCCTCTCCCCCTGCTTCCCATCCTTCACTGGGGGCATTGTGAGCTGACCAGTCATCTCCTTGAGGCTGTAGGAGGATAGACCAGCACTCAGGAGTCCAGTGGACTCAGGATCCCCTTGGTCCTTTCCCATGGAGCATGCAAAGGCATCTGCATACTGCGTGCTGAGCGTCACAGTAGGAGAAATGCAGTAGGTGTTCAGTAAATGAGAGGCCATCCATCCTCCAGCCATGCACGGCTGGGGATCTTGAACTGTCTTCTAGGGCTGGACCAGGATGTAGCCCAGCCCAGCGCCCATAGCTCTGAGCTCTTAGCTCTTCTCTCTCTGGGCTGATTGGCAGTCTGACCCTGTAGTTCCTTGTGAACAGCTACTGGGCCCCAGTGTAGGGCTATGTCACACTTCACAAAACATCAATGGCATCAATGCTGGGTTCCTCTCACTCCTCCTCACCCCTCACTGAGAGTGGGAAGGAGATCTGTGGGAAAATATCAGGATTCTGTAATACCAGCGCTGGGTATTACAGAAGAGTCGGGGAAGCAGAAGGATCATGAGTTCAGGGTCGTCCTTAGGTACCTAGTGAGTCTGAAGCTAACCTGGACTACCTGAGACCCTGTGTCTCAAAAAAGAAGAAGGAGGAGGATGAGGAGAGGAAGAGGAGGAGGAGGAAGAAAAGGAAGAAGAGGAAGAAGAAGGAGAAGGAGGAGAAGAAGGAGGAGGAAGAAGAGGAGGAAAAGGAGAAAGAGAAGAAGAAGAGGAGGAGGAAGAGGAAGAGGACGAGGAGAAGGAGCAAATTCTTGTACATCATGGAGATCCAGGATCCAGAGACGGAAGACGTCATTGTGGCCAAAATGCTTGGGTCATTGCCAATACATGCTCATTTAATCTTCACTGTGCCTCATAGAGAAAGCTTGACCACCTGAGATGGGAAAACAAGATTTGGAAGGGCAAAATGAACCTACCAATGGCTATAACACATGGATGCTTAGCTTCCGTGGGTCACGTGACAGATATCACTTCTGTCCCTGTGCTCCAGTCTCCTCATCTGAGACATGCGAGAGTCATTTTACAGGCAGTGATGGACACCATTGAAGAGAACACCTGCTCAGATTCTCCCACAATCCCATCTCTTCTACCACAGTGCTCCCAAGTGACTACTGGTCAAATAAGCAGATGTCCGGTGGAACTGGGAAGTGGCAAGAGGCACCCTAACAGAGGCCACAGCCCTCCTTCCCCATGGTACCTCCCCAGGGTGGGGTGATGGCATACAAATAAACACAGACAGGTCCCCTCATCCCAGGCGCTGCCAATGATTCAGGGCCGACGTCTGAGATAATTTTATTGGGGGCATTAAACTGAGTTATGAGGTTTTTACAATCCAGCCACTTATGAGAAATCTATTAACAGTAACTGGACAGGAAGAAGGAGCCCAGGACGGGCATTAATTGGGGCAATCTATAACAGGACGGGGACCCGGAAAGGTTCCACCAGACGCCTCCATTTACTCCCGGCAATTTCTGCTGAGAATCAGCAGAGTCGCCAAAAAGAGAGAGATGCCCATTAATCGGCTAATGAAATATGAAAATGTTTATGGGCCATTCAATCTTCCAAATGGCACTTCTATGATCCACCTTTCAGACGCAAAGTTCTACCACAGAATTTACACCTCGGCTCCTCCCGCGTGCCTGGGTGGGCTCTCCTCTTGATGAGTTCTCTGGCACCTGTTCTGAGGATGAGGGGGCTGGAGTCTGCCACAGCCAGGTCTCAAAAGTGCCTTGGGGACCATCTCCTTCGTGGCCCATCTCCACGGAGTCTTAGAGAGGAGCAAGGGCTGCTCAGACTCGCTGGCTTCATCCAGATGAGCTTTCTTCTGCTCATGGCTGCTTGGAGATTTGGGCATTGGAGGGTAAAGTCTCTGTTTGTAAGAGAACAGGCTCTTGCTGGTCCCTACCCCAAGATATGCCTGAGCAGTGGAAACAGCCTGAGGTCTGGCACCTAGCTGTACCAGGAAGAAATCCCAGTTATAAATAGTGACTGCTTAGTGTAATCATGTCTTCTGTGTATCAGATACTTAATGTGTCTCAGACAGGGCTAAGTTTTAGCTAGCACCAACAGGTATATTTGTAGTGATTTCTAAAAAGCCAAAAGCTTCCATACCTTCCCTAAATAGACTCCCTCTGCTCCTAACTCTCAGCCTTGTGGACCTTTCGGTAATTCAGCAGCCACAGGGTCATGCACGGCTCAGTGGGGCCTGGATCCAGCCCCGGTCCTGCAGTAGCATCCTGCCTTCTGCTGCTGCTGCTGCTGAGGATCTTAGGGGACTATCAGCCCAGCTCCTCTGGGAGGATATGCTGTGTTACAGATGTAGATGCAGGTTCCGAGATGCACAGTGACTTATGTAAGACACGCAGGGGATGTTGCTGGAGTCATGGCCAACCTCTTCCTCTGGGATCCTCTGCAGAGCCTTTAGAATGGAGTAGGGAAGTCCAGCGAGGGGGCGGGGGAGCACTGGGCAAGAAGCAAGGCAGCTCCCGTGTAGCCTGGCCTTCCCAGGAAGATGAAAAAGAAAAACCTGCACAGTTTGCCTGAACGGGGTTCATTTTAAAGACTCCTAATCTAGATAAATGTGATCGTGGCCTTGTGCAAATGCATGATGGGTGAGGGTGCCTCTGCACACACCTCCCCCCCCACTCACTCCTGGACCCTACAAAGTGGTAAGTCATGGAATCACCTTCCATACACAGAGATGTGTAAAAAAGCCAGGGGGAGACACCGTGCGAAGTGAGGTCACCAAGCAGCTCAAGGCTTGTGAACTAGGGAGCCCCTACCCCAGAACGAGTGAGCCAGGGCCACACATAAAAAGCCACCTGTGTCAATTATGTGCACATGGAGTTTTGAGAAGCACACAAACGGTGATCTTGCAAGGTGGCTTACAGCGATGGTGGTGTGATGTACCCAGGGATCTGGGAGAGGAATGAAAGGGAACCCAGAAAAACATTTCCAGTCAGGGGCGTGGGGAGGGGGACAAATGAGTGAAGCCTTGCACGGTGGATGGATTTTCAGTACGCAGAGAAATAGGATGACTGTTCAAAATAAGCGCTCCGGACTGGAGCAATAGCTCAGTGGGTAAAGTGCTTGTCTTGGAAGCATGAGGATGTGAGTTTGATTCCCCAGAACCCACATTTAAGCAGCCAAACATGGTGACATCCACTTGTAGCCCAGAGCTAGGTGGCGAGAACAGAGAGACCTCACTGGTCGGTCTTCTTCAGGCCAAAAATAAAACCACACTGATGACACCTAAGGATGCCTTCTCATACCATCCCTACAAGCCCCACCATGCATACACACACACAGACACACACGCACACTCACACGCACTCGGACATACACAAGCACACAGTACACGCCACAGGGCTATGCAAGCTGTGTTCCTGAACTTTGTTTCAAAGGCAACAGGAAGCATGGGAGTTTTTCAAGCAGGGCTGGGGTGGGGTAGGGTAGTGGTTATCGTCTAAAGCTGGTGGCTTTGGGGGTCTAGAGAAGGTGGATTGTGGGGTGCAGTTGGAGTAGGGTGCATCCCAGGTAAAGACTTTGTTGATGGTGTGAATGAAGCTCACATTGGCACATCTTCTGGGTCTCTCTGTCTTCGTTGAAGGAGAGATGTGCCTAGGAAAAGGTCCCCATGGGACTATATGGGGGATGTGTCAGAGAAGCAACTGCCCTCCTCACTATCCACCCTGCCTTCTTCCCACCTCCCCAGATCCACTCGGATTCTGACGAAGGCGACGGGACCATCAAGTACACCATCTCGGGCGAGGGTGCAGGGACCATCTTCCTGATTGACGAGTTGACAGGTGACATCCATGCCACGGAGCGCCTGGACCGGGAGCAGAAAACATTCTACACGCTCCGGGCCCAAGCCAGGGATCGAGCCACTAACCGTCTGCTAGAGCCTGAGTCGGAGTTCATCATCAAAGTGCAGGACATCAATGACAGTGAACCACGCTTTCTCCACGGCCCCTACATTGGCAGTGTGGCCGAGCTGTCACCTACAGGTGGGCTTGAGGGGAGGATGGGTGAGGCCTGGGGTCAGGATGCCCCAAGGGAGGCTGGCATGTGCTGGTTTCGTCCTGATGGAAAAGGCAGGAGAGACAGAGTAGCTACCCCTGGGTGCAGAGGACAGCCTGGATGGAGCAGGGCACATTCCCAGCTACATAGCTGGGCAAAGCTTACACATGACCTCAGCTACATCCACATACCATGAGGTTGTGGGCATGTCTGTGGGGTTGGTGACAACTGAATACTCAGGTATAGCTACATATTCAAGCTTAGCCATGCAATGCAAGCTCACCTAGACATGTGCACACTGTATGCTCAGAGACACAGCCCCACACATTGGCTATGTCTGACATAGTTACAGCTCTTCTGCAAAGTCCAGATGCACATAGACACGGTCCCTGCACAGCCGCTGCCTCATCTCCAGGTTAAAATGGCAACGACCAGACCAGCGCAGATCTGAACACAATCTCAAATATGCGCATAGCAACCGCAGGCATAGGAAATGACCCTCAAACAAAGCAGGCTACTGGACAAACAGCTTCCATGGTGACCACAGGGAAAGCCTCAGCAAGCAGGCATCATCTTGCTGGGGCGCTGTTCCATCGGGGTGCAACTGGAGACCCTCACGTTGACAGCTTTGTTCACTTGCCTGGCATGCCCCAACTTAGAGACCCTGCTGCCCGGGGACTCCAGCCCCATGTTAACACTCCAAGGCACTGACAAAATCAATTCCTCTTTGCTGGGTGTGGCTGCAAGCACCCAGGGGCACTGCACACACCCACTTGTGGAAGTTTCGAAAGAAAACACACAGTTTCCTATAGATGTAAGACAGACTGGTCTAGCACACATCTGAATAGAACACTGTGCCCAGACTGTCTCTGCCCTACCCACCCATGGTGGGATCCCAGACAGCTGTCTAGCCGGCCATCGAGGCTCCACTTGGCACAGGCTACCGAGTCTCGAGTGGACTCTGACTGAGATACAGGTTGTGGGTCTCAGGCTACCACTGCTTCCTCACCAGGTTATCCAAAGAAGTCTGCAAGTCAGACGGGCAAAGGACAGGATCTCTGGAAGATGCAAGCTGGCTTGGCCTTTCTCTGGGTCTCTTGTCCTACGGCTACACATCAGAAGCCAGGGCAGGTAGACTTGTGGGGAAGGTACAGTCAGCCTCTGTGTATCCAGGTTGGACCAAATCCGGCTCAATAAGCAGATGACTGGTAGTCAAAGGGAAATGTGGGTCAGAGAAAATAGAGGGCACAAAGGAACAGTAGGAAAAGTGAGTAGCAGAGATGTAAGCCCTGCATACATGCAGGGACACGTGTGTGCATGCTTACTAGCTAAGCAGTGCCTGAAAATCCCTCTGTTCCTATGACTGGCCAAGTGTTTGTTAGCATATAGTATTCGTTCACTGAAAGTAAATTTGTTGAATGCCTACTGTGTGCTAGGCATGGGAGGATTAACCATGTATAGACAAGCAAGACCCTGTACACTCACAAACAGCATGTTCTGGCTAGAGATGACACACATTAATAAGCAGAGAAAAGTGGTCAGCGCAGTAAGGCCCCTCAGAGGTGACGCTGGAGCAGTGACGTGCAAAGATGGCCATGGTGGGGGAACAACATGGGGAGCAGAATGTGCAAAGGCCCTGGGGTGAAGTTCCCTGACTATCACGCAGCCATGTACATAAGAGTTAGGGCTTGGTCTTTATTCTGCACGTGCTAGACTGGCTGTGGTGGGTCCCCTTTGGAAGAATGATAGGGTCTGGCCCGGTTTTAACAGGATCTCGTGATTGCTCCATGAGGAAGGAACAGGTGTGGGAAAGGCAGGGGCAAGAGCTGGACAGTGTGCTCAGAAGGAGGACACTGCAGTTGTCAAGATGGAATATGGTGGCAGCATCTCTCAAAGTGGCACTAGAGAAGGGACACGGAAACGAGGTCGCTGGTGGATGTCTTTTGAGAGCTAGGCTGAAGGTGTTCGCTAATGGATTGGATGTAGGGTATGAGAGAGAGAACTCACATCTTATGTTTAGGGTTTTGACCTGAGCTGGGAACTGGATGGGATTTCCATTTCCTGAGCTGGAAGAACAGCTCTGAGGGACGAAAGAGAAGCGAGAGTCTGGTTTCTGACGTGCTGAGATGGAAGCAGAACAGAGCTTTTTAAACTGTCCGTTGAATAAGGCAGGTCATTGGGGAGCTCTGGGCTAGGGAGATACCCGGGAGGTTGTCAGTGGCAAAGACCCAGGACAGTCCAGCGTTGCCCAGAGCTTATATATGAATTACATAACAGAGAAGCTGGGGCCCAGGAGACAGTGGTATGTCCAAGGTCACAAGCAAATCAGGGGCAGCTCAAATCTCCAACTTCCCAGGCCCAACAGTCCTTACCTAATCTCTGGCCCAAGAGGATATGGTCTTGTCTACGCTTTCCCAAAACTGACATGTGCATTTTTTTAAATTAAGAAGTTAAACACACATGCACAAGCACACACACACACACACACACACACACAGAGAGAGAGAGAGAGAGAGAGAGAGAGAGATTGGTCACCAGACAGCTTTTGGGAGTTGGCAAGTTGGCTCTTTCCTTCCATTGTGGGTTCTAAGGTTTTGAGCTCAGGCACTCAGACCTGTATGACAAGCACCTTTATCACCTGAGCCATTTCCCAAGGCCATCCTTCTACCCGCTTTGAGTCAGAGTCTCTCTTGTTTCTGCTGCTATGCTCTGTACTCCAGGCTAGCTGACCCCTGAGCTTTCAGATGACTCTCCTGCCTCTGTCTCCCATCTTGCTGTAGAAATGCTTGGATTACACATGTGTCCTACCACATCTTGATTCCATGTTGGTCTGTGGATCAAATTCCGCTCACCAGGCTTGCAAAGCCAGTGCATCTGCCCACTTAGCTATCTCCCTGACCTGCACGATCTCCCACAGAAAAGACCAAAAAGCTTGAGAGGGCAGGTGCTAGGAACAGAAACAGGTGTAACATCTAAGTGACTTTCAAGAAAGCCTTTAAAAAGTTCACTCTACCATACTGCAGAAGAAGGCTGGGTCTGGTGCCAAGGTGGCTGGGCAGTCCTCACCTCACCCTCACTGACAAGCATGGCAGGGCTACTGTCAATAACTCACTGAACAGAGGGTAGCACCAGGTCCCAGAGAGAAGAGAAGCTACATTGGGGTCCTAAAGCCTGCGAGTGCTGGCCCTGGCCCCTGCCGTTGGCTTCTGGGTTGTCGGAGAGGCAAGTGTCCTTGTTGCACAGATGGAAAAGCTGAACTCCGAGAGAAGGACAGGAGTGCATCCCAGGTCCCACAGAGTGTAGGAGGCACTGGCCTCAGTCCCAGCCTGAACTCACATAGCACTCAAAAGAAAGGCAGGCAGGGTGACTCACTTTGGACGAGCTGGGGAACCGAGGAGGGGGCGGGAAAAGGCAGAAATTAAATTAGTTGATTTTATTTGAGTAACTTTTTGAAGAAGCAGATCCGGCACTGGGTGCTCATGGAGACTCCAGGCGGCTTTGAAAATCAGTCACAATTAACTGAACCTCCTGATCAGGGCTGAGCAGGGCGGGGCCCGACAAGCGGCAGTGGATGGGGCAGCTTCCCGAGATCAGAGGGAGCGAGAACGCAGCTTGCGACATGAAAGGCAGCTGTGCTCGCAAATTAAACCACTCAGAGCTTAAAAGAGAAGGAAAGTGAGCCTGGGGCCATTGAACCACGCTGCTCAGCGAGGGGGGGGGGGCATGCCAGCCCACTCTGGGGCCGGTGCAGAGAAGCAAGTCCTCAGCAGACAGTTGGCAGGCCCGACACCCCTGTGACCTTGAGCCAGCCCCTGTCCTCCCCAGGGGTCAGAGTTACTTGTTGAGCATTGGGGGTCCTTCATGCCACAGGCTCAGGCACTGTGCCCCAGACTGGGGATCATCAGGAGGCCACACAGTGAGGGATTGATGGGAACTGGACTTGCTAGAATTTGGTAGAAATTCTCCCCCTTGTTAGGATGTCTATGTATGTGTGTGCCTGTTCGAGTATGTGAGTGTGGGTGTGTACACGATACTGAATATGTGTGAAGGTCAGAGGTCATCCTCCACTGTTGGTCCCAATGGTACAGCTTGCCTTTTGTTAGCCCCTGGATGACTAGGCTAGCTGGTTTGTAAGCTTCTGCCGATCCTCCTGTCTCCATTTCCCATCTCGCTACAGGGGCACAGGGACTACAAACAGGCACTATCTCACCCAGCTTTATATGGCTCTTGGGATTAGAACTCAGGTCCCCACATTTGCACAGCAAGAGCCTTCCGTATCCACAGAGCCAGAAACTCTCTTTTGATGATAGCAGTTGAATCACACACTGAAAGAGGGGAACTGAGCGAAGGAGCAGCTCGAAGCAGGGTTTCCAACCCAAATTACCCAGAGAACTAGTTAACACAGGTTGCTGCATATATCCCCCGAGGGCTCCTTCCTTTGCAGTGCTGGAGATCAAACTCAGCTCATGCACGATAGATAGGTAAGCACTCCATCACAGGGCTCCACCTCAGCCACACCCCCAGGGTTTCCAATCCAGCAGGTCTCACTGTGAGGAAGGATAACAAACTCCCAGGAGCTGCGGGCTGGGTTGGATACCACACTTGAACTGCCACCGCATTCAAAGAACATTGCAGGCGCAGGGAGCTATGTGTGCAAGGACCCTAGGACAGGCTGTGTTCATCGCGTTTGCAGGAAGAAGAGATGGGGAGGGTGGCAGAGCTTGGGTACCTCCCTAAACAGGTCTTAAGCTGAAGTACCTAGGACTTGGTGGCGGCTGAGTGAGATGGAGTCGGAGAGGTGATAAAACCCGATGCATACTTGAAAAGAACGGCCTAGCTTGTGTTGATATACAGACTAAAGGCAGAAAGAGGGAGGTGAGAGGGGGCACCAGTTGGACAGGTAAGAGGCAGTGGGAAAGAAGAATGCCAGCATATTATTTCAGAGCAGAGCCCACGGGGTCAGTGCAGGACTGAATACAGGAAAGAGAGGCAAGCGCTCTGAGAAGCTCAGTATTGGAGCTGCCGTGGAAGGAGGAGCAAGTTCATCCTTGGTCTCGCTAGGACAGGGGTGTGCACCATAAACACCGGTGGAAGTGCCTAGGATGAGTCTGAACACTCTCCTAGAATGGTGCCGGGAGACTCATCAGCAGAGGAAGGGGCAGAAGCTTGGGGCTTCATGAAGTTGGCAAGCAGTGAGTCTGGGCAGAGAAGCAAGGAAAAGGGGCCCCGGGTGCCTCTCCTAGGCTGTCACAACCTGGGCCAGATACAGTGAGGGGATCCCTGCATCCTCCAGGATACAAGATTGTCTTCCAGGGTTTCCAGACCCAACTCCACTTCTCCAGTCATCGATGCCAACTGTATGCAAAACACAGTGCTTGGCACCACTGAAAACACAGAGCCTCAGCTAGACCGTGCAGGCGCACACCTTAAATGCAAACACTTGGGAGGCAAAGGCAGATGGATCTGAGTTCAGGTCAGCCCGATCTACAGAGTTAGCTCTAGGATAGCCAGGGCTACACAGAGAAAACCTTTCTCAAAAAGAAAGGAAGAAGGAAAAGACAAAGCCTCAATCCAATCTGTGTTCATTAGTCACGGCTTTATTCTGTGAACTTCAGGAGACACAGAGACCATTGAAATCTGCCAATGTTTATTAGCGCCCACTATATGCATGGCGTCCAGGGTGCTTGACTCAGAGAGCCTGTCCCGAGTCATCCAAGGACAAGGGCAGACAGTGTTTGCTGGAACCTACAGATATAAAAATGAGCAGACACTTGGGATTCCTGGTACCCATTTCACACACTGCACACTATGTGTGCAGGGTCACGGTGCACCGACAAACAGGGGACCATCCCAACCTCAGAACAGTACCGAATCAGCTTCATCTCCTGCAACCACCTCCATCAACTGGTAGCAACTAGAGAGTCTGAAGGTCTCATTTGGGCTCAACAGAGAGGAGTGCCACAATAGATTAGTGATGCTTGATATAAGGGCAGGGCAGGGGACATGGCTTACCACACAGTAGCAGTGGTGTGGCTGGACCACAGGGTTGGGGCTCAACCGAGTGTGGATGTTGCAGGCCCCTGCCACAATCCCATCCCCTTGGCTCCAGGTCCCTGTGAGCTGCATCTCTAATGAGTAGACAGAACCTGTTTTGCAGTACAACCCGCACTTCTTGGGATATTCAGTAAATAATAGCTATCAGCTAACACTGCTTTCACAGAGCGATTCGCCTTTATCCTCCAATCCCGGGAATAAGGAGGGCAGGTGTTACTGTCTTCATTCTGCCAAATGGGAAGTAAATGCAACAAGAGAAAAGTGACTTGTCTGAGGCTCTGTAGTCAAAGCTGAGACAGACCTTGGAACCAGAACTCTGAACGCAGCATCCACAGCTTTCTTCAGGGGACAGGGGACAGTCCCCATGCTTCCTTGCAAAGTACTTTACAGCTTGAAATCGCTCTCACGCCCCTAATCTCACCTCATCCTCTTCATGGGCTCTCTCTTAAATGCTGACACCCCCATTTTGCAGCAAAGGGAACCGAGGTCCAAGAGCAGGAATAAAAGTGTCAGGATATGCAGTCTGTTTCCCAAATCTGGGGCTCAAGGAGGAGTGGGTAGCAGAGAGGAGAGGAGGGCGGTTCCTGAGGGTATCGTTTGCAGAAGGCAGCAAGCAGTAAGCAGGGAGTCTCCAACTGTCCCAACCGCAGCCAGAGTGTGGCTCAGCAGCCCTAGGGCCCAAGCCAGGAATCAATCGCTGGCCTCGGCAGAGACGACTTCTAAAGATGTTTTTAATTAAAGTCCAGGAAGATCTATATGTGCTACATCCTCTTGCCTAGCAACAGCACTAGCTCCTGCTCCCCTGCTGGAGGGACAACGGGATGAGAGGTTTCTGGTGGGGACAGGTGGCAGGGGGCCCTGGCCTTTTGGAGTGGACCCCCAGGGATCCCAGCTAATCTGGACAGGGAGGAGGACGCCTATACTCGGTTTGTCTCTTCTATCAACAAGCTGTTCAAAAGCTGGCCGGATGGCCAGGCAGGTAAAGCTACAGAGGCCTGGTGACCCAAGCTCTAGCTCTGGGGACCATGCAAAGACAGAGGAAAACCAACTCCATGAAGTTGTCCTCTGACCTTCACACATGTACACGCCACACACACGCACCCCCCTGACCCACACCCCACACATAAAAATGAATAACATGCAAAATTAAAACTAACTAAATAAAAGAAAAACAGTCCGTCCAAACATGAGCACCAGGTCTGTGCTGGGCTCTGAGCCGACCTGACACATGGTGCCAAGCTGATGGAGCCACCATCCTGCCTCAGGGGCCTAACACACTGGGCCCTGATAGCTATCAAGTGAATGAATGCAGCTGAATTACAGGGTTTATAGGTTGAGGAGGTGGCTCGGTGGGTAAAGGGCTTACCATGCAAACATGAGGGAGTTTGGCTGAGTTTGGCTCACCAGTACCCAGCCAGAAGCAGCGTTGTCCCTACCCTTGGGGTCTGCAGAGACTAGGGTGTCCCCATGGCTTGCTAGCCAGCTACTCTAGCTGACTTGGTGAGCTAGCTCCAGGTTCCATGAGATACCTTGTCTCAGAGAATGAAGAGCATAGAAATAAGAGAAGACACTCTTACTCTTATGTCAACCCCTGCCCCTCCCCCTTTACCACACTGGCCTTCTTCCATTGGCCAGACTGTTCTTGCTGATGCAGACATCAGCATCCCAAACACACAAGGTCACCCACTGGGTTCTGTGAGTCTAACCTCACATGAGCGCTGAGAGGACAAAGATGTTGTGGCCTTTAATGTAGGGTATCAGGAAAGCCCTTTGGGGGTGAACATTAGATACATGCACAGGGTCAAGACTGTGGTTGAGATCCCTAAGAAAAGATAGAATGAGGGAGGGGTGTTCAAAGCCTCTGCAAAAGGGTCCCCCTACCTCTTCAGGCAGGACCTCACCCTTCTGCCCTTTGCTCTGCCTCATGTTGCCTCCTGTTTTCTGTGTGGTACCGTCTTCATTCCGTGACTCTAGCTTGCTACATTTTTGGTTTCCTACCTCTTTCTGCCATAGTAGCTGCCCCACTTTCTGTCCCTAAGTATCTATCCCTCATCTCTCTACCCTGACCCACTTTCCTGCCCCTCCTCTTCTGTGTCACCTCCCCTGGTGCTGGTCTCTGGACTGGCCTACCCCCCAACCTCCTGCCACCTCCCTTTCCCTGTAGCTGCTTCCCCGACTCTCCTGTGGGTCATTCATCTACATTACAGAGCCCCAGCTGGGCAGCTAGAAGCAAGGTCGAGCCCAGCCCAGCCAGCCCACATTGTAAGTGATGGTCCAAGAGGGAGCTGGGAGGAGGCAGGAGGGCGGGGCTGGAGGAGGGGCTTGTTCCCTTCATAATCTGAGTGTTCCTGGGGACTCGACAAGTGGTTTTTAAATTTTAATAGAAAGCATTCCACACGGTGCTGGCAGCAGCAGGGGTTGGGAAGCTGTTTTTATAAATGTTGGAAAAGCTAAATGTAAGCCCAGGGTATCCCCAGGCCCAGCAGGGCAGCATGGGAGGTAAGGGAAGACAATTAGAAACGTCTTCATAATAATGACACTCAGTCGCGGGGGGGGGGGGGGGGGGGGGGGGGGGGGGGGAATGATGACTTTAGCTTTGCCAAAGCACTTAATCTCGTTAATCTCATTACCAGAGGGGTCTCCACATCCCGGATGCAGGAGGGACAAAATACTATTGGCTCTGTACAGATTTAGGAACCTCTGGGGTGAGGGTCCTGCAGCCTTGTGTGGGGCCTGGGAAAAGGCTGGAGTGCGTGAGAGTTTACCTCTGTGGCTTTCCAGCTCCACCCCCCCCACACACACACACACTGCCCTGCCTCCTCTAGAAGCCTGCGGCGGCTTCCTGTACCCCGTGGATAGCATGTGTTAAGAGACCAGACATAATGAATGACATCAGAGCCACCTGGATAAATCAGAGCTGAGTAGCAGGCAAGTCCTCCCTCTCTGATATTGGTGTGCAGGGGTCTCCTACTCAGGGCCAAGGACATAGGCCTAAATGTCTCCTGACTGTCCAGAGAACCAAAACTGAGTTCCAATGATGTACACATTACATATCTGGCCCTTTGGCCTCTTAAACCCATCATCTCTAAACTCCAGGGAGTCTCAGATTACATGGAGGGAAACAGGCCAAACGAAGGGAAGACTGGCTTGTCCCCTGAGTAAGGTGAGGACATACTGGGATGTGACCCAGGGATGTGATACCTACCTACACTCGCTGGAAGTATAAGGGACATCACCTCTTAGAAGGTCCCGCTTCTCACACTGTCCTCAGCTGTGAGGAGCTGTGATGACCCAGGGCACACGGCAGGCTTGCTGTTCTTCTCGATGTCACCTTCAATGCAGGTCCAGCGTGTCTGGAGGGTGACATCCTAGCCAGGAAGATCTGGATTGGAATCATTCCCTACTGCGTAGTGTAAAAGTTACCTCAGGATGGCATTGAGCACGTCTGTTATTCCATCCATTTCCTTACTGGTCCAGTCAGGGGCCAGGTCCACACTGCATCCATTCTGAGCCCTATAAAGAACTTAAAAAAAAAAAAAAAAAAAAAAAAAAAGCCCTTGCCCAGGCCCCACCCACAGAGTCCTATTTAATTGGTCAGGAATGAGACTCGGCGTCAGTTTTATTTTAAAACTCCCAAGGGATTCTAATGCGTGGCCAAGCTGAGCACCATTGGAGTCTGTGCTCTCTAAGGACCAGTCTCTCCATATTTAACATTCTACACGGATCCCTGAGCCCTGAGATACCGTTTACCCAAGAATCAGGCCATTTCTTGTCCTAGTCTTAACTTAGGCTCTTAAGTGTTCAGGTAGGGGGACTAGGCAAAACCCTAGACAGCAGTCCTCTCTCCCATCTTCCCAGCCCATCAGGCACAGGTTGGCTTGGAGAACCTGAATCCCACCCCTGCCTTCCTCTCCTCTCTCCTCCCTTGTAGTTTCTCAGAGTCCCCCCCTCTTTCAGTTACCAATTTACATCAACTCCAGTCAATGGCCTCCTTCTACCTGGAAGGCAGGGCATGTTAGTTTTGACACCAGATCCACCCTGCATTGAAATCCTGCCTCACTGACATCCGGGCCAGTTGACTAGGACGAGTACTGTCCTTGGTGCTGATCGAGGGAATGGAATCTGCCTAATGGATCCAACCAGGGAGCAAGTACTCTTTTTTTTTTTTGATACATTTATTTATTCTATGCATATGAGTACACTGTAACTGCCTTCAGACACACCAGAAGAGGAAATCAGATTCCATTGCAGATGATTGTGAGCTACGATGTGGTTGCTGGGAATTGAACTCAGGACCTCTGAAAGAGCTGTCAGTGCTCTTAACCACTGAGCCATCTCTTCAGGCCCAGTAAGTACTTTTAATTTCTGCCTCACAAATGAGGAACTCAAGGCACTAAGAGGTAAGGAGGTTTATTGCCCAACTCAGCCTCAGGCTCCTCATCTGCAAAGTGGGTTGTTTGTTTGTTTCTTAATATAGGAAGTCTTAATATAGGTGACTTCCTATATTAAGTGCAACCTGATCTCAAATTTATGGTAACTTCCCATTGCAGAAACCAGAATTCTGGGATCATGGATATTAGTAATCAGGCTCTGGAAATCTTTTATTTTTATTTATTAATTTATTATTATTATTATTATTATTATTATTATTATTATTATTATTATTATTATTTTGGTTTTTCGAGACAGCGTTTCTCTGTGTAGCCTTGGCTGTCCTGGAACTCACTCTGTAGACCAGGCTGGCCTCGAACTCAGAAATCCACCTGCCTCTGCCTCCCTAGTGCTGGGATTAAAGGCGTGCGCCACCACGCCCCGGTTACAGGCTCTGGAAATCTTAACAGAGCTGGCTGCAAGACTTCTGTGTAGGTTTCACGTGATGGTGTATGTAAAGCACTGTGTGTGAAATGAAGTGGTTATTCTGTGTGTGTAACGATATCACTGGTGTTGAGCAATGAATGATACCTGACCATGGGTTTCCACTCATGACAGTCATGCATAGACTTTTGGAAATCCTGTGACTCGTTTGACACCACATTGGTGGCTTGATATCCAGCCGTGGCGTGAGTGCTTACACGAAAGTGGGAAAGCAAGATCTGTTTTCCATCTGCCCCTGCATCTGTGTCACAGGCTTGGCATGAGGACAGAAGAAACCTGACGGTACATCAAGAGCTGCTAGGCAGAAGCTATGGCAGTTGACCTGGGGGACAACGCCAAGGTGACCTCACAGCTGCCTCCAACGTGGCACCCTTCTCTCTGCCAATTCTGGGAGCTTCTGACTAGTGGGGAAGGGCTGTGTGGCCTAAGAAAGCCATTTCTTCCCGGCCTGGGGGGAGCCGTGGTGAATCACTGACCCTCACCATCCCCACGTGTCGGCAATAACTGTAATGGCTGCCATAAAGAATCTCAGATTGGGGAAATTATTCCAGCATCCCCGAGGGAATCCCTAGGATGCAGTCAGGGAGAGAGAGAGAGAGAGAGAGAGAGAGAGAGAGAGAGAGAGAGAGAGAGAGCTCATTCATGTCCCCAGGGAGTCACTCAGCCCAGCACTGTGACTTGCCTGTGGGATGGAAGGAACAAGCAGGGAAGAGACAGAGAGACTCTGCCTCGTAACCGTTACACCAGCCCTATTTATCGAGCACCCATCGTGAGCCTGACACTTCATGTATCCTCTCCCACTCCAGTGCCTCTGTGAGGGAGGCCTGGACACGTTGTACACAGCAGAGGGGCCTCCTGAGACTGCCACCTGCAGCCATTCTGTTCTTGGATCCGCTGGGCGCTGTTCTTGGTGCTGAAACAAAAGGCTTCTCTGCACCATCTGAGGAGTTCAGGCACAAGGGAGTTTGTGGCATGTCTCAGATCAAGATCTGCCAGTAGTTATGGTTCAGCACACCAGGCCACTTCCCCCAGAGTCACCGCGCCTGTGCTGACACAAATCCCCAAAGGGGCTCTGACAATGTAGTCCTGTGTTCAAATCCCACCATATCCTCTCTCTGTACACTCAAACAAATCTTTTCCATCTGGCCCATTTCCTCGCCTGTAATATATTCCAGAGGTCCACTGTGCATCTCTGAGATGCTCTATGAACTAGTGATGGACTAAGAGGCTTTGACTCCAGGTATACAGTAGGTGCCCAGCAGGAATTCATTACTCCCTTTCTCTGCAACTGGAGCCGTGTCCTTGGCAACCCATGATCATCAGCACCGTAGGGAAGGAAGGGGCTGGCCTCTCTCCTCACATTCTTAGGGCAACTCAGGTGTGGCTGGTACGCAGCTGCAGCCAACAAAGAGAGGTGCTTTTCAGAGCCTGCTTGGGAGACTCCAGCAGCGGGGAGGGCGACCCAGAGAGGAAAATGAGAAATGCAAAGGAGAGAAAAATAAATACATGTGTCTGTCTGGAATGATGGAGGGCCCCGGGCTGGAGGCGGGAGAGGCGGGCAGCAGGCTGGGCTCAGCAGAATTGCTGTACTGGCACTTGCAGACTCCCTCATTAGCCAAGCAGTGAACTGCCCTCACCTCCCAGCAGTCGGCTTGCTGGCCCAGAGAGCCGAACTCAGCCCCAGGAGGGTCTCACCCAGGTCCCTAGAAGGGCATCCAACTGAGGACACCACCCAGATGTAGGATCTCAGGCTCCTCCCCTTTGGGTCTTGTCCTGACCGCCCCCCAAACTCTTTTCCATCTCCCCCATCAACACACACACACACACACACACACACACACACACACACACACACACTTTTTTTTTCTAGAAAGGTTCCCATAGACCTTCAATCTGCCCCTCCCCCAGCGGTCCAGTCTCACGTCCCAAGCCCTGCTTTCGTCAAATTGAACATGATGTCAAATTAGAGCCATCTCTGGGACAGGCCGGGAGAAGCTCCCAGTTTAATGAGGCAGCGTCGAAAATCAATAACTTAATTGCCGCTGTTTGATGGACTTTTATCCAATTTATGCTCTCCCCAGCAGCCTACGTGCCGAGCATGAGGAGAAGTGTGTGCGGCCTGAGGGGGGCAGCGCTGTCTGGGCATCAGGGGGAGGGGCAAGAGGGCATCACGGCCTACAGCTAACTGCTTTCCAAAGGGAAGCTGGCCACTGCCATCCTCCTGCCTGGGGGCCAAGAGATGCCAGCCCCTGAGGCCTAGTGAGCTTGGTTGTACATCTGCTCTGCTCCTGCTGCAGAGAAGGAAGACAGGTGGCAGAGTCCAAAATGAATCCAGAGGGGCTGGAGTGACTAAAAGCCCCCCTGGGGCCTGCTTTCTAGTCCCAGCTCTGACTGTGCCTCATAACTATATAGATAATGACTGTTATCCCTTCATCTGCCTTTGAGGGACTGCCCTTAGCTGCACGGTAGTGGGAATATCAAATCTATTCTCCCACTCGCCCTGCAGACCAAGGACTGGCATACTGCCAGTTTTGGAGGAGAAACTGAGATTCCCTTGCTGACCTTACATCTGGGAACCAAGGGGTACTTGAATCCATGACCACCTGCATCCCTAGGAAGGCCCTGGGTCAGGAAGCAGGTTGGGCCTCAGTTTGAGAGCAGGGCTGTAAAGTAGGTGTCCAATTACCTCTAGGAGATTCCAAAAGGGTCCCCTATTATCATGGCTTCCCTAAGACAGGGAGGGAACAGGGCTGCAAAGTTTCAGGTGACCACTGTATGACCTTTGTCTTGCTTGGTCCCCCGGGCCCAGGCACGTCCGTGATGCAGGTGATGGCCTCTGATGCAGACGACCCCACTTACGGCAGCAGTGCCCGGCTGGTGTACAGTGTGCTGGACGGCGAGCACCACTTCACAGTGGACCCCAAGACAGGTGAGGGGTGGGGTTGGGACAGGGGGCAGGGTCAGAGATGTATTGCCCAGGCAGGTCACTGAGCTCGCTGACCCTGCAATGCTGAGGGAGCGCAGAGCGTAGAGCGTGTCGTGGGTTCCAAGAAACTCTGGTGTTGTGGGAAGGTGGGTGGCCACACAAGAAGAGGAGAGAACAGGGAAAGGTGGGCGAGTCTCCTGCAAGAAAAGGAGAAAAAAAGGAAAGGCAGGAGGCACAGCTGTCTATACTCTGTAAATACCTCATGTATCTAAACTTGGTCCCTTGTCCTCGAGACCAAACTGACCAAACTGTGTTATGGAATCACAAGTGTGTTCTGGGAGGAGCTCGTTTTAAGCAGTTATTAGGCTCTGCTCCCATGGCGGGTGCTGATCTGACGGAAAGATGACGTGGCACTTCCTTATTTGCCCCTCACATGCATAGGCACCGTGGATCAGCAGTGACGCACCCACAATGCCCCTCTTCACTTACCCAGAGCTTAGACCCTGATGATTCTCTGAGATCCCTGGGAGAGAGCCAGTGAAGGCCGAGGCTCAGAGAGGCAGATGACTAAGCTGAGGTCACACAGCTGGGAGAGCTGCTGACTATGATCCTGCAGAACCCTCTCATTCCCCCTGGGAAAGGAGGAAGATGAGATGGTTATCAGATGCCATCCATGTGTGGTCCTCGGAACTGAAGGGGTAGGATTTGCTGGGACATTTAGGATTTGAAGTACCCAATAAGACATCAGAGGGAGAGGCAAGGGAAGGCACCCAGGGAGAGGACATGGCACAGGGGAGGTGAGGCTGCACGTGTCCAGCCTGGCAGTGCTCAGGAGCTCAAGTTGAATCTAAGGACAGTGTGTGTGGGCGTGTGTGATGGATTTGGCTTTGGTTTTGGTTTTTTTGTTGTTTATATGTTTGTTTGGTTTGTTATGGGGAGGAGAGGGAGGAACCTAGTCTATGAGCTCAGTTTAATTGTGTTCCCTTACACATAATATCTTCATTATTTTTGCCTCCTCGCAAAAAGAAATGCACTTCAGGAAAGCATTCAAACACTAAAGAAACGCAAAGAAGAGAGGGCTCCACTGCCTATCCCCAGCCCCCGCAGCCCCCACAGGTAGCGGCTGTTGTGTACAGCCTGGACAATCTCGGGCTCATTCGCTTGAAAAACATTAAGTCATTTTGAAAATAGATAGAACATCTCGGGGTTCAAAATTCAAAAAGTTCAGATGAGTATTTAGAAGCAATCCTTTACCTCGTTCGGTCCCTAAGCCACCTTACCTGTGTCCCCAAGGCAAGCAGTGCAATTTTCTGCTGGATATTTGCAGAGCTGTGCTATGCATGTACAAGGAAGTAGGGCATGTGCGTTTTTCTTTTTTGCTTTATGCGTGAGGTAGCTATAAACACACCTTACCCATAGCTGCTGCTTTTGCTTAACAATACATCTTGAAGATGGTTCCATATCGGTCCATAAAGAGCGCCCTTGTTCTTTTATTTAATGCCTGTTATGGATATACTGAAATTTATTTCCATGGTCCCCTCCTGATGGGTATGTACCCCGCTTCCAATCATTTGCTACAACGAACAGTGCTACCATGAATAACCTCACACATACATCATTTTGAGCCGGTGTGAGTGTATCTGCAGGGTAATTTTCAGGACGTGAAAATGCAGGGTCACAGAGTGAATGCATTTGGAATGTCAACAGATAATACCTACAGGTGCCCAGATTACCCACCCCACCCTCGGACGGCAGTGACCAGGTTTGCTTCACCTCACAGACACTGTGGGCTCATCAATGACTTCTGAGCTGGGAAGTGACACAATCGGGGTTTCGTTTTAACAAGATCCCTCGGGTGGCATCAGGAGAGCTCGGCTCTGAGACAGGAATTGGCAGCAGAGGGGCCCCAGAGCCCAGGTGTCCGGCACAGAGCCCCCAAAGACAAAAGTCAAAAGCTGGTACTTGCCTAATACCCTCACAGATGCCCTGACACCTGGCTAATTAGGAGGCTGGAGTAGATGCAGGGTTGGGAATGGGTGTGTTGAGATGCTAAAGAAAGAGGACCTGCAGTGGATTCTGCAAGGCACAGACGCTAGGCAGACCAGAGACCCTGATCTTCCCTTCTCCTGCAATCATGTAGGTTGGGAGCCTCCCATGGAAACAGGAGGAAGTGAATTAAGACAACTCTACAGGAGAGGGATTGACCAATGTGTCCCAGGGGCTGGAGCAGAGCTAAAGAATCCAACATTAGGGAGCTGGAGAGATGGCTCAGCGGTTAAGAGCAGGTTAAGACCTGCTCTTCTGAAGGTCCCGAGTTCAAATCCCAGCAACCACATGGTGGCTCACAACCATCCGTAATGAGATCTGATGCCCTCTTCTGGTGTGTCCGAAGACAGCTACAGTGTGCTTACATATAATAAATAAATAAATCTTTGGACCAGAGCAAGCAAGGCCAGAGTGAGCGGGGCCAGAGCCAAGAAGGAAAAAAAAAAAGAATCCAACATCAGGCATCTGAATAGATGAAGAGATGGTGCAGCAATTAAGAGGCTGAGGATCCAAATTTGGTTCCCAGCACCACATGGCCTTACAACTATCTGTAACTCCAGTTCCAGGGATCTGACCTCCTTTTCTGGCCTTTGCGGGCACTGTATGCACATAGCTCGCAGGCAAGCATTCTTACATATAAAATAAAATAAAAGTAAAGTACTTCAAAATAAAAATCCAGCTTTAACTGTGCCAGCATTATGAGGGAAGAGATGGAAAGAAACTTCTAGAAGTTTTAGCCATCCATCCAAATTATGAACATGGAGCTCTGAGACTGAGGGAGGTTTTTGAAATCTCCTGTAACTGTGGGAGACTAGGGTGGAGGAGGAATCAGGGCCTCCAGCCTGCCCAAGGTCTAGCCCTTGCAAGAGCTCTGGTATCCCTTTTTCTCTCATCTGCATCTCCAGCTTTAGTACCCTTCCTTCCCCCTCCCACCCTTCCCCGTACTCACGAGCGTGTAGGAATGCAGGGTGAGACCACTTTGGTTCATTCAGATACTAACTGAGTGGTTACTACGGGCCTGAGCATGCGCCAACCGCTCTGGAGACAGCAGCAGGCTATCCAAGACTGCTTCTATTGGAGAAAGAAAACAAGCACACACTGATTAAAGCATAGTGCTGGGCTGTGGTGGGTTCTAGCAAGGAGTGTGAAGGATTAGATGGAGGGGGGCACAGAAACTGGAGCAGGCTTTTCTGTGACCTCGGAATACAAATGCAGTTGGGGGTTTCTAAGGATACACAGTACGGTCCTGAGGTCAAGGAGTGTGTGATGTGCTGAGCATAGCCCTTGCTGCAGGGAGCCCTGCAGTTTGAAGCCAGCCTGAGCTACACAGTCACAGGCTGGAGTAAGATTATGGTTTGGTTATTTTAGGGTGGTGGGTAGTAAGGCCAAGATTGAATCTTGAGAGGTGACAAGGACAGGCAGGTGAAAGGTTAGACTCCATGAGGTTGAGGAAGCTTCTGCTTTCTGAGGGGCACCGCCTACTGCTCAGAAGGCTCAGAGGGTGGGACAGGTGAGAAGTCCACAGACCCAGGGGAGCAGAAACAGTTTCTTGGGAACCAGAAAAGGAAGTCCTGGTCAAACTGGGTGGAGGAGTCCCAGTGGGGTCCTTGTTGGATTCTCCACTGCTGGATCTGAAAGGGTCGACTCTGTCATTTCCCAGCATGATTTGGATCTTCCCTATGCACCTCAGCTACCCCAGTCCCCATTACCACACCCAGGCACCACTGCCAGCCCAGCTCCATTTCCCTAGCCAGGAATATTCCGCCGATGTGGGGCTATATTTAGCTGCCACTAGGTACAGTCTGTTCTCGCTGCGCAGCTAGCAGGGAGCAGAGCCACATTGAGGCCTGAGAGGAAGGTGTGAGGAAAGGGGGGGATGGGGGGCTGCGCCACAGGGCCCAGTGCCAGAGGAGGAATTAACTTGTGTGTTTTAAAGGCCAGGCCTGCCAGCCAGCCCCCCACAGGGGAGACAGGGATGGCATATTCGGGCTAATGAGGCATCATGCAGGCTCCAGGGCCCCTTCTGCAGCATCTGGAGGAGATGAAGGGGTTGGCAAAGACAGCTGGATCTGGGAACTCTGGGTGAGAATGAGGCAACGGCCACCATGGCCAGGTTATGAATGCCAGCCCCTGCCTAGCGCCACCTCAGCGTGGAGTGAGAGACTCCCTCCGAGATGCCATGATCTTGACTAAAAAGTCACACCTGTGCCAGGGACAGCCATTGGTCCTCGAGGGGACACAACTCAGACTCGATAAGCATCTGCTGTGTGCTGGACCCTGGGAACGGCATGGGGAACTCAGCCCCACTTGTATGCACCCTTGTAGATTTTTTCTTCTGACAGAGAAACTAGGAAGATCCCTCTGGGTGAGGAGGGCAGGGAGGAGGCAGAAGAGGCCACTTGAGAAGTCTGAGTGCTAACTGAGCACTTCACCCCAAGCCCTGGAGATATCTTTAGGCTGACAAAAGACCAGCCTGCATCTCCACCCCTTGGGGCTTGTCCATAGGCGTGCCCAACCCAGGATGCAACAAGATAAAATAAAATAAATCTGCAAGGAGTCTCGGAAATGTGGGAGCTGAGGCTGAAGAGATGGTTCTGGAAGTGCAGTGCAAGCTTGAGGCCCTGAGTTCAGAACCACAGAAGGCTAAGTAGAGTGGGTGGTTGTAGCAGCAGCAGCAGTAGTATGTGTGTGGGTGTAGGGGTGTGCATGTGCATGTGTGTGTGCATGTGTGTATGTGCTCATGCATTTGCAGGTACATATGTGTGCACATGTGTGTATGTATATGTACACATGTGTTTGAGGTTGCATGTGTGTGCACATATATAATGTATATTTGTGCATGCATATGCATTCATGGGTGTATGTGTGTGGATATGTATGTGTGTGTTCCACACATGTGTTCATGGGTTTATGTGTGTGTGTGGGTGTATGTGTGCACACATGTATGTGTGTGATTGTATATGTGTGTTCCACACATGTGTTCATAGGTTTACATGTGTGTGTATGTGTGTGTGTGCACATGTATGTGTGTGTGTTTATATGTGTGTGTCCCACACATCTTCATGGGTTTATTGTGTGCCCATGTGTGTATGTATTTGTGTGTGTGTGTGTGTGTGTACACATGCATGTGTGTAACCCTAGCATCCTAAGGTGAGACGAGCATCCTAAGGTGAGATGAGCAGAGAAAGGAGAGCTTCTGGGTGCTTGCAAGCCAAAGCTTGGGGTATGAAGTAGTGAGTCAGGAACCCTGTCTCAAACAAGGTGGCCAGTGAGAAATGGACACTCAACACTGTCCTCTGCCCTCAACAAGTGCGCCATAGCATGTGCATGCCCACAGCCACAAGCGGGCTGTCTTGGCCACTTTTCCATTGCTGTGATAAAGCACCTGGCAGAGGAAACTTATCATAAGAATGGTTTATTTGGGCCAATGGTTCCAGAGGGTTGGGGTCTCCAGTGGCCAAGCCAAAGCAAAGAGAGAACATTCAAAAGGCAGAGAATCTTCTGGAACTTCAAAGCCCACCCTTCGTGGCATACCTCCTCAGCAAGGCCACATCCCCCAACTCCCCCAAAAAGCCACCAACTGGGGACTAAGTATTCAAATGCCTGAGACTGATGAGGAACATCTCATTCAGAATAACACACAGGCGCACACACACCCTACATACACACATAAACAAAAACAATTTTTAAAAAGTGAGCTGTGCTCCTGTCTCATCTATGCCTCTGCAGCCCCCCCTCCCCGGGGCAGGTGTCTTCATCTCTTTTTCTCTTGCTATGATAAAATGCTCTAGGGGAAAAAAAGACTTAAGCCAGAAAAAGTTTATTTTGATTGGCAGTCCGTCACAGCAGGAAGTCAAGGCAGCAGGCACCGGAAGTAGCCAGTCACGTGGTCGCATCCCCAGTCTGTAACCCAAGAAGGGGAAGAGAGCCAGTGCTCCCTCGCTCCCTCTCCCATTCTGTGCAATACAGCAATGGTCCCTCCTGTAATTAAGATGGGTTTTCCCAGATCAATTAACATA
Source organism: Mus minutoides (assembly GCA_902729485.2). Taxonomy (NCBI): domain Eukaryota; kingdom Metazoa; phylum Chordata; class Mammalia; order Rodentia; family Muridae; genus Mus; species Mus minutoides. The sequence continues at coordinate 222,183 of LR750032.1, forward strand.
ATCAAGATAATCCTTCTGCCTCCGGGGTAATTCTGCCTCCCAGTAAGAACACATGAGAACCCATCTCATGATAAACCCCCGAGAACTTGTCCAAAGTCAGGGTGGGTGTGTAGCCATACCCATGACTGTCTGGCCCAAATCGATACTTTTTTTTTTTTTTTTTTTTAAGGCTAATTTGTTTTATATGAGTACACTGTCACTATCTGGAGACACACCAGAAAAGACCATTAGATCCCATTACAGATGGTTGTGAGCCACCATGTGGGTGCTGGGAATTGAACTCAGAACCTCCGGAAGAGCAGTCAGTGCTCTTACCCGCTGAGCCATCTCTCCAGCACCCGAATTGGTCCTTTGATGCTCCTCATATCTGATGCTTTGCGCTCCCAGCATATCCCAGACCCTCAGCAAGTGTCAGGTGAGTGGACAGGATCATGGGATTTGATCATGATTTGGGAATTCTGTTCCCCCTTACACCCTCCTCCTGTGCCCCAGCACTCAAGGACTTTCATCTCTCTCGATATCCCACGAAGATTGGCTCCCAGGCTCCAAGGCCATTAGAGCGTAAGGTGGCATGGTACCGGCATGTCACCTCACACCATTCTCTCATGTACTCTAAATCATCCCCAGAGGTCTGAGGACACTGTACATGAAGTGAATGTAGGAAATCGGCGTCTCACTCTCCTGCTTGGGGAATAGCACTGAGGGGGAAGCACCGGGGGTGCAGCGCAGGCGCAGTTATGTTCTTCATATTTTCCATATGGAGTTGGCTGTATCCGAAGGGGATGAACCTGCAAATTTGAAAGCTGCTAGAGCAGATTCGGAAGGATTACTGCCCTGTGGCTTGTCGCCATACCCCCTCTCCCCGCTAACGACTGAGGCCGTGGAGTCCACTCCCCCACCCTTGAATCTGGTGGTTTGCTTTGGCCTGATAGAAAGTTACAGAACCATCACCATACAGATTCATGTAGATTGCATGGTTAGTTCTTGGGAGGCCTTTCATTACCTTGTGCTCCTGTGTAGGCATTCAGGTAGAGGTCAGAGTGTGGGCGTGTGAGACTGGGTTCTCTCTTTCTAGCACGTGGGAACAGAACTCAGGCCACGAGGCACAGAGGCAGGCTCCCATACCTGCTGAGCCATCCTGCCAGTCCTTGGCCTTGTAAAACACAGTCCTGAGACCTCACAGAAGGGTGGCAGCTGACTAGAGGTAAAGGGAGCCCATGAGTCTTAGCAAACAGAGGGAGTATGAGGTCATCGGGACCTCTCAGCCACATGGCCCTCCAGTTAGACCCAACTGCATGAATTAGCCCAGACCCAGACAGCCCAGGAACAGCTAAGCTAACCAGATTTCCTTATTAGTTACATAAAGCTAAGTACTAAACTAACCCACACTGCATGGAGCAATGGTTTATTTTATAGCTGTGACTGGCTGGGCAGTTCTTAGAGGGAGGGGTGCGATTTGTGGGACAGCACTTGGCTGGAGGCAGCTGAAAGCTGACTCAGCTGGCAGGCCTAGGCCTCTCCCCCATGCCCCTTTCCAGTCTGCTTCAACGTGCAGGGGCCTCAGGATTCCCAGAGAAAAAAACCCCATCACTCAACGCATAATAGGCCTCCGACTTGTTCACTAAGCCAGACACAGTGCCATGCCCAAGGCCAGAGTCAGTGGGCAAGGATGGTCCAGGGTTGTGTGGACTGGGCAATGTATTTCATCAGAAACTATCACCATAGCAACTTCATATAGTGTATGACTCATGACGGTCCAGAGGCAACATGAGTCCCTGTTGCCCACTCCAGGGTGCCCAGAGGCTCCAGAATCACATTCTCTAGGAAATAGCATGTCCCCAGTTCCTCGGGAGCCAGAAGTGGTGGGGACAACTGAGAAGCTACCCCCGCCCCCCTCCCCGCGCTCCTCAACTACTCACGTAGAGCCAGACTCTAGTCTCCACTCAGATCTGGGGATGCTGAGTTTTGAGAGCCAGCCATTCAGTGTAGCCCTAGATGTAAGGTGGCCTATGAGTATCTGGCTGGTGAGCTCCCTGTTAGACATGATGGATGCACATCTCTGTACTCCAGCACTGGGGAGGTGATCAGGAGTTCAAGGTTAGCCTGGCATACATGAGACCTTCTTTCAGAACCACGACAAAGTCAGCTCTCTTCCTGCCTTGAACCTTGCCTGCCAGCCTGGTGGCCACCATACCTGTCTACCGTTTGTCCTTGCTCCTTTGTTGATGCTGGCCTTGGCCACTGCCTCTGGCTCTGACAAACATTACCCTTTTCTTCTCTTCCCTCTCTCTTCTCTCTGGTTCTGGCTCTTTTCCCCCACGTCCTTTCTCGTTTTTGTCACAGGAAGCCCCCCTTCCCCAAATGTCCTTCTCCCCTAGTCTCTCCTGCTGTCCTTCCCCAGGCCTCTGTCTCTTTCCCAGGGTCCTAGGCTTCTCTCCCTCCCTTTTCCCTTCCTCTCTTTCCCTTTTGTTCTTTCTTTCTTCCTCTTTCGATCACAAAAGCAGATTATCCTGAGCACTGAGAACCCCAGTGCCTACCCACAATTCACTCCACACACACACATCACACATACAACACAATACACACCACTCATGCATCACACATACCACACATACAATACACACCACATATATACTATACACACACATACCACACACACTATACACATATACATACTACCACACACACACTAAACACATTCAGCACACATATACATACTATACATACACATACCACAGACCACACACACACTGTACAGATATACATACTACACATACACCACACACACACACACATATATACCATACACACACACACACACACACACACTGTACAGATATACATACTACACACACACACCATACCACACACACATATACATACCATACACACACACACACACACACACACACACACACACACACACACACCAGCTTCTCCTCCTGTCCCATTCCCTTTACTGGAATCTAGGGACTTAAGGACAGCAGGAGTCAGAGCACAGGTTTTATGGGGCGCATCCTGGAGCTGCTGGTGCATGACTCCACCTGGTACTCAGGCCCAGGCGCCACCTGTCACCACCTCAGCTTGGCAGGTTGGAGGGGGCATCAGGAGAGGCTCTGAGTGCCTCATCAACCTTCCACACTGGGGATCTTACATTGAGGACACAAGGCCTGCCATCTTCTACCCAGAGTTAAGCTTCAGCATTTGAATGTCTGCTTCTATGCTATGGGCAGCTTGGAAGATGTCTGCTCAGCTCTTCTCTGTGGCCTGGACAGAGAACCCACACTTGGAGCATAGGGAAGGGGTGGGGATGAGGGGGCACATGCAGGAACAGGCATGTATGACTGTGGTCCATCTGTATGGGGCACACACCTGTGCATGGGCGAATGTGACCCTCACTGACTGCTGCCTACATTTTAAACATTCCAAACAGCTGCTGCTACCAAATCCTGCAGTTCACTAACAAGTCAGGAGACACCCTGCTCATACCAGATCCTGAGGGAAACTGAGACCCACTGTGGGACTAGCTACCCAGGGAGGATACCCAGGATGAATTCTGGTCCACGGGTCTCCTCTCTGCAGAGCAAGTAGTCTTCTGTTTGAAGCACAAGTCTATATGTGGAAGTGTGTGCATATGTGTGGCAGGGTGTTAGTGAGTAGAGGCATATCTGTGTGCAGGGCAGGGGGAGGTACATAATTCATTTGTTTGTGATTGTCTAGTGTGGGAATACGGGTGTGAGAGAGGTGTGAAGTGTCTGTATTCAAGTGTGCAGTGACTGATGAACTCTGGGCCACCCACCTTAGTTACCAAGGCAATCTATAAAAGAAAAACATTTAGCCAGGCATGGTGGTGCACACTGTTAATCCCAGCACTTGGGAGGCAGAGGCACGTGTATTTCTGAGTTTGAGGCCAGCATGGTCTACATAGTGAGTTCCAGGGCAGCCAGGGCTATACAGAGAGATCCTGTCAAACAACCCTCACCCCAAGCATTTAATTGGGACTCACAGCTCCAGAGGGTTAGAGTCCCTGCCCATCATGGTGAGGACCATGGCAGCAGGCAGGTAGACACAGCACTGGAGCAGTAGCTGAGAGTTCATCTGGCTCAAAAATGGAAGCAGAAAACTAACTGGGAATAGTGTGCATTCTTGAAACCTCAAAGCCCACCCCAGAGATACACCTCCCACAAGGCCACACCTTCTCCCACAAGGCCACACCTTCTCTCACAAGGCCACACCTCCCCCAACAAGCCACACCTCCTCTGCAGGGTCATGGCTGTGGGGGAAGAGGTGAGAGAGCCCACATCCCCCTGGGGTGGGTGTCTGGCTGTATTAAGCCACTGACCCCAGCTCGGCAGGTGGTGGACAAGGGGCAGTTCTAGGCACCAGGTTCCCAGCTTCAGGCATCCCATACACCGATGGACATTGCGGAAAAGCTGAGAACAGAATAGGGGCCCCAGGGCGGCACTGAGCCCCAGGGCTGAAGGGAAGAGAGGGCAGGGGGAGAGGGCACTTGATGGTTCCCACTCGGGCAAGAGTGCTTGGTCCAGTCCGTGACTGCAGCATAAGAACACCTTCTGGGGGGAAGTTAGACTCGGCTCATTAGGAGAAAGCCTATCCCATCGTTTAAGCACAGTGGGCCTTGGTGAGCAGAGACAGTCTGGTTTTATAGCTTTGTTGTAGAAAGGCAGGGGGAGGAAAGAAGGTAGAAAGAGAGAGGCCGTCCATGGCCATGTGGGGGGGGGAGAGGAGGGCTAGAGATGAGAGTAAGAAAGGTGAGAGCTTAAAGAGAACGAGGAGGGGCCAAGCAGCCCCCCCCCTTTTTTTTGGTTTTTTGAGACAGGGTTTCTCTGTGTAGCCCTGGCTGTCCTGGAACTCACTCTGTAGACCAGGCTGGCCTCGAACTCAGAAATCCGCCTGCCTCTGCCTCCCGAGTGCTGGGATTAAAGGCGTGCCCCACCACGCCCAGCTCAAGCAGCCCCTTTTATAGTGGGCTGGGCTATCAGGTAACTGTGGGAGTGGAGTCTAGCCAGAATGCCAGAAGCTTAGGACTTATAGTCACAGAATTATTGAGTTGGGGGCTCTGTGGTGTCAGGCACCTGTCTCTGGAAACCGTGCCTTGTAGAGATCTCTACTGGGTCGCGGGAGCAAGCCCCATTCAACCAAAATAGGCTGCCTATCACAGTCCCACATTCTTCCAAGGCCACACCTCCTAATTCTTTCCAAACAGTTCCACCAACTGGGAACCACCTGCAAAAAAATAGATAGCCTTTGAGAGCTATTCCCAAACCACCATCCCACACGTGACTTGTGCATCCAAGTCCCTCTCTTGACCTTCAATACACAGCCAAGCATGACAGAGGCACGCTTCAGCCTCGCCAGAGTCTGTCACCATGTCCCCCCTTTCCCTCGCCCACAGGTGTGATCCGGACAGCAGTGCCTGACCTCGACCGTGAGAGCCAGGAACGCTACGAGGTGGTTATCCAAGCCACGGACATGGCAGGCCAGCTGGGTGGCCTCTCAGGCTCCACTACAGTCACCATCGTGGTTACAGACGTCAACGACAACCCACCCCGCTTCCCACAAAGTAAGGAGGGTTACCAGTGTGTACCTGTCTATCAGTCTACATGAACGCCTACTGACTCAGCTCCCCTCGAAGCTTCCCGTCTGACGGGAGACTACCATATGTGTGTTCCTATGTCCCTGGTCACCCTGTTGTCCCCCAAGCTGGCCTCCCACTGAGGGAAGCCCCTGCCAGTCTGGTTTTGTAGACAGAAGAATTGCTGTGGCCTCCCCATCTGAGAAGCTCCTGCACACCCTCTCTCCACCTATTTTTCCTCTTGCTAGCCTTTCAGGGCCCCTTAGCTACTGCTGGATCCATGACCCAAGCTTGTAAAGATGTTGCAGGCTCATAGGGGTTCAGATGGAGTGCCTGGAGCCACTGCACCCAGGCAGAGGGACACCCATAGTTAAGCCCAGGGAAGCTGAGTCTGAGGACAAGATCTCCCTCCTCCTGGAGCCCGGAGACTACTGGTCTGTCCCGATGCGATGCTTTGGGAGGCTTGCCTCTTCTGGCACAGGTTGGGATGGGAGCCTCTCTGGATCAGGCCTCGCCTGGCTGGCCGGGCTGGCCCAGGCTCAGGCCCAGCCACCACTGTGAAGCTGCAGCCGTGGCTGGCAGAGACGAAATGCCGCCGAGAGTCGGCTGATTCCTATCAGGCGAGTCATTACCCGAGGTCTGCTGCTCTCATATTAGGCCCTGCCACAGGGGACTGACCCCCCACAAGATAAGCGAATGCAATCCCTTAGCTGAGCTCTCAGCCGCCTACCACCTCAGCCATTCAGCACGGGTGTGCCCCAGCACAGGATAACTCTGGTTCCCAAAGAGAAAGCTTCAGGCCAGCCATCAGTAACAGGCTCTGGGCAGCAGACTGTTTGTGGGGGGGGGGGCAGAGCAGAGTTGAGGCCCAGCCAGAAAAGCTGCTACGTGCCTTCCTGCCTTCCTTCCTTTTTTCCTTCCTTCCTCCCTTCTTCCTCTTTTTCCTTCTATCTCTCTTCCTTCCTTCCCCCACTGCCCTTGTGTCTTTATTGTTACTGTAGAGAGAAGAAGGACAGAAAATCTGAAAGGACAGGAGCTAATACTGAGCCCCACCAGTGGGTCCCAGAATCCCCCAGGTGCCTTTCCCTGTATCTCCCCTCTCCAACAGTACCAACCAACACTCATTTCTATGCTTTTCTGAGAGTCTGATCTCATCTCTCCGTATCGCCAAGCACTCTAGGCTAACTCGGCTCCTTTGTGAACCTCGAATATGGGAAACCATATGGTATAAAGTGCTGTGTGCCTTTGACTTTCACAGCTGTGCTCCCAATCTCTGGTTGTTTCTTCTAGCTGTGCTCCTTTTCCTTGCTGCATAGTATTCACCATGTAGCTATCCTGCTGTACACCCGGCATCTTTGAACTTGTGCACTTTGAACCTAGTTGCCTGTGTCTCCTAGTGGCCATCTCAAACACATCTCTAGTGTTGCTGGGAAGGGTTTCCTCATGAAGCAAGGTGCACGCCCCTTTTACTACAGCCCCACCAACACTGGACCTTGTCAGGCTCTTTAAGAACCTGGAGACCTCTGGCTTTTATCTCCTCGTTCACTACCAATACCCTGCCTGTTGTGAGTCAGGCTGAGTCACTCACTAACACAGGCCACCCAGGAGACAACTTGTGCCTGGTAACAGCCATGATCCTTGTCTCCACGGTGCACACTCAGACAAAATGGGACAGATTTTGAAAGAAAGACAGTAGCACCTGACAGAATGTTCCCAGGGGCCCTGGGAAGGAAAGGGGCAGCTGAAGAGGCAGGGAGGGTCCCTAAAAGAGGGAAGGTGGGAGGGAAAGGAGGGTGGGCGCCTGCAGGTGAGCCCTGAGTTGTGCTGGGTGGTCACTGGACCATCTGGCAGGGTGGAGCCGGAGCAGGCCATGCGGTGGGCTGGCAGCATGCTTGTTGTGAGGTGGGCTGAGGGAGTCGCCATGTCTACCCCAAGGGCAGTGGGGAGCTATGGAGAGATCAGAGCAAGGATCCTCTCCAGGTTGCTGTGTGAACATGGGAAAGAGGTAGTCACTCCACACAAAGGTCCCCTGGCATTTGGTGGCACCACAAAGCCAACTCCCAAATGTCACCTGGGCTGACCACCATTCAACCGGGTACTCTCACATTGACGTAGGCTCTGTACAGAGGGCAGAATGCTGCTGGCATTGCTTCTGTCTCCCCTTCACTCGTGGGGCCATCCCTGCCAGATACTGTTCTCTTCAGAGTATTTGCACCTGCCATCTCCTCTGTCTGGAACGTGTTTCCCCAGCTATCTGCCGATTCTGGCTTATCCCCTCCCCCCTTTATGAGTGAGACTCTACCCTCTTATGCTGTACACTGTCTGGGACATCAGAGGTTCTCAGGAGTGACAGAGAGGCCATCAGTGTAAGATGGCACAAGCCAGTCAGTCCATGCAGTCCAGGGCACAGTACTCTCTACCTCACAGACTGCAGCATCTATGTTGCCATAGCAACAGTGCAGTTAGGAAGGTGTTCCTCCCATTTCACAGATGAGGAAATGAAACTCAGAGATACAAGCTCCAGACCCTGAACCTTCATAGTAAACCCTCTCTTTCCCCTTTGCTGGGTAGGTGGCAAAACAGACCTCAAAGATGGCAGGGTTGGCTCCATACCATCAACCAGGAAGCGTGGGGTGGAACAAGAGACATCTGATTGCATGACCCTGCACTTCAGAGGACAGGGCCATTGCAGTCTGCAATTCCCAACTAGCCAGGAACTCCCACCCCCCACCCCCCATCCCCCGCAGATCCAACCCCACCCCCAGCACACACAGGCCCCTCCTCCTCCTCTCCCCAGCAGAGGCCTGGGTCTACCTCCTGGCATGTCCCCCACAGAGATGTACCAGTTCAGCATACAGGAGTCAGCGCCTATTGGCACGGCCGTGGGCCGCGTGAAGGCCGAGGACTCAGATGTGGGTGAGAACACGGACATGACTTATCACCTGAGAGAAGAGAGTGGCAGCGGAGGAGACGCATTCAAGGTCACCACAGACAGCGACACTCAGGAAGCCATCATAGTGGTGCAGAAGGTACCATTGCCATGGGCAGAGCGGGAGGGCAGGTGTCAGGGCCAGCTATGGCATGGAGGGGACCTTGTCTTCTCCCTCCAGGGTCGAAGACCTGGAGCCTTAAAATGAGACTGAGAGAAAATAACTGATCTACCAAAGTTGTGCAGGACGGTCTTCCTGGACTTGGCCATGGCTGTAACCACTCAGGGTGTCTAGCATTGAGGGCTATGGCCTCAAACACCCTCCCCAGTGGGAGGCCTGAGTCCCCTGCCCTGGCCTACACATTGTTACAGGCCTCTGTGTACCCCCCAAGAGGGAGTGCCCTGCCAAGGTCACTCAACTGGGACAGCCCAGTAGAAACACAAGCTCAGTGCCCTGGCTGCAGAATCCAATTCGTTTTCAGAGTTGTGTGTGTGTGTTTGTGTGTGTGTGTGTGTGTGTGTGTGTGTGTGTGTGTTTAAGATTTATTTTATTTATTATATGTAAGTACACTGTAGCTGTCTACAGACACTCCAGAAGAGGGCGCCAGATCTTGTTACGGATGGTTGTGAGCCACCATGTGGATGCTGGGATTTGAACTTATCACCTTCGGAAGAGCAGTCGGGTGCTCTTACCCGCTGAGCCATCTCACCAGCCCCTTGTTTTGTTTTTTATCCTCCTGTGTCCCAACTGTAAGATGGGCTCCTGTTACAAATGGAGGTGGGGGGCCCAGAGAGCCCAGAGCACTCCACAATTTTTTAGAGCTCACAGCACCAGAACTCATCCCAGCACGCTAATTTTCTCTCAACCCCACGCTCAGCCAGTCTGGTGGCTCCTTAGGTGCCTGAGGTGTCTGTGGAGCAGGCAGTGGCTCCAGAGTCTGGCAAGCCCTGCCTGATGTGTGGTCTGGCTTTAGAAGCTATCAATCATTCCTAGGCCAGCAGCAAGCTGGGGAAAGAGGGGACTCGATGCTGTTGGGAAGGAACCCCTGTACCTCCATATGACAGACATGAGCACACCACCATGTGACCATAGTAACTAAAGCTCTTCGGGAGGCAGAGGCTGGCGGATTTCTGAGTTCGAGGCCAGACTGGTCTACAGAGTGAGTTCCAGGACAGCCAGGGCTATACAGAGAAACCCTGTCTACAAAAACAAAAACAAAAACAAAAACAAAAACAAAAACAAAAAAAACCAAAGCTCTGCCATTGAATTCACCTTTGCAGGAAGGCTAGAGCCAAGCTCGGCCAAGGTGCTCTCTTAGCTTGGGGAGCCTCATTCGCTCTCCCAAGGCTGAAAAGGCCTGCCCATAGTCACCTCACTACTGGCTGCAGACAGCCACAGACTGGAACTCAGGGCTGCATATGTCACATATGTGTCCCCACTTCTCTTTGGGAGCCACGCTGGCTTGATTTTGAGGGGCCACCAGCTCAGAGTGTTGCGGCTCCTTTCTGGCCCCAATTTCCTCATAGGTAAAAGGAAATCGCTCCTAAGCTGGCTATTAAAGGGAGTGACAGATGGAAACAGACTGAGTGGAAGAAACCTGGGGACCCACACCTTTCCAAGTGATGCCTGTGTGGGTCCAGGCAAAAGCAGTTCCCTAGGAGCCCACATTACGCTGGAATGGGTTGGTCTGGGCCTCTAACACTAAGGTGGGCTGAGCCAACAGTGACCTTGGCTGCCAGCCTGCTGTGTCCCCTCTTCCTGACATCACCCGCCAGGCCCGTCACTAACTCCGCCCCTCTCTCCCTCCCCCCAGCACCTGGACTTCGAGTCGCAGCAGGTCCACACAGTGGTGCTGGAAGCCCTCAACAAGTTTGTGGACCCCCGCTTCGCCGACCTGGGCACATTCCGAGACCAGGCAATCGTGCGCGTGGCTGTGACCGATGTGGATGAACCCCCCGAGTTCCGGCCACCCTCCGGCCTACTGGAGGTGCAGGAGGACGCGCAGGTGGGCTCCCTGGTCGGCGTGGTGACGGCGCGGGACCCCGACGCCGCCAACCGGCCCGTCCGGTGAGACCCCCGCCCGGGGCCACGCCTGCTGCCTGCTGTCCTGCCATGCACCACCCCAACAGACTGAGGGCGGAGGGGGGTTGGGGAAGGGGAATCCTGGGAGCCAGAGAGGGAGCAGTTCCAGGCAAGACAGGGACCAAAATGGAGAGACAGAGCCCAGACTGCCAGAAGAACTCTCTGAGCTCCAGCTGTAGAAGTCCCACTTCCTCCTTTCTCCAGCCCACCTCATGTCTCACTGGACACCCCAGCCCCCATGTTCAGAAGGAACAGAACCAAGCAAAACTGGCCCCTGTTTTCTTGAGTCAGCCTTTCCACGGGGCAACTCTGTCCTTCACTAGGTCACATGCTCCCCTCAAACCCACCTACTAGTCTCTTCTTTAAAATGTAACCAGATTTTCCCCCCTATACTCCCTACCTGTGGTCACAGCCTGGCCCAAGCCAGCGTGTGGCCAGGCTAGCCCTCCCTGCCTCGGTCCTCACAGAAGACAGGCAGGTCTTGCTCCAATGTGGAGCTAAGTCTTACCTCAGCATGAACCTGAACTTCCGGGACACTCCCAGGCCTTCTCTGTGTGCTCCCTCCTCTTTGCAAGCCGAGCTTCTCTCTCAGTTCTCTGTCAGGGTCTTTGCTGCTGCCCTCCCTGGGCACAGATCCTCAGCAGTTTCTCTCTCTAAAAGGCCTTCCTTGGCTCCTCTCCCCAGCGCCCACCCCCATCCAGCCCCTGCACCTCCCTCCCTTCCTCTCTCCCCTCTCCACCCCTACACTGCTCACTTCCCAACCTATTCTGATTTCCTGAGGTCCGAGATTGCCCTGCCGAGCCAGTCCCCAGAGGGTGGGGAGCCCACCAGCTCACTCCCTACTACATCCTAGGGAGGCACTAAGGCTCACAGGTCCAGTGACCCAGCTACACTCTGTGAGCAGAGTGAAAGAGACCTGGAACAAGACTGAGAAAAGAGACAGAGAGACCAGCAGTGGAAGAGAGGGACCAGGTGAAGAGCCTGGGAAGACAGAAGGCTGGGGAGCCTGTCAGGCAGCTCAGGAAAGAGGAATCCTAGAGAGAGGCGGGAAGTCCAACAGCCAGAGGCAGATCTGGATAAGGCAGAGGCAAGGCAGGGATGCTGGGGGGTAGAGGGGGATCGGGTACTGTCCCTGGAGGGACTTGTGAACTGCAGGCTTTTAGGGAGGTCTTGGTTAGAAAACTCAGATAGAAGGAGAGGTAAGACCAGTTGTGGCAGAAACAAACGGACACAGAAAGGGCCAGATGGCTTCTGGCTTCTTCCCCAACCTCCCTGCTACAGTTAATGGGCGGGACTGAGCTCTGCGGAGGGCGGGGACTGGGGGCTGGATTGCATTGTGCCTTCTGAGAGATGAAGGTCCTCTATCTTAACAGGCCTCTTAGACCCATGCCAGGCCCAGCCTGTACAACCTCACACACCAGCCTGTGGCATGCAAAGATCCCATTTCACTTAGCCACCATAGTCTGTCCGAGTGAGAGACAGCCTCAGGAATCTGGGAAGAATTCTTGGAGCTGGTGCTGGCGGGAACAGACCTGAGCTGGGCTTCTGGGTCTGGTCAAGGGTCGGGCACTCTAGTGGAGGAATGTCTGCGCAGATGTCAGGAGCCTGTGGCTGTAGCTTACAGAGAGGAGGAAGGCACCAGGGCCTCACAGAGAGGGTAGACGCTCACCCTCCAAGCAGAAGCCCAGGATACAGCCACAGCCCCTTGCTTCCCTGCCACCAGGCACAGCCTTTAAAAGCTGCTTGGCCTCTGGCTGGCCCCAGCCTTCTTCAGAAAGGGCAGTGTCACCCCTGTTTGTCAGAAAACTGGAGACCAGAGCAGGTCGGCTTCTGTAAGCATCACAGGGGGGCAGGACGAGGGGGCGGTCAGTCAGGTCAGTGCTCAGACTGCTCCCTCCTCTCTGCTTTGCTCTCCGCCCTCCTCCCCCATTCCCTCTCCTCTTTCATCCCTGCTGAAGGGACAGACTTTGAAACCAGCGTCTCACCCTCCTTCATCTCCCTGTGCTGGGCCCCTTCTCTGGTGCTCCTCAGATGTGGAAGAGCCCGCAGGGAGCTTGAGACAAGTCCAATTTAGCACCGCAAATGTTCACCCGGCTTCCTCTGCACAGCTCAGAGCCAGGCCTGGGGACTCAGCCAAGGGCGGGCAGTTCCAGGGCCGAGTTCCCTGACTGTGGGGCTCAGACCTGAGAAGCAAGGCCAGGGCTGGACTGTGTGCAGCAGAGAAGGGTCTTCAGGTGCTGAGACAGGAGCCTGCCCACATCAACAGTTAGCAAGTACTGACAGAGGCCATGAAGAAGCTTTGGGGTCACAGGGGGGTCACTCTGCGATAAGTGGGTCGATTCCTGGGACTGCGGGGGGGGGGGGGACATGAGATGTGGGGTTAGCATTCCAGGGAGGAAGAACAGGAAGCACAGGTGTCCTGAGGCGAGCAGACAGAACACCCATGTGTCCCTAGACGCAGAAATGGGATGGGGTCCTGAGAAAGTGCCTGATACAGTGTGCTGACTATGGCTCAAAGGAAGGACCTGTCCAGAGTCAAGGGCCTGGTTACAGAGCCAGAGTGGAGTCAAAGATGCGCGCGCGCGCGCGCGCGCACACACACACACACACACACACACACACACACACGCACATATACCCCCCAAACATACACCCCTGCACACAACTCAGACCGGACACATGACCCCGTGCGTGCACAGGAGGCCTGACAGGCAATTCTGGCCACACAGGGAGCCTCCCACTCACTCTCACCCCCTGGCTTCCACGGCTAGACCCAGCCAGCCAAGGCTGAGGCCTGTTCAAGTCTTAACTGCTTAATGGTGTCCCTGTAGTGTCCCCACCCCATGGCTTTGGTGACTGGCTGCCTATCCTTAGGCTCCAGCCTCTGTCATCCCCTCTAAGAGGAAAAAAAGAAAAACCTGAAGGAAGTGGGGGAGAGGGAGCAATGGAGAGAAAGAGGGGGAAGAGAGAGAGAAGGGGGGAGGAAAACAATAGAGGGGGGAGGAGAGGAGGGAGAGGCACTGGATTGTAGGGGCGATAACTTCATTGAAGGATGAATTTATTGATGAGGTCACAGCTAAATGGGTTAGTGGAAAGCACAGACACACAGTTAAAACACACATTCACTCCACCCTGGCACATCCCTCTGCAGCTCGTCACGTGTCTTCACTCCCTTTCAACAGCAAATATCAAAGCACCCCCCCTCAGTCCTGTCTCCTTCAGCACCCCCACCTCCACCCCTATATCTGCAAAGGGGCAGGACTCCCCAGGATTCCTTTTAGCTGAGCAACACCCAGGGTTTTGTTTGTTTGTTTGTTTGTTTGTTTGTTTGAAATATTTATTTATTTTGTGTATACACTGTAGCTGTACAGATGGTTGTGAGCCATCACGTGGTTGCTGGGAATTGAATTCGGGACCTCGGCTCACTTCAGCTCTGCTCGCTACAGTCCTGCTTGCTCCGGCCCAAAGATTTATTTATTATTATATTTAAGTACACTGTAGCTGCCTTCAGACACACCAGAAGAGGGCGTTCGATCTCATTAGGGATGGTTGTGAGTCACCATGTTGTTGCTGGGATTTGAACTCAGGACCTTTGGAAGAGCAGTCAGTGCTCTTAACCACTGATTCATCTCTCCAGCCCCAGGGTTTTGTTTTACCCCTCTCCCATGCAAATGCCTGCCAGAGTCAGAATAGGACCAAGGAGATTGGAGCTCCATCCAACTCAGCCTTTCTTGGGTTAGTTCTACAAGCCCAAAAGAATTCTGGGTCTAGAGTCCCACCTGTGGGTGGGTGCAGAGTCTAAGTCTACAGCAGAGTAACTGTGTACTGTCAGTGGAGAGGAGTGAGCTGATCCTCCTGCACCTTAATGTAAAGAAAGACAGGCCCCCTAGAGAGGACAGGCTCAAGGCGGGGACTCATAGCCTGGCAACAACAATCCTGCCTTGTGCTTGACGCAGCCTGCATCAGCCACACTCAGCCACACTCAGAGTTTATCCTGGCGGCCTCAGTACCCTCGTCTGCAAAGTGGGCGTGATGACAGCAGCTTATGCATGTCTGGCAGTGTCCTGTTCTCTTACAACCCTGAGTGACCCAGACAAGGCATTTGCTGATGCTTAGGTCACAAAAGGCAGAGCAGGGGACAGCTGGCAAGCGTCCAATGCATGCCAGGGAAAGGGGTCAGCTGGAGTCAGAACTTCCAGGTCAGCATCCCTGACTAGCCAGGGACAAGGAAGACAGTGCGCTCAGCAATCCAGAACAGCAATGGCTTGGGAGTGGGGGGCTGAGCTGGGGAGAAGTCAGGGAGAGTTCAAGATCCTCCACACCCATGGAAAAACCCACGTGTGGTCATGCGCACCAGCACAGCAAAGCAGCGAGCTCAGGTTTAGACTTTGTCAGAAGAGAGTAAGGTAGAGAGTGACAGAGGAGGACGCCCGATGGCCCCTCCATAAGCACTGGCGCATTCACACACTTTTAAAAATCCACGCTGGGGCTGGAGAGATGGCTCAGTGGTTAAGAGCACTCTGGCTGCTCCTCCAGAGGTCCTGGATTCCATCCCCAGCAACCACATGGCTCACACCTGTCTGTGACTCCAGTTCCACCCTCGCACAGACATTCACACAGACAAAACATCAATGCACATGAAATAAAAATAAAATTACGAAAAAAAAATCCACTCTGCCTGTGGCACTTCCCTCTATAGTTTGCCACATGCCTTCGCCCCACCCCCAACAGCAACAGGAAATCACCTTCCCTCAGTTCACCCAGTCCGCACCGGGGTGCCGGGTGCCTCTGAATTAGATGTATACACAGACTGAGGAGGTGGAAGACTGGTTCAAGGTCACACAGGGCACCCAAGTGACAGGCAATGCAAACACAGTATGCTCAGTCCTGTGCAGGTGCTGAATCTCCGTGGAAAAGATGGGGAAATGTAGATCCAGAGAAATGCAGATCATGTAACCAGCCCAGGCTTCTCCGAGGCTCTGAGCTCCGCAGCCATTGCTTCCCCGGCCCTCAGTTTCCCTCTCTGGGTCTGGGGGGGAAGAGCAGAGGCAAGAGCTTCCCTCCCTCCCCGGCTGCTTTATCCTGGCTGCACAATGCGCCTTTGCCTGCATGCCAGGCCTTTGTCTGTGTGTACCCACGGCACCACCCCCCCCGCCTGTGTTATCAGTGCGGGAAGTGGCAGCGGGCGCTGGCGGGGCCTCTCTGGGCCTCCGCCGCCTGAGACATGTGTTGGACACGGGCCTTTCAGGCCTGGAGCTGAAGCACAAAGGCCTGGGAAGAAGGCGGAACAAAGGGCTTTTTCACGCGCCAACTGAAAAGCTGTAGATTAGCAAAAGCACTGTGCAGGCTGGAGGAGCAGGGCCAGCCTCAGACCCTCTCAGTCCAGGCTCAGCTGCCCTGGGTCTGGGGTCCACATGGCTCCAGACGCATTCTAAGCTACCTCTACCTTCTCTTCTGCTCAAAATTCTCACAACCCCAACTCCTGGTCCTAAATACCTCTCCCTACCTTCAGCTCAGCCATTTTATAACCCTTACCATTCCCTGAGCTGTCAGTCCTTGGATTCTCTGCCACCCCGAATACCCTGCAGTCCCCCTCTCTCCATGAAGCCTAATTGTGAGGTCTCCTTTTCAGGAAAGCAGAGAGAGAGACATCTGTGACTTTGTCCCAGGAATGTGGTCTTCAGCCCTCTCCATAGCTGTAGGGTACAAGTTCACAGCCACGCTGACCATTCAAGGAAACTAAGACTCAGGATGCCTGCCCCTGCCCCCACCCCCCCACCCCCCCGCCCCTGCCCCTGGCCCTGCCATCCATCAGGCACAGCTCCAAGGAGACACTTAGCCAAGTCACTTTCGACCCTGCCTACTGTATCTCCAGGGGTTGGTCCCTCTCTTGGAGTAGGGTGGATGAGGGAGATCTGGGGCACAGGCTCCTGGCACTGGGCACGTCTGATCAGTTCAACCCTGCCTCCCACTCAGGTATGCCATTGACCGGGACTCGGATTTGGAGCAGATCTTCGACATCGATGCGGACACTGGTGCCATCGTGACTGGCAAGGGGCTGGACCGTGAAACCGCTGGCTGGCACAACATTACCGTGCTAGCCATGGAAGCAGGTGAGTTGGGTCATTTGGGGAGAGGAGCCCAGATGAATAGGCAGGACTAATCGTGGCTGGGCCAGAGCAAAGACTGAACTGTCAGTCAAGGTACATGGAGCAGGAAGCAAGGATTGAGGTGGGGCGAAGAATAAAAAAGTAGGCAAGAGCCCACCTGGAAGTAGGTGTGGTAAAATCAGACCTCCAGGACAGAAGATCTAGTAGAGCCCACAAGAAAGGAAGAGCTAGTGTAGAGACCAACTTTCTTCCCAGTCACAGAGCATCTACCACAGGCCTAGCTATGCTGTAGGGCCTTGCAAAGGAGGGGAAGTCCCGGCCCTTACAGGAGAGAACTGAGCCAGTCATAAGCTGAAAAAAGGTGTGTGTGATTAATATGTCAGACCATGTGACATGACCCAAAGGAACAGTAGACCAAGGAGACTAAGACAGCTGGCAGTGTTCCTCTGGAGCAAAGGCTACTCTGGGGAGATCTTTTCACAAAGACCTTAGGATGATCAGGATACCGTACATCTAAGAGAGCAGTTCCTGCAGGAGGAACAGATTGTGCAAAGGCCCTGGAGTGGGTGGCAGTTGCTTGGTTCCTCCTGCAGGAGGAACTGCAGGAGGCCAAAATACTTGGAGAGGGCAAAGTGGTCCACCGCTGGTGGGGAGGGGTTGGGTTTCATGTATCCTGAGTTTGGAATGGAGAGGGCTTCCAGCATTAGAGCCACACTGTCTGGAATAGACAGGGGGCTTGAGTGAAGGTCGGGAGGTTGGTCAGAAGCAGCAGTGTTTGGGGAGGGGTGATAGCCCAGGCTGGACCAGGAAGAGAGGGAATGAGAAGAAGCTACCTTGTGGCCTAAGCTGAAGATGCAGAGGTGGGGTCTGCTGATGGGCAGAGTGAGGGAGGTGCTGTTGGATCAGGGTCAGGAGCTTAAGTGTCCAGAGGTCAAAAACACTAAATGAATTTGGCTATGTTTAGGAGTTTCCGGAAGTGAGGACCTAGCTTGGAGCCACTGGGTAGGTGGGGGTCTAAGCTGGGAAAGGAAGGGAGGACCCTAGGATATATATAGGTCTGCATACGTAAGGCTTTGGAAGTGGGGAGCAGAAGAAGGAGACTCATGGAGACCTGGGCAGAGCCAGCCAATGCCAGCCAGGTCTCCTCTGCTTATACCCACTCTCCAGTGGTGCCGGCCACCTCTACAGGCCTTGTTGGCAAATTGTTAGGAAGTCATGAGTGACTCCAGAGATCCTGTTAATCTCTGAGTCTCAGCCTCAGGGCGGCTCAAGCCGACCCCTATCTCCCCCTACCAAGCCCTCCTGCTGGCCTCCCCCTCCTCCCTTTGCCCGCTTTCTCTTCCTCCTCCCACTTCGGAGGCCCTGCTGGCCCGAGGCAGGGCCGAGGAAGTCCCTCGGCTGAAGTTCCCTTAGTCTCTTTCAACTGCGGTTTAAAGGAAAACACAAAGCCGGCTCAGCCCTCAGCGCGGCGTCTGTGAGCCTTTGAATCCACTCCTCCTCCACTTGGAAGAGAGAACAAAGGTGGCTGGAGAGGAAGTAGCACTGGACTGGGGGGGGGTCCTCCACCTTCTGAGCCTCCCCCCCCCCCAGCTCCAAGGCAGCTGTTGCCACAGAGGCTCTGTGGCAGGCAGGCGGGACAGAGAAGGCATAGGCTTGACTGCCAGGCACAGGTGCCTATAAATTGTCACCCATTGGATATCTGCTCGCTAGCAAGTCTCTTCTTGGGTTGAGCACAATCCTCTCACCTGTAGGTCTGCCTGGGGCTGCATGGCCTCCCTCTCTCTGCTCTCAGGACTTATTACATCTCACCCAGTTGACCACAGGAATGGGAGTGAGACTATCAGAGGGGCAAGGTGGCTACAGTCTGGCTTGAGAAAAGGTGCATGTGCCTAGTATGTCAGGTGCTTGAGCCCCTTTGAGCTGCCTGCCACAGTACTGGCCCACTCCTTACCTCTGTCCTAACCAATGGGAAACGGAGCTCTTTCTTTTCCAGTACAGAGAAATCAGCCAGGGTTAGACTGGCTTCATTTAATATTTCCCTGGCTGGCTCCTTCTCCTCCCACCGAAGGCCAGTCCCTTTACAGTGATGAGGTCCTTGGGTCTCCATGTCTAAAGAGTTGGTCTACAGTGGCCTCCATATGTAGGTAAGGAAACAGATTCAGATGAAGTCCCTTCCCTTCCTGGCCTGTCTGACTCCAGAGCTCAGCTCTCCCTGCGCTGTGCCCTAGTCACATTTTCTTGGATTGGGGCTGGGGAGATGGCTCAGTGCTTTCTGAGTTCAGGTCCCCAGTTTTTACATAAAAGGTGAATAGGATGGTAAAATCCCAGCATCAGGAGGTGGAGACCAGCAAATTTTTGGTGCTATGGAGCTACTGGCCAGTCAACCTAGATGAATTTTGGCAAATCCTAGGTTCAGTGAGAGACCCTGTGTCAAAAGTAAAGGGCCAGCAAGATGGCTCAGAGGGGAAGGAGCTTGCCTTAAAGAATGATAACCCGAGTCCAGTTCCTGGGACACACTTGGTAGAAGGTGAGAACCAACTCCTGCAAATTTTCCCCTTTTTCGACCATACTGGTGCACCGTGGTGTGTATGTGCCACTACACACATACACACACACACACACACACACACACACACACACACACACACCACACATAATAAAAAGTAAGGTAGGAGGTTAGAGAGATGGCTCAGCGGGAAGAGTGTTTGCCAGATTTCAAATCTCCAGCACCCACATAAGTGTGGTGTGGCAGGCCACCTGTAACCCCAGGTGCTCATGAGGAAGAGACAAGAAACCTCCAGAAGGAGTAACCAGCTAGACCAGCCAAACTGGCAAATCTTGAGTTCAAATGAGAGACCCAGCCTTAACATATAAGCAGAGAGTCATAGAGAAGGCAGTGATGTCAATCTCTGACAAAACATACATGTGCGCACATGCACACACACTCCCACACAAACTCACAAACATGCACACTCCCCCACACACAAACACACAAACTCTCTCTCTCTCTCTCTCTCTCTCTCTCTCTCTCTCTCTCTCTCACACACACACACACACACACACACACACAATCTACGTCACCCCTACTCACACCACCTTCAAGCCATCTCTAATGAAGAGTTGCCATATCTGCTTCACAAATGAGGAAGCTGAGACCCCAAACTACAGAGGAAGTCCATGCAAGCCCAGGGTGACCCCAGTCCTTCACACCAGAAGTCTGCCTGAGCCCAGGTGTGGAGTCCCCCTCCCCCACTGGCTACACCTTTAGACCCTGTGTCCTCCTGCTGAGGTGTCCTCAAGGCTCCCTCAGAAGCAACCAGGGATGAGCAAGGGGTCACACAGCCCCCACCTGCTTCCAGGCGGAACAAACAAGAGGTGACAAGGATCAGAGGGGAAATATTTATACACGCTGCAGCGCTCTGCGAGCCCCTCTGAGGATGTCGCCCTCAGCCAGAGCAGCCGCCTGTCACGCTGGATTACCTCAAAGGCTTGGGCCCACTTAGTATGCGGGCTTCTCTCTCCCGAACCTCTGAGTCATCCATCCTTCCCATGCAGGCGCGCCTTCCACTGACATTATCTTTAACGTTTTGTAATCATGAAATATTAATGACCAATATTGAATTTAAAGTACAATTTGTGTCTGGATCCTTCGGTGGAAAGGGCAGTTGTAAAGGGAGAGTCCTGAGGGGGAGGGGGAACTTGAGAACCAAGGATGGGGTAGAGGGGTTAGACGTGAGGGTGCATGTAGCAGGCTCCGCCAGGGTCATCAGCTCACAGCTGGCCAGCAAGGAAGGTGGCTGAGTGGCCATGACAAGGAGTTGCATAGGTCTGTTGGAAGCAGCCCACGAGGGTCGCCTAGGCCAAGTCACATCTCACACATGCGTTCAGACGCATGGGACAATGAGAAAGGTTCCCTTTGTGTGGTCCTGGCTCTGTGAGCTGCCACCTGGCTCCTCTTCCTGCCTTTCCTCCCTTCTTTAAGTTGGCTGTAACTCCTTGCCCCATTGGAAGGCAGGAGGGACAAAAACACAAGACTGTGGTGGTCTCTGTTTATTCAAAGGCATTGGTCAGTGTCACCTGTAAAACAAAATCCCCCCTGAGTTCAGAAATCACATTTGTCCGGTTCCAGTAAGGTGCCTGACAGATACTTAGCAGGTGTTATTAATAGCCACAGAAGGAATCTGAGGCAGGGGGATGTCAGAGATGGTGTCCCAGTTCCTCCATACTCCATTTCACACAAGGAAACAGAAGTCAAAGAAGGAGTGATTGACTTCCCAATTGATTCTGTCTGTCCAGTGCTCCTAGGAGCACTTCGGAGGGAGCACGAGGCTGAGGAAGGAGCAGATCAGAAGGAGAGGTCATAGTAGGTAGGGCTCCAAGGCTTCCTCCAAGGAGTCCTCCCTGTGTCCACCTAGCCAGAGCTGCTTGTCTAATACCTCATGGGGATCTCTTGCTGAACAACTTGGACAGTGGCTTCCCTGAATTCCCAAGAGGGCAGGGGACAGGGCAGGGGACAGGGCAGAGGAGGGGACAGGGGACAGGGCAGAGGAGCCTAGAGTGAAATCTAGGGGCTTTGGGAAGGACTGGCCCACCACTGAGGGACAGAAAAAGGGGATTCCAAGGTGTGTCTCTGGGAGAGGAAGTTTGTTTTTGTGGGTTTTTTTTAAAGATTTATTTATTTATTATATATTCAGCATTCTTCCTGCATGTATGCCTGCAGGCCAGAAGAAGGCATCAGATCACATTACAGATGGTTATGAGCCACCATGTGGTTGCCGGGAATTGAACTCAGGACCTCTGGAAGAGCATCAGCAATCTTAACCACTGAGTCATCCCTCCAGCCCCAGGAAGGGTTTTTTAAGAGCTGGGATTTTTCTCTTCCTGTGAGCCAAAGCTGGGAGGCTTAGAGACCCCTCTGAGAACAGAGAGTTGCACATGGCTGGAGCAGGGAGCTGAGGAGAGCCTGCAGACGTTTGCTAGCCCGCACAGGAAGGGTCTTGCGTGTCCTCTGTGGATCTGGAAGCTGGGGTGTTAGGGAGCTAGCGCAGGTCTTCAGGCAGAAGAACGCTGTGATCAGGTGTGGGGTGTTCGTGGTTTCCTTGGCCTGCAGAAGGGTGGACAGAAGTAAGCAGAGCAGACTGGAGACAGCAAGGTAGCTCATGCTAACTCCATGTGATGTGTCAAGACAGGGCTGGTGGGCATGGACGCCAGGCAGACCAGTGACCTCCCTCTTCTCAGAGGTGTGTCAGCCGTGACTAAGCTCTTGCCTGCTGAGTGATACCTTCAGGAGCGTAAGCACTTGGCAGATACCAACAGGGCCAAAGATTGCGCTGTCTACAGAGTCTCAGTAGGATAGCCCCCTCTTCCCCAAGGGAAGGAAACTTCTCCAAGGCTCCAGACCCCGGAGATACTGTGTTCAAGCCCCCCACCACTTTCATCCAAAGTCCGTCCTGTCTTGGAGGAGTCACACCCACAACAAAGGCAGAGCCCGTTCTCCACACACTGGAACCCAGCAGATCACAAAAGTCCTTGAGAGGGACAGAGAAGGTGCCTGCACCTCCTGTTACCACAAATGGGGCACGGGGACAGGGCAAGAGGTGCCAGGAGGCCTCTCGGGGCTGTCCCCACACCCTTTGCTGGATCTGTCTCTGCTTTCCACCCTCCTCCTCCCACGCCTGCCTGGGCTGTGGGTAATTGGGAAGATCAATCTTTCTGCCCAGCTGGCTGGCTCTAATCAGAGCCTAGCTTGGGATGCAATCTAATTCCCTTGGGAGGAGGGAGGAGGGAGGAGGGAGGAGGGGGAGCTGAGCTGGGGCCTCTCAGGGAGAGGGTCCCTGCATGCCACTCCCCTGCCTGCCACAGTAAATGGGTGCAGAGATGGTCTCACTCTCTACTCTCAAAGCCCCTCCTCACTCCTTTCTGGGCTCCTCTGTCTGTGACCCCCAAGGAGAGCATTCACACTCGCTGATTTTATTGGTGTCCCCTACTCCTGTCATGGGTCCCTGGAGGGGTGTAGCCACATCATCCCCTGGGCCTTTCTCAGAGTTTGTGCTAAGCACGGGGCAGAGGCATGCATGCCACAGACAGGGACCATCGCTCACTGCACAACTTTATTAAGCACCTACTATACACCGTGCATGCAGTGTTCACCAACACTTCTCCTTACACAGGGCATGAATAAGATTGGCAGAAATAAGACGTGGGCTCTTTAAACACTTGCTTTGCAAGCACAAGACCTGAGTCCAATCCCTGAAAGCCATATAAAGGTGCTAGGTATGATGGGAAATGCTGTAATCTCAGAGCTGAGGAGGAAAAGACGGGAGAATCCCTGGGATTCCCTAGCTAACTGGTGTAGTCTAGTCATCACGCCCTGGAATGACACCTGAGGTTGTTCTCAGGCCTCCATGTAAACATTCACACACACACAAACACAAGTGAACACATGTGCGCGTGCGCGCACACACACACACATTTTTAGAAAACAGCACAAGGTACCAGGGAAAATCCACGTCAGCATGTAACTGGAAAGCCATGTGTGTGTGGTGGTAAAGAAACCATTATTCAGGAGCAAGCCATCAGGAAGGAGCTGAAGGGCAGACTCAGGGCAGAGGGAGGAAGGAAGAGGGCCAAGGCCGAGGAGGGGCTGGCCATCTAACCCAAGCCATGAGATCTTGTGGGAGAAAGTACAGGACTTGGGCTGAGTGCAGTCACGGAGAGCTGCCTGGAGGAGGCAGGACCTTACGGCCCTTGAAGAGTTCTGGCAGCTGAGGCATTGACTCAGTTAGAAATGTTCCCTCTAAAGCCAGGCTCCCTTCTCCTGGCCCTGCTCCATTCATCGTTCCAGTGAGAGCTTAGGGAAGCTGCCTCACCTCTCTGAGACTCTTTTTTCATCCACAAAGCAGCAATGGGTTCCTCCAGCATCCCACAGTTGACAGGATGGCGTGGGGAGGCACAGACCTTGATGATGGCTTGATATGTGTCTGCTGCCTTCTTGGGAAAAGGTAGCACATTCCTTCTGGTCGCTAGGCAGTGCTCCATGTCCTCTCCCCTTCCCACAGACGCCACCCATCTCTGCTTCCTGCTCAGTTGGGTCTAGATCCCCTGAGAGTGGCCCTGCCGGAAGCTGGGGTCTTCCTTGGAAGAGATCTGAAGTGGCCCCACACTTTGACCCCAGGGCCTTTGCACATGCCAAGCCCTCTCCCCCAGAGCAATCTTCCCCTCCTCATCCCCTTCCTCTGGTTATTTCCCAGTCAGATCCTAGTATAACTGTCATTTGCTGCATGGAAAAGGCCCCTGCCCCCACCAGGACAGGTCTCTCTGGTCCTGTGCTTTTAAATTCTTACACAGTCTGGAGGGCTGTCTGTCTCTACATCTAGACTTAAGGACCATGTTGTGCTTGTTCATTCCTGTGTCCTTGGTACGAAGGAGACTCCCATTCCACAGTTGTCAGCAAAAACCACAAGCCTCTGTTCTAAAATGTCCAATCTCACCCCAGCCCCTGTGCTTAGGGAACCTCCGGGCACCAGCCCGGTGCTGACCAGCCCCAGGGCTCTCTGGCCCTAGCTCTGCTCTCTTTATGAGCCCAGAGCCTTCCTTCCCAGCCTCTTCCGACCCCAGGGGCTCCACCTGCCACCTCCCCAGATGCTCAGCGAGCCAACAGACGAAGGAAGCACCAGGCCAGAGCACGTTTAATTTTAATTTAGGAATCGGTTAGGGCTGCAGGCCTGCTCAGCTCTGGGCTGTCAATCAGCCTTCCTCAAGGCTGCATCAATTAGTTTAAAAATATTGAATGTAATTTTGCCTGACACAACATATTGCAGCTACTGCAAAATATAATTTATTTTAGAAGAAGAAATAATTAAACTAATTTGCATGTCAGTCAGCTGAACTGAGATGGCAATGTGGGGGGGGCGCAGGGCCAGAGGGGGAGACCTGGCCCCTGGAGGGGGCACCTGCTGCCGGGCACTGGGTGAGGTCTCCTGTGCCCAGAGTCTGTGCAGCTGCCACCAGATTGACAAAAACCCGGGCAGCAGGAGGGCCAGGCATTGTGTCTGGACCACACACTCAGAGTTCAGAGGCTGGGGGACAACTCCAGGGATGTTCCTGCCCCTCCCCTCAGTTTCCCCTCCACAGAATAGGTTTGACATCACCTTTTCAGGGGCTGTGTGGAGACCCATTGGAGGTCACAGACAGGAGAGGATGCTGTAAACTGGACAGGGGCAAGGTTCAACACTGCTGGGTGCTTGGTGCCGGGACAGACCCCTGGAAGGCGCTAGAGGTGGGTCTCACTGCCATTAGTGAGTATGAGGGACACAACTCAACCAGGCAGGACTGGAAGGTACCAGAGGCCTGCCATTCACCCCAAGGCAACATTGGTAAGCTGGGTCCGTGACGAACCTCCCTGGACAAGGCCAACCCTCAGCACCGGCATTTTGGAGGCTTCCCAGGTGACTTTCTGGGGGGGGGGGTGAGAAGCATCACCTAATGTTGAGGGCACAGGGCACAGTCAGGAGCACCCGTAATTCCAGGCCAGCCCCGAATCCTGGGGCAAACACTGCAACATGGACAACCTGGAGGCACACCTCTTAAGTCAGGGCCATCAGCGGTCCAGCTCTTAGATCTGAGACCCTTACTCAGGCAAACGGGCTCAGGGCTTTCCTAGTGACCCGTGTGGGACATGTCGGAAGGGAGGCCAGGAAGACCCAGGTGTGGCACAGCGATGGTGTGACGATGACAACAGGGTCTCTCAGTAATAGAACATGGGTAGAAGGTGGCTGCCCTTCATGAGAGGACTGTCAAGTGCCCAGGTCTTCTTCTCCACCTCTCCTCTAGCCCACACCCCTGTTACAGAGGCAGGCTGACAGGGAGGACACTCCGGCCTTCACTGGCCCCACGATCAGCTGAGAGACAGACACTTGTCTGCCTCCTTCTCCCCCTGCCTCCCAGAAGCACCCCATCTGTCTGTGGAGGTTCTCTGGCAACCTGCTCTTAAAAATAACAGCTCACTCGGCATCCCCAGTCACGATTCCCCTCCCTCAGTCCCAGAAGAACCCCTCTAACTGCTGAGGTGGCAGATCTGGGTAAACTGAGGAGATAAAGTGCCCTCCGCTGAGGGGAACTCCAGAGAGGGGTCAGCAGTGCTAATGAAGGACCTCCTCCTCCTCCCCCCCACCCCTGCTCCCCAGAGGTGACCCACCTGCCCTTCCCACCTCCAGCTCTTTCAGCTCCAGCAGCTGCAGTCAGCCTCCCGCAGCCTCTGAGTTCAGAGGAGGCAGCAGATGGGTCCACTTCCCCCCAAACATGGGGTGCACGGCCGCCTGGGAACTCCCAAACTGCGCCCAAAATAGCTCTCTATTAACTGAGAGACTCCTGTTATCCAAGCATCTTCTTGAGAGTGGGGTGTCATTTCCTCTCCTGGGGGATGTACCTGCAGGGAGGGGGCAGATGGACAAGGTTAGTAGTGAGTGCGCTAGCTAAGGTAAAATTGCAAAGCACTCTGGGAGGGAAGCTAGGGGACCAGCGGTCAGGGAACTGACCCAAGAGGCCAAGCTGAGGCAGCCTATTCTCTGGTGTCGGATTGCTTGCTGGATACCTGGGTACCAGTCTTCTGGGCTGGGTATGTACTTCCAAGCACTCGAGAGACGTCAACCCTTAAAGAATCTGTTCTGCAAGCAAGCGAGAAAACCAAAGCTCAGAGTAGTCACTCGGTTGAGATCACAAAGCTCCTATGTGGCAGAGGTGGGCTCGGTTTTAACCACCATTCCATGTCCAGTGCTTTCCAGGGACAGGAAATGAAATCAGGTTCTTGCCAGAGCCCAAGTTCTAGGTTCAGGGTTGGTGTTAGCCACGCCTAAAGTCCAGGACTCTTTGCAATCCCTTCTGACTTCACTCATTTGCCCAACTGCGAGGGGCAAACTACTCTATGCCTTATCCTGGAGACCCGGAGCTACGTAAAGACAGGACCTTGAGTTTATGGGTATCCTGCTTTGCTGGCGAAATTTGCCTCCTCAGACTCATCTGGCCCTTAAAGGATTAGGTGTGCCGAGAGCAGTAGTTTGGGGGTTCAGTCACCAACTGACCCATGGTCTAAACAAGCCCACCATGTTTTAGTTTCTCCTTTGCAGTGTGGGAACACAAATTGAAGCAAACCACAGGGTCCACCGGATCCACCAGGGCAGCTGAGTGATGGACGTGTGTGCTCTGGGGAGCATTCAATAACCTCTAGGGGACAGAGTGACAGTAATGGAGGTGGCGCAGTGTTGGAGGCACGAGCTTATCTGAAAGTACTGCTGGTGATTATGGTGGAGGGGACAGTAGGGATAACTGGCTGGTGGTGGCTGTGGCTACGCTGGCAATGGTGCTAATGCAAGTGTTGGAAGAGGTTATGATACTGGCGGTGGTGGTAGAGGGGCGGTAACCATGAGGGTGATGGGGATGATGAGGGTGGAGCGAATGGATGTGGTAGTGGTGATCTACGGGGATCATGGTCGTAGTGGTGAGGGTGCTTCTGTGTATTACATACTAGGGTTAGGGAGGATAGTATTGCTGGTCGTCATGGCGATGGCTTAGTAGCACTAATGATGCAGTGATGGCAACAGCAGTAAAAATTGTAACGATGAAGGCTGTGATGGTGCTCCTGGTGGTGATGCTGTTGGTGATGGTGCTGATGCTGACGATGAGTGAGATGATGGTGATGGTGATGGGTGGGGTGATGGTGATAGTGTTGGTAATGGTGATGGTGATGGGTGGTACTGTTGTCTGTGGCCAAGGAGGTTATGGTGGCCCTGGCAATGTAGTTGATGCTAATATTAATGATGAAGGTGGGGATGGTGGATCTGGTGGAGACTGTGGTGGAGATGGAGAGAACGGTAAAGATGGTGACCGTGATGGCAGAGATGGAGCCACAAGAGTGCAGATGGTTGTGGAGATGGAAGAGAGGGTGGAGACAGACATGGCAGAGAAATGAATGAGACAGCACAGGAATGGTAGATATGGGAGATGGCAGAGGGTAGAGGTGTTTAGGAGACTGTGTCCCCAGCCCTGGTCCTTGTGCCCATATGGATAACCCACAGTGTCTGTCAATGTGGCCCCACTGTCTAATCTCCTAGCAACAGGTAGATTGTCTGGTCTCACCCCTGAAGCTATTGTTCTCCTCCCTATTTTTCTTGCAGACAATCATGCTCAGCTATCTCGGGCATCCCTACGGATCCGAATCCTGGACGTGAACGACAATCCCCCGGAGCTCGCTACACCCTACGAGGCAGCTGTGTGTGAAGATGCCAAGCCAGGCCAGGTACCCACAGGCACTGGGGGCCAGAGATGCTGTCACGAGGGAGCCCCCTATTCCACCTCATGGTGTACCCTGATTCTCCTCACCCTACAGCTCATTCAAACCATCAGTGTGGTGGACAGAGACGAACCCCAGGGTGGCCACCGCTTCTATTTCCGTCTGGTACCAGAAGCACCTAGCAACCCTCATTTCTCTTTGCTGGACATCGAAGGTGAGCCTTCAGTGAGCCACCCCCCCCCAGGGCATGTGAAGGAGGGGCTGGCTCATTGCCTTCCTCCTCTGTTCTCTGTGTAGAAACTAAGATTCCCAGAGTGCCAGAGCTGGGTCTAATGTCACAGCGCCTGAGCCAGACCAGAGCTGACACCCACGGGGCAGGGAGTGACAGTTGGAAGAATCCTAGAACAACATCCAGTTGGGTGGACAGTAGAGAACAGTCCCCAAGCCAAGTGACAGAGGAAGGCAGCATTGTACACACACCCCACCTGTGGTTCAAACGTGTCCCCAACTCAAGTCCCTTGTGGCATCCTCAGAGCAACAGTGGAGGGAGGTTCCCCCATTTTAGTTGTCTTAGAAGGAAAAGGTACTTCCCCAGAGTTCTGCAAATCTTCCACAGTCTACACCTACAGAATCAGTTGGGTTCAGGTCACATCTACACCTGGGACTTTCATACCCACACTCATAGGTATTACACACACACACACACACACACACACACACACACACACGCACGCACGCACATGCACACGCACACACACCAGTCTCTCTCAATAATATAGATGTTCCTTTAGTCCCCCACCCCTGCAAAAGCAAACTGCCCACCTGCCTGATCTGAGTGCTCCATGACACCCCACTCTGTCCCCCAAAGTCCCCACACTGGAACTTTAAAAACAGGGCTGAGGGAGGCAAGTGTCAATGGACAGGAGTGAAGACCCCAGGAGGGACCCCAGGCTCAGAGACAGACTCTCCATGACTTCCTGGCATGTCCTTCTCTAACCCCAAGTTCCATTGTCTGAAAGTGAAGCTAATACAGTATTCGGGCACCCCAGAGGGAAGAGGGTTACTGGGCTATGCTTCGAACCTTAAACTCTCTCTTTCTACTTTTAGTTTCCTAAGCTCCATTGAGACATAATCCCTGTGAGATGGGCTCTGCCCTGGGCCCTGGGAATTCAATGACAGGAGGGAGAGAATCCTCACCCGTGTGGGGTTCATATTCTATTGAAGCAAGACAGAAGTTAAACTAATCAATAATACATCTGGCAATACAATGATAATCAATAATACAATGAGTGGCCAGGGAAAAGGAGTAATACAGCCTTGTTCCTCAAGAGCCTAGGCCCTGTTCTGCTCCTTGTAGGCCTTTGGGCGCCAAGAGCAGTGCTGGCCCCTTATGGTTGTTCATCAAAACATGCAGCATGAAGCTGAAACCCAAAGGCATTCTAGGAGGGCCTCCCAGAAGGGATCCACAATGAGTAAGCAGTGAAATGGATGGGGAGACGGCTCAGATGGCTAAGTGCCTGCCGTGCAAGCATGAGGACCTGAGTTCAAATCTCTAGCACCCATGTAAGCTGGGCACAGTAGCACGGGTCTGTTATAACCCTGTCAGCGAGAGGCAAGGATGGGGGGCATCTTGGGGGCTTGCCACCAGCCACCACAGTCTAATCAGTAGGTTCCAGTCCAGCAAGACCCTGTCTCAAAAATTAAGGTGGAATACGATAGAGGAAGACACCCGACATTGACCTCTGACCTCTCACACACAGACGAGTACGCTGCACGTGTGTGCTCACACAAGTATACATCACACACACAGATACCCATGCACACACAAATAAAGACTAAAAGCACTCAGGGAGGAGGCCAAGCAGATAACCAGAGTGAGAACAGTCTGGTGGCAGAAACACCAAGTTTCAAACAAACAGAAAACAGGACGGAAAGTGATTGGTCAAGAGGCATGGGAGGCGGGGCAGACCCCATTGGTCTTCTGGTCCTGGAACAGTTTCAGACTCTGCCCCCTCCACGGAGAAGCCTGAAGGACTCTGAGGCCAAACTTGTCTGTAGTCCCCGGAGCCATATAAAGAGCCTTTACCAGCCAGTGCCTCTACTCTGACAATTGATTCCCAAAGGATGATGACAGCTAGACCTGGACCCTGAAGTCCCCCGCTGTGTCTGACATTAGCCCCTCCCCCCAAGGGCGGGGCATGTCTATGAGCAAGGCTAAGGCTGTGGGAGGAACCAGGGCTCAGAGCTAGGACTATTTAAATCTTTTTGGAAGTGATTCAATAACCAATACAACCCAGCCCACACATTCCTCCCTTGGTATCCTGAGCTGGAGCCCGGGGACTTTGTCAGCCCTGTTCCTGCCTCTCCAAGTTCAAGGGTCTCCATAACCTCAGGGTCTGGGGTTCAACCCCTCCCCCACTGTTTCTTCTAGTTTGGGGGTCTCCTGTGCTCCCTTCTGGGGTGACTCTCAGGTATAAGCATTTGGGATAAGGGTAGCCTTAGCCTGCTGAGGTTAGAGCAGCCTTGGAAGGTCTTCCTCTCCAGTCCTTCAGCCCCTTCCCTCCATGTGCCAACCCCCAACCTCCTCGCCGCCATATAAATATCTTGGGTGGCAAGCGGCTACCCCAACCCATCTGCTTCTTTGTACAAATGTGTAGCCAGTTTGGAAATGTGATTTATAAATATTGCCTTTGCAGCCAGGGATTGACGCTGATGGATGTCAGGCCAGATGGATGGATGCTGCTTCTGGGCGCGGGTCCCACATAGAGGGGTGGGGCAGGCCGGGGGTGGTCAGTGTCTTCCCAGAGGAAGGCAACTGGACGGGATCAGGATGATAGCCCAGGAATCCCCTTCCACTGGGAGGGGTGTGGCAGGGCTCTGAGTGTTTGGAACATCTGGCTGCATAGTGGGAGACAGCAACCTGAGACAGCGTCTCTGTCTCGCTTGGCAATTGGAGGCTGGTCCAGGGCCAGGCACTCATTTCTCAAATCTGTCTACTTCTCTCTGCTGCTACTACTGTTATTGTCTCACACAAAACACACCAGTGCTTCCGACCTGTAGTCCGTGTCAATGCCTATATTTTCCTTTATAAGTGTCCCTGGCTACGGGGCAGGTTCAAGCCAGGACAGAAACCGTGTCTATCTTATTCACAGCCATGTCTCCGGGGGCTAGAATAATCCTGACATATAGACAGTGCTCAGTTCAGATTTGCTGTGGAATGAATGGATGATGTATCGCCGGGTCACTTCTTGGTTTAACACCCACGAATCAATGGCCTCCTGTCGCTTTTCAGAAAATAAGTTCCTTATGAAAACTGGTCGGCTAAACTTCCCAGGACAGGCTTCTGCCTCCTCCAGCCACAGGCTGTGTCCCAACCTCAGTGGCAGCACATGGCCACGCTCATTTTCCAGACTTGGCCACCCAGAATGAACGTTCACTCGGGTGTCTGTAATTTCTCCTAAGAAACTTCCCCTGACCTCCTGAGCATTGTCCTGCCCTGCTAATCAGTCTTCCTGCACTGGCCCTTCCGGCGCTCCCATGCTCTGTAATCCTAGACAGAGCTGTGGGCTCCTTCAATCGGTGTTTGCTCCTCACATTAGAATCTGAGCTCTGATCCAGGCAACAGCTGATTTAGTTCTCCATTGTTTCCCCCTGCAGCCAGCAGGCAGCAGCTAATGAAGAGCTTCCAGAGGAAGGCGAGAGGAAGGGAGGGAAGGAAATGGATTGGTGAATGGAAAGAGAGGCCAGGTGGATGAATGAGTGCAGGGTGGTAAGGGGAAGGAGTACGCATAGATGGGTGGACAGGTTACAACGAAGAGCAAATGGACAGATGGAATACGGAGGTTGGGTGTATAAATGAACAGTGGGTGGGTGACTGCTGGAGGGCAGACAGGTGTCGGATGGGAGATGGGGAGGAGACGGAAGATAGTTGGGTGGATGCTGCAAGGCTGAAAAATGGATGGGTACATGGATGGTACAGATGGGTGTTGGAGTGTGATGTATGCGTGTATGAGTGGACGGATGACAGGGAGTCGGTGGATGTGTGGGTGACGGCTAGAGAATGGATGGACAGAGGGATCCGTGGGTGAATGGTAGAAGGTAGACGGAGCATGGGTGGATGATGAAAAGGTGTGTGTCTGTGACAGCTAGAGACTGGATGGGAAGATAGATCTATAGAGGGATAGTGGAGGGTGGATGAGTTGATGCATTGGTCTGTAGATGGGTGATAGTGGATAAACGAATTGATGAAAGATGGGTGGAAAGAGAGATAGACAGCTAGACGGGTGGACGGTGAAGAAACAAGTCATTGCTTTTTCTTTTATATTTTTGTCTGTTGTAGTTTTTCACATTTGAATTTATTATTATTCATTTGGGTTTTGTTTTTTGTATTTTTTTTTTGAGACAGGTAGCTCTGTGTAGCTCTGTGTAGCTCTGGCTGTCCTTGAATTCATTTTGTAGACCAGGGTGGCCTTGAACTCAGAGATCTGCATGTCTCTGCTTTGTGAGGGCTGGAATTAAAGGCATGTGCCATAATTGCCTGCCCTAAGTCATTACTTTTTTTTTTTTTTTTTTTGGTTTTTTTCGAGACAGGGTTTCTCTGTATAGCCCTGGCTGTCCTGGAACTCACTTTGTAGACCAGGCTGGCCTCGAACTCAGAAATCCGCCTGCCTCTGCCTCCCGAGTGCTGGGATTAAAGGCGTGCGCCACCACGCCCGGCTAAGTCATTACTTTTTAAAGTCTGTGTGTATGTGTGTGTGCATGTGTGTGTATGCACATACATGTGTGCGTGTGTGCATGTGCATATGTGTGTGTGTGTATGCATGTGCACGTGAGTGCAAGTGTTGGTGGAGACCAGAGGCATGAGACACCCTGGAGCTGGAGCTACA
Source organism: Mus minutoides (assembly GCA_902729485.2). Taxonomy (NCBI): domain Eukaryota; kingdom Metazoa; phylum Chordata; class Mammalia; order Rodentia; family Muridae; genus Mus; species Mus minutoides. Next base: position 255,074 of record LR750032.1, read on the forward strand.
GGCAGTTACATCCATACCCAATATGGATGCCTGGATCTTCTGTCCTCTCCAAGAGCAATATATGTACTCTTAACAGCTGAGCCATCTCTCTAGCCATAGTCACTTCTGTAAAAGTTTTTAAAATTACATTTCTTCATTTTGTGTCTAGAGTGGGGCAGGGGATACATGCTACACAGCGTTCAGAGGTCACAGGAGAACTTGTTTGAGTTGGTTCTTTCCTTCCACCATGTGGGTCCTAGGGATGGGGCTCAGGTCACCAGGCTCAGTGTGAGTCCCTTCGACTGCTGAGCCACCATGCCAGTCACACAGGTCACACAGAGGGAGATCCTGCTCAAGCATGGCTAGGAGGGCTAGATGCGGCAGTGTGTTTCAAATGCCCACAGGCTGATGTACAAGAAGCATCTAGCGGTGCTGATACAGCTTCACCCCTTCCCCTTCCCTTCCTTCCCCTGCACTTGAGCCTTCTTTCTTCTCTGGCAGGAAGCAGTATTTTCTTAGCCTGGGCTGCCTCATCCTTTAAAACAGAAGGCCCCAGAAACAAGCCAGAGCTTAAGGTGCTGATCTATGTCTGCCATTTAGCCCAAGAGTTGTGGTCCCTTCTAACTGTTCCTTGAGACTGGCATAGGACCAGTTTCCAGCTGATGGAGAAACAGGCACCTTGCATGGACCTCAGTCACCACAGCAAGGCGTGGCAGCCATAAATCCCCCCCTTCCCAGGGAAGTAGAGAAAGGAGGTCAAGGAGCTCAGATGATGTAGCTGGAAGAGAACGGATGAGGAATTTGCCCAGGCAAGAAGGCAGAGAGGGCGTCCTAGATTGTGGGGACTCCCAGAAGCAAGGCAGAGACATCCAGACAGGAAGCAGGTGTGGGGTGTGGCATGAGGGAGAACCATTAACCAGCATTTCCGAGGTTCTGCTGTGTGCTAGGAACGATCCTATTCCATCTTCTCTGCTAGGTGAGACCCTGGTTCTGTTTGCTGATGAGCACTGTGAGGACTGAGGGAGACACACAGTGTTGGTAGCATTCGAATGGGGACGTTCAAATGTGTGAAACAGTGGGCTCAGTAAGACACTGAACCCTGTTTGTCCGTCACCTCATAGGCCAGCTTGTCACATCTGACTGATCCCACTCACCTCCTCTGTGTGTCCAAGGTCATGGGTCAGTCTTTCCAAGGGCTCTTTCCCCTTCTTGTTTGTATCCATAGTGAGGAAGACCGGAATTGGGAAACTGTTGGGAAGCAGGGACTATTGAGAAGGGGCGGCAGGAGAGAGACGGGCTTCATCCTGGGCTAGGATTTTCTTACAGACTACCACCAGGAAGATCTCCGTTGGCCCACACTGGCATATATTTCCTTGAGCTCCCTGGGTCCCATCCACAAAGCTGGAAAGGGACTCTGGGATCTCAAGATCTCAGGTAAGAACCCACACTGACAGCCAGAGTAAGGAGAGCTGGGTCTGGCAGACAGGCAGAGGAGCAGCGCAGAGATGAAGCAAATGTCCTGGGACTCAGCCTTTCAGATCCCCACACTGCGGGACTGAGAGGTACCCCCAGAATGCAAGGGTCAATGCTTCTTGACAGATGTGGAGGATGTAAGAAAAGGAGGGGAAGTAGATGCAATCTGTCTCAAGATCAGCTTTCTAGGTTGTGCCTGGTCTGCAGCAAGCTGAGGTTGAACAATAGCCACCACTGCATAGCGTGCCCCTCTCTCTGACTGCCTATGTACAAAGAAAAACTTTGCATAGAGAGAGTCTGATGCTTTGGGTCTCCTCACATGGCCATGAAGGCTGCATCTCTACCCTGGGAGCTCAGCTTCTTAGTGAGAGACCCCTAAGCTCCAGAACCTCTAACTAACATGGAGGGCAGAAAGACCCCTCAGCCACAGGCACCCGCCAGCCAGTGTTTCCAGCCACCTCTGATGACCTTGGATTTGTCAAGGTCCAGCAAACCACGACCAAGGACCACAGGACTCCCCAAAGCAAAGCGTATTGGAGATGGGAGTAGAATCTGGAACAAAGCAAGCTGTTGAGATCAATGGGGAAAAAAATTGGCATAGCCAAGGCCAGGACATTGGTCCAGCAGGGAATGAAATCTGGGATTAGCTGGGGACAGTACCTAGGCACAGCTGGGAGCAAAGAAATCTTAGAATTGCTGAAAACACATTTAAGGCAGCTGGGAACCCAGTGCAGGGACGGCTGGGGACACCCGTGGGCTCTGTGATCTTCAGCAGCTGAAGCAGACGTGGGGGGGGGGGATGAGGACGTGGGGGGTGGGATGAGGAGACAGATGTGTGTATCCTCAAAGAGGCAGCAGTTTGGGGTGAAAAGAGGCAGATCTCAAGGTGGGATCCAGATGCAGCCGGGCCAGGGTCCGTTGCCAGCCCTGAGTCACACACTGTCCGCTTCTCCTCCGGCACAGATAACACAGCTGCGGTGCACACGCAGCACGTGGGCTTCAACCGGCAAGAGCAGGACGTGTTCCTCCTGCCCATCCTTGTTGTGGACAGCGGGCCACCCACACTGAGCAGCACAGGAACCCTCACCATCCGCATCTGCGGCTGTGACAGCTCCGGTACCATCCAGTCCTGCAACACCACCGCCTTTGTCATGGCTGCCTCCCTCAGCCCCGGCGCACTCATCGCACTCTTGGTCTGTGTCCTCATTCTGGTCGGTGAGTCCAAGAGTCCCGCTCCCCATGACTTGGTATCCTGCCTGAATAAACCACACCCTGGGAGAGAAGCCCCAGTTTCTCCTACATATGGATAGGCTGCCTAGATACATTCCTAACATCTACCTGTAGTTTCTGTGGTCTCTGAAGTGAGGATGGTGGCCCGCTTGGGACAGTTTTGTGCCCCCCCACACACACACACAGCCCAAGACTTCTGAGAGTTTAAAGCCACATGTATATCCTGGGCTGGTGGCTCCTTTCTGTAATCTCTGCACTTGGAAAGCTAAGGCAGGAGGTTTGCTGCAAGTGAGAGGCTAGCCTGGGCTATCTAGCAAATTCTAGACCAACCTGGACTGTAGAAGGACAACCCTTATTAGTAAAAAGAAATATGGAGCTGGAGGTGTGGCCTAATTGGTAGAATGCTTCCCCAGCATACATGAAGCCCTAGGTTTGATCCTCAGTTTTGCATAAACTTGGTGTGATGGTATAAGGTTGTGAGCCCGACACCCCAGAAGTAGAGACAAGAGTATCAAGTTAAAGTCATCTTTGGCTCTACAGGGAGTTTGGGACCTGGTATGAGGGTAGGGGACACACCAAGCATATTTCAAAATTTCTCTTGTCTATTTCCCTTTTAAAATTGTTGTTCTCCATAAGGAGAAGCCTGGCTGTGTGGCTGCAGGTAACCAAGTGTATCAGTCCCTTTCTCAGATGAGGAAACTGAGACTCACAGAGCTTAAGTGGCTTAGCTAAGAAGACCCAGATGATCTTCTGAGATGAAATTAGATCTAATTAGTCTGTGTCTCCACCTCTGCTCTGCCACCTGCCATGAAATAAAACTGGGGACAGCAACTTAGGGCTCCTGGGACAAAGTCTTGAGACATTGGGGACAATGGCACCAGAAACCATTTGAACTCCAGTGTCGCTGGTGGGAAGAGATGTGAACAGCCTGTGGTTGCTGCCACAACCAACCAAGTACAGACTGTAGTAGACAGAACAGCCGGAGTTAGGGGTTCTCCCAGTCCCCCACGGATGACACCCCTCCCCTTGTGCTACTCATCAACCAGTGACCTGCTACACCCCTTCAGATGCCTCACAGACCCCCCCCCCCCAACGAACAGACTCCGCCCAGCCAGGAGTACAGGCCCCTCCCTCCCCATCACAGCCCACATCTCAGAAACCCAGCAAAGGCCCCGAACAGACTCCGCCCAGCCAGGAGTACAGGCCCTCCCTTCCCACCACAGCCCACAGCTCAGAAACCCTTTTTTCCAGAGGGTGCACTTTACAGCGGTTTCATTTTCCAAGGCAGTGCAAACAAATTTCTGCCTAATTGCCCACAAACGAAGAAAGTGCACATCAGTGCTCTAAAGGTGACGGGCGGAATCGCTGATCAGGTCTGGCACATCTGTCGCCCGCCGCCCGCAAACCCTACCATCTGCTCTCGTGGGCATCCCTTCCATAGCTCCAGGTCTCCAGCTCCAAATGCAGTCCATCTATCTTCTCTACATCTCTCTTGACACCTTCCTTCCCTCCAGCCCTCCCTCAGGGCCTGTCCCCAGCCCCCACGTCCTTCTCTGTTGTAAGCTGCCATGTTAGGTGGTGAGCTCCTACCCTGTGCTGTAGCCCTCACAGCTGGCCCTGACCACAGGCCTGGTTGGATCTGTCTGGAGCAGCAGGAAACATCTAATTGCTGCCCCAGCGCTTGGCATGTGTCTGTCCATTCATGTGTCCATCCACCCATCCAGGAAACCCCTCTCAGGTGCTAGGCTGTTTCCACAATAGGATTTATCACGGAACAAAGTTGTTTGTTTGTCTTTTTTCTTTAATTCTTTCTTGGGGCTGAAGAGATGGCTCAGCCGTTAAGAACACTGGCTACTCTTCCAGAAGACCCGAGTTCAATTCCCAGCACACACATGGCAGCTCATACCCATCTGTAGTTCCAGTTGCAGGAGATCTGACTCCTCTTCTGGCCTCCTTGGGCGTTGAGCGCATACCTGGTACAGAGACATACAGGCAGGCAAAACACCCACACGCACAAAATAAAATGAAATTTAAAATTATTATTTATTTCATACATGTATACAATGTATCTTGATTGTGGCCACCCACAGACCCCCAGACCTTCCCTATGTGCGTCCTTCCCACCTCAGGTCCTCTTTGTATCTTCTTTATAACTCACGGAGTCCCACTAGTGCTGCCAGCGTGTGCCTGGGAGCGTGGCCTTACACTGGAGAGTGGCCATGTACTGGGGCGTGGTCAGCCCACCAGTGGCCACACCCCTGAATAAAAATGAGAGATCTCATCTCTCAGTTTCCACCAATCAGCCAATGACTTTAGGGTTGAGGGTGGGACCTTGTTGGCCCCTCCCCTATCCTTGCCAGGCTATTGACTGGCTTGATCCAGTGGAGCTCTCCACAGCTGCTGTGGCTCCAGAAGCCTGTTCCCCGGCGCCCCTCCCCCGTCCTCCAGCTCTGACATTCTTCTTTGCCCCTTTTCCATCACGTTCTCTGGGCCTTGGTGGAGGGAGAGGGGATCGTGGGAAAGAGAAAGATTATTTCAACTTTAAACGTATGGAGTTTGAGTTTCTCTTGGTCAACCTAGGGGACTGGAAATTGAATGTACCTGGATTTCAGGGGTGAAAGATGCTGGAGTTATTGGCAGAGGGAAGGTAAAGCCACGGGCATGCTGAAGAGTGCCAAGAGAGGAAATATTATAAGGGAGTAGGTCCTTGGGAGACTGCTAGGGAGCTGGGGAAGCCGGAAGGAGAACCTGACTGGATGACAGAATATAGTTCTAGGGAGGAGGGAGGAGGGAGGAGGGAGGAGAGAAATGGGAAGTCCTGGAGGCAGATGAAGAAAAACAGAAGCACAGAGAGTACGTCATTCATTCACTCCCCCCTCAGTCGGGTCTCCAGGCAATTCCCCATTCATTCATCATTCATTCATTCATTCATTTATTCACTCCATTCACCAAGCACACATACTGTGCTTTTCCATGCCAGGCATCAGGCTAGGGAGACATTTTCCAGGTCCCAGAAGATATTCACTGGGGTTAACTTGGCAGGACCCGGCCTGTGGTGAGCAGTCCCTCTCCGGCTGAGATAAAGAAAAGGGAAGTCTCAGAGGCAGATCTAGGACCCACTGAGGACCCGCAGTTGTCAAGGATTCCCTGCAGCTGCTGGTGGTGAAGAGGCCACACTGAGAACCAGTGGAATTCTTCCCGTGGGGGTCTGGAGTTGGGTGGGCTGGGTAGAAATCTCACAGAGAGAACCCTGAGGGTCCTGACCTGAGACACAGAATAGGAAGCACAGACGTCCAGGGGGGGACAGAGGAGGGCAGGGACAGAAGGGTTTCCTTCCGTCCTTCTTGTGCCTGGTGCCTTCACCCTTCCAGTGCCTAGAACTGAGGATAGAGACTCAAGGGTTAATTTTGGCCCTCAAATTGGGTGAAAATCCTTAGCACCGCTCTGCAACACAACCCAGTCCCACTGGCAGGCCATTAGCTAAAATTTGCATACCTCCTGTGATGAATAACTCACCACCTACCGTGACTGTCAGCTCAGTCTCACTGATGAAGCTCAGCCCTCAGGTTGGAGGCTGGAGTGGGGCGGGGTTCAGGCAGTGCCCTACGCTCGGCTCAACCCTCACTCTGTGTCCCTGTGTCACACCCCCCACAGTTCTGGCTCTGCTCATCCTCACTCTCAGGCGGCACCACAAGAGCCACCTGAGCTCCGACGTGGATGAAGACATGCGGGACAATGTGATCAAATACAACGACGAGGGCGGTGGCGAGCAGGACACCGAGGCCTATGACATGTCAGCGCTGCGGAGCCTCTACGATTTTGGGGAGCTCAAGGGTGGCGACCCGGGCGGGGGCACGGCCAGTCCCCCGCAGGCTGCTTCCTCTTCTGAGCGCCACTCGCTGCCTCGGGGGCCGTCGAGCCCGGAGCCGGACTTCTCGGTGTTCAGGGACTTCATCAGCCGCAAGGTGGCGCTGGCGGACGCGGACCTATCGGTGCCTCCCTACGACGCCTTTCAGACCTACGCGTTCGAGGGCGCGGGCTCGCCGGCCGCCTCGCTCAGCTCGCTGCACAGCGGCTCGACCGGCTCGGAGCAGGACTTCGCCTTTCTCCGCGCCTGGGGCCCGCGCTTCCGACCCCTGGCCGCTCTCTACGCCGGCCACCGCGGGGACGACGAGGCCCCGGCCTCCTAGCCCCAGCCTGCCCAGTCCAGCAGCTCAGCCCGACGGGAGGGGATCTACAGGGTCCCCGCTCCGCGACACGTTCCCAGGAGTGTATCTTGTGGAAGACTCAGGGGCGTGGCAGTGATGACCAATGTCAGGAGAAAGGAGGGGAACCTGGCTTGTGAGGATCTGGGGTTGGACAGGACCACGGAGGGGGAACCCGGCTCTGGGAAAGGACAATGGGAGGGGAAAGCAGAGGCGGGCGCTGCTGCCATGCCCACCCCAAAGCTTTCTGGCATCCAATTAAAGATGAAGGCAGGGCTGGTCATTTACTAAGCACCTACTGTGTGCTGAGAGCTACCGGGAGACCGACTGCATTGTTGGAAAAACTATGAGGTGGAGTCCTGAAGGTGTCAGATGGGGAAGTTCCCCAGAGAAGTGGATGTGACTTGCTCAGAGACACCTAGGCAGCAAGTGGTGGAGCCTCTGGCACTGACCGGCTGTCTGGCCTTGGGCATGTCATGTCATTTCTCTGGGCCTCAGTTTCCTCATCTGTCAAATGAGGTTAATAACAGCACCTACCTCGAAGATTTGAGAGGATCAAAAGGGTTTATGTGTCAAGTTGTTGGGCGGTGCCTGGCACAGAGTAGGTGTTCAATAAATGCTCGGCCTTTGTTACATCTCTTATCCTTGTGGTTATTAGCGGCTGTGTGACTGACCCCACTTGACTGAGCTCCCTCCCTCACCTCAGGACCAATCGGCCTCCTCCCAACATTTCCAAGGAGACAAGAACTGGTTCCAGCTGTCAGGCTCTGGTCCTCCTCTGAGTGGGAAGCAGAAGTACCCAGCTGCCCCTCAGGCTACATCAGAATAAGCCCCCCCAGCAAGAATGCTCAGACAGGATGAGCCTGGGAGGAGAGGAGTCCTCAGTGGTGACATCGTGTCTCTGTTGTGGGACCTGGAGTCTTTCCCTCCACAGCAGTGCTTCTCTACCCTCCTAATGCTGTGACCTTTTAATACATGTTGTGGTGACCCCCAACCATAAAATTATTTTCGTTGCTACTTCATAACTGTAATTTTGCTACTGTTATGAATCATAGTGTAAATATCTGCTATGTGATCCCTGATACAGGTTGCGACCCACGGGCTGGAAACTGCTGCTTTATAGACTCCAGTGTAATCCTCTCCTGCAATGGGTATAGATAGTGGCACAGACCTGTGATCTCAGAACTTGGGAGACTGAGGCGGAAGGATTGCCATGAGTTTGAGGTCTGCCTGGATTACATAGTGAGTTCCAGGCCAGTCAGAACTACACGGAAAACAATGTCTCAAAAAAAAAAGAAAAAAGAAAAAAAGAAAAGAAAAAAAGAACGAGGGTGGGGATGTGTATCTCAGTGGGTAGAGCGTTTGCCTGTGGTGCACAGAGCCACGGGTTTCATCCCAAGCACAGATGGGCCACCATGATGGACTCCTGTAATCACAGTGCTTGGGAAGGAAAGACAAGAAGATCAGAAGTTCAAAGACACCTTCAGCTACTCCATGAACGTGAGAACAGTCTAGGCTACCTGGGAGTCTGGAGGACAATGGCTGTCTTCCGTCTTCCCTCCTATGCTCTTTGGGAAGAATCAGTGACTCCACATGAACCTGAGGTGAATCCCAGCTCCTCATAGCTGGCCACCACCTCAGTTTGTTTAGCTGTAAAGTGGGTGCTGAGTCAAATCCCAGTGTCTCCCTGGCATGTACAAAGTGTTCACTAAATGCTGCGTGGCCCTTCCTTGTCTGTCACCCTCCCAAGGAACTCCCATTCCTTCTCTCCATGTCACCAAGGTTCATAGAAATGGTCTAGAGGCAGCTTGTGTGCCCTGAATGCCACCACACCCTACTTCAGAGACCAGTAAACAGGCTCACAGCAACAACATGCCCCCAGCTACACAGATATGTAGTTATCTTGTTGTTGTCATTGTTGTTGTGTGTACTCATTTGTGTGTGTGTGTGTGTGTGTGTGTGTGTGTGTGTGTGTGTGTGTGTTCCACATCCCACGTGGAAAGAGGAAAGCTTTGGGGAGTTGGTTCTCCTCTTCCATAGTAGGTTTGAGGACCCAACTCATGTGGCCAAGCAGTTTTACCCAGTGATCCATCTTTCTGGCCCCAGGAAGTAGTTTCTGCTTTCTAGGAGCTCAAGACCCAAGAGACAAAGACAGGAATCATTCTAACCGCAGCTTTGAGTAAGCAGGCTGAACAGAACAACACCCCCCCCCCCACGTGCCCAGTACAGAAAGGAGCCTGGTTAATTCCTGGGGCCTGCTGCATCTTGAAGCATGACCTTGAGATAGATGAGGTGGGCCAACATTCAGGAGCATCCCAAGGGGCTACACTAGCATCTGCAAAGGCTGGGTTGGGTAGGCTGCAGCATGAGGCTGCTTCCCACAAGGAGGGTGATCCCCCAAGCTGACTTGCCATGAGGAGGAGGAGGAGGAGGAGGAGGAGGAAGAGGAGGAGGAGGCAGGGAAGGCTATGGAAAGATCTTGAGGGCTGAACTAAGGAGCCTTCAGCTTTGCTCACTTTGAATGGTAAGGATGCTCAGACAACAAACAGGAGCTGGAATTCACACCCGGCACATGTGCGCTCATCAAACCACCTAGGGCACCGGAAGGAATTCAGAAGGCCACCTTTGCTTACAATCAAGGCTCTGCAGACATTTAGCCGATCTGCTGAGGATCACTAAGACGGCAGGTGAGGTAGGGGACATGGGAATCACAGACTTCCTACAAGGGATCCTTAACCCCTAACTACTGTAGCAAATACAGCATATGAACATCTGGGGACCCAGGCAACGTATAGTCACCTCTCACCCCAGCATGCCCAGTGCCCACAGAGCCCAGAGCCAGCTCTGAGGCTGCTCATTGTTATGCCTTTTGCCAAGAGGAAAACTGAGACTGGGGGGAACAAGGTGACTATCTCAAGGTCACCCAGCTGCTAACAGCTGGGTCAAGGATGGTCCTCTCACCTCAAACCTGTTTTGTCCACACACGTATGTTGACTTGACTGATCCCATCCCGCCAAGCAGGGAGATGACAGAGGGATACAACATCACAGGTCTGAACCCCACACATGACCTGGCAAGGGCACATGGTGAAGGACTGGACCCGACTGATCCTGACTCCCCATCTGAGCCGCCTGCTCGATTGTCTGCCTGTGCCTCTGTCCTCTCAGCCATTACAGTCTGCAAGTCGTTCAAACAGCAACTGCCCAAGGTGATGGTGAGGTCAAAACTCAATCTGAATAACCAGCAATAGCCACTAATTTCCCCCAAATTAGCTCATAACCACTGGGGTGAACTCAGTCTACAGCTAAGGAACCCAGTGCGCAAGACCAAGAGAAGACGGCTTGGTCCAAGTCCAACAGGTTAAAGTAAGTGGAGACATTCAGGTTTAAAGATGGATGCTCTGGTGTGGTGCCACCTGCTCAGCAGCCCTGAGATCAGGCACACAGTCAGCCCTCAGGCACACAGTCAGCCCTCAGCATGTCCTGACCTATCGGAATGTCACCAGCCACTTTCCACTGCCCATCCTACCCGGTCTGTGGTCCTCAGGCCTCCAGTGATTTCTGCTGGCGATGAAGTAGGGTTACAAGCAAAGGTACTCCCTGGTCCCCTTTATGCCAGCTGCTCCCTGGTGCCTTAGCATCCCTTCCACGGGACGCTAAGGCATCCCACGTATCCCGTTCCTTCCCCGGTCACTCCTACAGAGTGTCCACCCACATCAAGCACACACCCTATGAGCTTTTCTGATGATCTAGGGTAACTATAAAAGATCTTGTGAGGTACACAAGCCGTGGACGGTTGGCCTCCCTGACTCCCACGAGCCCCCAGGAGTCTTAAATTGTCTGCCTGTTTTAGGGAGAGAATAGTAACACCAAGCACCAGAGAGGCACACCCAGCTCTGCCTGGGGGATCAGAGATGATAGGCCTCTGTTCATAGCATCTGTCCCCCTGCATGAGGCCCCTGGGAAAATGAAAGACAAACAAAATCCCCTTCCATTGTCATCCACCGTGTCACTGGCATCGCCATGGGAGAAGACTGCAGAGACCTTGAATGGAAAAACGGATGTTTTAATATAATTAACCAAGAATTCCAGAGTCAGGCCGAGAGACAGCAATGGCACTGGCCATGGTGAGGATGACATAATTAATGTGGCACTTGCTGCATACCTGACCCTGCACTAACTAAGCAACATTGCATGATTAATATGAATCCACATGAGACGCACTAATTCTGTTCTGTGTCTAGCTCTTTACACAATGTGACCTGTTCCGTTTAAAGGTGTGATTCTTTTGAGTGCTGTTTTGCAAAGCTGACATAAAGGAGCCCAAATTCACAGGCTTTGCTCAAGTGCACAGAGCCTGGGCAGTTACACGGTTCAGTCGATAAGGTGCACGCCGGGCACGCACACCATTCTAAGTTCTGTCTGTAGTGCCTCGTAGACCAGACGTGGTGACACGGGCCTGCAAACCTAGCTCTCGAGAGGTAGAGGCAGGGGCTCAAGGTCATCCTTGGCTACACAGCAAATTAGAGGCCAGACTGGACTAGATGGGAACCTGTCTCAAAAGGACAAACAGAAGGAAGGGAGGGAGGGAGGGAGGGAAGGGAAGGGAAGGGAAGGGAAGGGAAAGGAAGGGAAGGGAAGGGAAAGGAAGGGAAGGGAAAGCATGGGCCTGAGACTATTACAAACACCCATGTCCACCCAGCCATAGCTCTGCACAGGAAGAACACATAGAGAGGACAGAGAAAGCAGCTGAGGAGAGGAGGTGACACTCCAGAAAGTGGGCTGGGCAGGAGAGCAAGGTAGAGGTGGAAGAGGCTGGTCCACCACCACTTTGAATCTCTGGTGTATACTGACATGACCTCACATGGCTGTGGACACAAAGCGGGGACAGAGAGAGAGGAAGGCAGTGTGAGCCCCACGGGTCAAGATCCAGTGCCCGCCTCCTGACTCAGGCAACTCAAAGAACCAGCTGCTGTCACAGGGGGGCGGCATGGCACCCGCATCCGTCAGCCAGCCGTCAGCCAGCCGTCATCGCCGCCCACCCCTGGGTCAGGAATCAGCAGCAGCTCCACTTACCTCCTGCCAGCCAGCGCGCTCCAGCCAGCTCTGTCACTGACCGCTGAGCATTTTGCAAATGTGGCCCTGTCAGCCCTGGGTTGAAGTGGGAGTTCACGCTCCAGCGGCTATAGGAGCATGATTGCTCCTACAGGATGCACTCACACAGTGCACCTGAAGGCATGTTCCTGTCCGCATCCGCCATGCAGACACGCATGTGCACCACTGAGCTCACAGAGGATATCCTGTAGTTCTGCAAATGCAATCACAGCGTGGCATGTTATTCACGCAATGGGAGCAAGCACTTGTGTATCCATGTATGTTTGCATACAAGGCATGCGACACGCCCACTAACATTCTACATTCTCTTGCATGCATGCACATATGTGGCAGTGGTTCTCTTCAGTGAACAGATATACTTTCCCATTCAGGTCACCCCTGTGCACATACATGTGACCTTCATAAGATCCCACTCAAAGACATTGTATATGTTGGCACATGAATGGATAGCTTCATGTGACAGAACACACGTGTCCGTGTGCACAAAAAAAGCATGTGCGGATTTTGGGATTCACCCACAGGCTACAAAGCCAAGTTCACAGTGTTGTGTGTGAGGTGAGCACACATGTGTCATGTATGCATCTGATCACGTACATATTCTCCAGGTGGTCAGAGGGACACCAGGCATGCACACACCCACCCAGTCCCACATACCCTGACCCTCTGCCACCCTGTTGCATGTCCTGCACTTTCAGACACCTCCTCCTCCTATACCCAAACTCCTCTGCCCACATGCACCTTCAGAGGCGGCCATGATTCATCCAAAGCCAGGACACCCAGTTCCTGCTTCCCAGGCCAGGGTGCCACAGGCAGACATGTGCCTCCACTTCCCACACACCACAGAGGCAGATATCTGGCACGTGGGTACTCAACAGCACCCCCACCCTACCCCAGCGTGTCGTCTGCCCCAGCCCCAGATTGTCAGGTGTGCCTGGGACAGCAGGAATGGCACCCACACGCAAGAATCACCACTCACGCAGAATCGCATCTGCCACGGACGCCTCATCTGCTGTGCAAATGATGATTAAATGTTATTGTGTGAGAGAAAGCAGCAAGGAGGGACTCATTAGCTTCATTGTCGGGAAGGGCTCCACGGCCCCACCAGCTCCTAATTCTTGGACTGGCTTAACCCAATGTACGCTGGTGACGCCCAAGTCTCAGATGCACGACAGAGACAGAGATCCCAGCTCTGGACCCTCCTGGACTGTGGAGAACACTGTGGAGGGAGTCCTGGAGTCCAGAGGGTGGAAAAGAACCTCTCCCCTTGTTCTCACTGGCTGCATTGCTCTGAGCCAATTCACTCACCAGATAATTTCTCACCTCTACCATAACCCCAGTAGCACAGAGGTTCAGGGGCCAAAGGCCTTCTAGAGACACATCCCAGCTGGGGAAAGGTTTAAAGTCTGTGATAAGCTGTAAGGTCTGATCATCTCACACAGGAACCTTTTACAAAGAGTGGGGTGGAAGATGGGGGCACCGGAAGGGTGTGTGTGTGTGTGTGTGTGTGTGTGTGTGTGTGTGTGTGTGTGAAAGAGAGAGAGAGAGAGAGAGAGAAAGAGAGAGAGAGAGAGAGAGAGCTGAATTTTTAGTAAGTACAAATAGCTTCTCTGGGATTGGTATCTCCACACTGTACTTGGGATATTGTTCTTAGGTAGAAAAACTTGTTCCTCATTTCTATGGGACTCAGGTTACACCCAGAGCCTGTGTTTCCCTTTGGGAAATGTATACAAATGTGTACACTTTTAGAAAAGTCACTGCTACTGTGCTCAGGGCAGATTGGAAGGGAGGGCATATGGTGAGGATGAGAAGAGGCCTTACACCCTTCCTTAGTTAGAAAACTCTTCAATTTTTAACTGGCCACATGAATATCTATTAACAAATGTCATCACTTCCCACCCTCTATCTCAGCTATATTTCCCACAGATTGAGTCACAATCAATACCATGTAAGCAAAACTGGCATGTGGCAACTTCAGATAATTGCCTAAAGACTACTGACCCATGCTTTTTGCCTCTTTTTGTCTGCTCTTCCCTCCTTTCTGCTGGCTAAGCACAGTTGAGATGACCGGCACTCTAGCAGCCACTTTGGTCCATGAGGACAACGGCCATATGCTGTCTAGCCAGAGTGAAATAGAAGACTTGGTTCTTTCCAACCTCAGACCAACCTCCCCATCTCAAGACTTGGTTACCATGAGAGGAATCAACCTCCAGTCTGCTGAGGTCACAATTCTTTTGCTATTCTGTCCCAAACAGCCTAGAGAGAAGATAATATCCACCTCAGAGTGGTGGATCAGGCTTAAATGGAATCAGCAGTGGAGTGTTTGAGATAAATTTGGAAGATGCAGAGGAATTTGCAGTTGATTGGATGTGGGGACAATGGCCAGAGGGGGAGTTCAAAGTCCTAAGTGTCAGGGCAAGGAGGCTGGCTAGGAGCCAGAGAACCCAGGACAACCCTCTCGTGTGGGTTAAAGTCAGCTTAGTTTGGTTGAACTAAGTTTGAGGGGCTGCTGGCCAAGAACACGGAGACCTGAAAGTTCATTGCTGGAGCACGAGGGACCTGAGAAGGAGCTGCCCACTATGTCCACAGCAGCGCTCAGTCTGTGGGAGAAGGAGAGCAGAGGGCAGTACCAGAGGCTCCATGCTCTTAGGGACTGCAGGGGCAGGGGGAGGAGGAAGGGATATTTGGGCATCAGTTTCTCATCACTAACATAGCAAGTGAACACACACAAAACACACTCACACACTCACACATACACTCTCACATATACATGCTCACATAACACTCACACACTCACACTCTCACAATGCTCTCACAGGCACATGCTCACACACTCCCACTCCCATGCACACTCACTCATACACACTCTCACACATTCACACACTCACACACATGCTCTCACACATGCTCTCACGATCACATGCACACGCTCTCACACACACTCACACAAACACACTGACACTCGCATGCACACTTACTCATACACCCTCTCACATACTCACATACACACACTCACACACTCACTCACATGCACGCTCACTCACACACGCTCTCACTCACATACTCACATACACACAAAACCACGGCGGTTAGGATACGAATGGGGAGGCTTGGCATGTAGGGACAGGTGTGTAAGGCAGATCTCCTCCTTCAGAGTCTGAAGCCCTGGGGTTCCCCATTCTAGGTGAGACTATCAGAAACTGGCTACTTGCAGATCATGCTGGGGGAGGAGGAAGATGAGGCAGGAGATAGATATGCTTGCCTTGGAAGAGACAATGAAGTCAGGACTTGGCTAAGAGCCCTAGGAGGAAGTCTGCCTGGCCATTGTGGAGCTAGGAGAGGAATGACCTCTGCCATCTGGAAGCCTCCCCGAGGAAGCAAAGGAGCCAGAGCCTCCAGTCGGGGGTTGGGAACAGCAGTCTAGATGCGTGCACAGCCACCATGGCACAGATGCCTGTGGGATGGGGCTTCTGGGTGAGAAGTGAGCAGAGGGCAAAGCATAGCCATGCTTCTTGGCCAGGCTGGCACAACAGCACCAGTAGCTTAGAAAGGAGGGAGTGACTCATGGTCTGTCCCTGAGGCTTGGCGGCCTGTGAAAGGAGCTGTCCCAAGCTTCAGTGCTGACTTGCAGACAGCCTTCCCGTGGGCTGCTTCCCTTCACTCCCCTGAGCACAACTGAAACACATATGCTTGCCACACACACCACACACATATACACCACATGAATACACACCACACATGCATACCACACACATAAACACACAACACCACATGCACGTACACCACACACATGCACACACATACACATAGCATACATACACATACAAGCACCCCCCCCCACGTATACCACATACATACACACCACACAGACACACACACAACATGCACACACACATCACATAACACATTCATAGTGGATGGTTCACTAGCAGCTATTAGTGAACAAACAGATACACACCACACACCTCACACACATAGACATACCACACACACCACATATAGCACACCCCAGCTCCAAAGGATCAGATGCCCCCTCCTGCACTCTGTGGGCCCCTGTGCACACAATACATTGATAAAATACATATTTTGAAGAAATTTTAAAGGGCTGGAGATATGGCTCCATTCATGGAGCGCTTGTCTGGCATACATGAAGCCCTGGATTTGATCCCCAGAACCCCATAAACCAAACATTCATGCATGTCTGAACCTAAGACATAGATGTGCTCACTCATGCACATCTATACGCACACAGAGTATATACACACACAGGCATGCACATGCACACAGCAAATGACACAGAGAGGGCATGAAGCCAGTGCACACACAGACAGAGATGAAGGCTCATGTCAGATGGTATACAGCTACATAGACGCCCTGCCCTGCCCTGCCCTGCCCTGCTGCCTCACGGAGGGACAGATGGCTAGTAGGAAAGTGTACATACAGTCACACAGGTCCTCCCAACACT
This sequence comes from Mus minutoides, assembly GCA_902729485.2. Classification (NCBI taxonomy): domain Eukaryota; kingdom Metazoa; phylum Chordata; class Mammalia; order Rodentia; family Muridae; genus Mus; species Mus minutoides. The sequence goes on from LR750032.1 coordinate 271,537, forward strand.
TGTAAACTCCCAGGTGCACAGTGACACCCTGAGACAGACCACACACCCACAGAACACCTGTCTGGTCCTTCCCAAGGCGTCTCTCCTGAAGTTTCTTAGCTTATGCACCCCAAAACTCAGTGGTGAGGAAGAGGAGGGAAGATGGCAGGACACCAGTGCACAGGTCACATGAGTGCACTGAATCCTGAGGCCCACTGTGGGTCTCCACCCAAGCCGAGGTTCCCTCCTGCAGAGCCTGGGGTGGCCCCGCTTCCTGGCCAGCCTACTGATTTCCCAGGAGAGAGGGCTCTGGCACACCTGTCAGCCTGCTGTTTGTCACCGTCCCAGTGCACTGACATTCAGAGCAGGCGCCAAGATGATCGCATTTAGCCGTAATGTGCCACAGACTGCACTGACATTTGGAAAATATTCCACCTCGGGACCCATTCGACTTCTAACTTCTTTCTAGAAGGGGAGAGAGGCAGTGGGAGGGAGGAAGACAGAATCTGGGATGTCTGTCTGTCATGTCTGAGGACCACAGAACCTGAGAACCCCAGAAGCTCCCACTCTCAAGACCCAGGAGCTCTGACCACCCTGTCTGTCCCCCTGAGAGGAGCCCAAGGCAGACATGCAGACTCAGGAGAAGGGCCATTTTCTCAGGAGGAGCTAAAGGGATCCCTGGCCTGTCTGTAGAACAGACACTAGGCACCAGGCAGGAAACAAATTTGACAGCGGTGACCTTGAGTGCTGGCGGACATTCTCAGAGAGATCAAGCAAGTTGTCCAAGGTCTCCCAGCTAGAGAGGGCTGGAGCTGAGATTTGAGACCAACTCTACCTGGCTCTAGAATGTTCAACATTCCTTATTGGGCTGCTGTGGCCGGTGGACATCCTCTTCCTTCCCTCCCTCTCTCCAGTACCCCTATCTTCCCTCTCCCCCCCCCCAAGTGGGACCAGCACTCCCACCACACAGCACAGGCTTCCTGAGAGGAAGGCCAGGGAACTGCTCTGAACCTCGGAGTTCAGACCAATGGCTGAGAGGGGGTGGCTTGTGGAGAGTCTGGGTGGCCAAAGGTGTTGAAAGCCAACTGCTGCCTTTGGGCAAACTGTTCAGACCCTCAGCGACAGCCCCGGAGAGAGGGGTTTGGATGGCAGTGTCCTTGCTGAGATCCAGCCCTCCAGGAGGTGCTGCCCAGCCTGAGAATTGGGCTGCTCAGGGAACCTGGTAGCAGGCAGCTGGAGGCGTTCCTGCCTGCTCTCTAGAAGGGCATGGAGGAGACAGTTGATAGGGTGAGCGTCAGAAGGGGGAGGGGATGAGGAAAGGGTATTTGAAAGCAGGAGAAGATGACATGTCCCCAGCTTGTTCAAGAGGCAGGGCAGCTGTCTGGAGCTCTTAAGAGTTGATTAATCTCCTTAAATAACTCTGAGTTCAACTTCCCAAAAGGCAAAAGAAAGTTCGTTTAATCTACTTGAAATGATTCCTGATCTTCTCGGGGTGGCAATCAATAGGAGCGTGCACGCTCCTTATAAGTAATTCTCGGTAATTACAAGAAAGAGGGTTTTGTGGTGGAAAAATGACATTCTGGCTTCAGAGCCAACCCCCAGGGAAGAGGATCAATTGGTCCCCGGCAGGGAGCCATCCTTGCCATTGGGCTAGGCTGTGGGGACACCACTCTTAAGTCACAGGGTGGGCCAAGGGGTTGCCCAAGTTCCACCTGCTTGTAAGAGCTCAAACTGCAGAAACCACTGAGGGTCCCTAGCCTTCCGAAGTCCATAGCCAGTGTCACCAGACCACAACCGGTGCCCAGTACTAGTGGCCTTGGGCATTGTGCAATGGCACCCTGGGTACCTCAGAAGCTCATTTCTGTGTGTCTCACCAGGTTTGGATCCACCACTGTGGTGTATAAATCACAAGTGATGGTTTGGAAGACACTGTAAGAAACCCCCACATCATCCTGACTCTCCTCCCCAGTACTTCCAGGTGCACCATAATGTCTGGGCCCAAAGCCTGGTTCAGCATCCCCACAGACGCTCCACGCACAGGGACATTGTCCTTGGCTGTCCCTGCACTGACACGAAGGCTGCACAAAGCTCTGTAAAGCATCTAGGAGCAGAGGAAGGAGGAGGAAGGGCAGGATCTTCGAAGGACAGGAAGTTCTTGGCTGTTTTATCTGCGACCTTGTGTTCAGGGCCTGACCCAGAGCTTGGCTAGGGAGTCTCCATCCAGTGTGTGTGAGGACACGTGGGCAGCTGGGGGTGGGGTGGGAACACGTGTAGGTGATATTTGCAAGTAAGAAAACATCACCTGATGGCACAGATCCTGCTAGTCTATGACACCAGGTACTCAGCCCTAAGGCCACAGACCCTGAACAGTACCCACTTGAGAGGGAAGATTCACCTACTCTCACTCTCCTCTGGTCCTCTGGGCCCTTTGCTCTAAGGCATGACGGTGGCCACAGAGGCAGTCACTTTTTCTTCCCCTCCTTTCCGGTCCAAATACAATTTTCTATACTGTCTTCAGGCCCTTGAAGGAAAGCTCGTTGACTGTGATTTGCACGCACACACACACACACACACACACACACACACACAGAAAGAGAGAGAGAGAGAGCGCCACTGCATGGTCATTGTGGAATCAGTCACTGCCATCAATGTAGCCTGGCAGTGTCTGGGGAACCAGAGTCACACCAAGGCCACTGGGTGAGCCACCCACCCCATGCCCTCAGCAAGTCACCCTCGTTATGCATTTATTCTCCCTGACATTCATCTAACAGCCACTGTGCACCCTCGCTCACCTGAGCCCTCTGACCCACGTCCTAAGTGTCACTGTGGGGAGTCATTCCAGTTACAGAAGAACTGAGTTAGGAAACTGAGGGTCAGGGACATTAAGGGAAGTCGCCCAAGCAAGGCTATACCAGTCAGCCCTCTCACCCAGGGTGACCTCACACCAGGCTTGGCTTCTATGGAAAATGCCCATGGTTTCTGAAGCTAGCCAGCTCAGCCATGGATGGCAGTACCACCAGGCAGCTCAGAATAGAAGCTGTCCCGCAGATTGGGTGACCATGTGGTGGCAAAGAGCAAGCCCCAATCAGAGATCTGCACCCTCTGACCTCTGCCAGTCAGTCATCTGGCCACCTTAGAGACGCCCTAGGCCTGAGGGGTGTGAGCTCAGTCTGGAAATGGCAGAGGAAAGCCTGGGCACATTGCCCAAAATTAAAAGTGGTTCTTGAGCCGGGTGAGGCCCTGCAGTCTTGCATGCACTGGTCCACAGCACCATCGCAGCACCCTGGCTCTGAAATCACGGCCTGCCTTTAAATCCCGGTGCCCGGGGCCATAGCGCTGGAATGTGGTTGAATCGATCCGTGGTGCCCCGTCTCAGCCACTCGGATACCATATTTATGACATCTGTCATCTGGAAGTAGCACTCGGACTGTTTGTTATTTACTTGTGGTTCCTCTTCCAGAAGTCTTCTTTTTATCCTAATTTTATTCTGGAAGCAAAGCTGACAGTGCAGAAATACGTTCAGGGAGACATTGACTGTGACGTCTGCATGCGCAGGTAAAGCAAGGCCGTTAATGCTTGGCTGGCAGGGCAGCCAGCCAAAGGCTTCACTGAACCCTCACGGTGTGCAAGACACAGCCGCAAAGGCCCTCCAGGGAGAGCGGAGAGCACAGTGGTCAGGCCTCCCCAGGGCTGATCCACCTGGGCACTGCATCTCTGCTGCCCCAGGAGCTGAGGAGAGTGTTTTTGATTTCTTTGCTTTCTTTAGTGTGTGTGTGTGTGTGTGTGTGTGTGTGTGTAGCTGAGAAATATTGGAGATCTGCCTCCATCATTTCCCACCTTACTTTAAATGTGCTCCGACCCTCAGCCTTGGAGGCGGGCACCTTTACCACTTGCGGGTCTCACACCTGTGATTCTCCAGGACCTTCCTGCCTCTGTTTCCCTGGCACCAGGTGCATGGACTGAACTCACAGCCTCATGACTGCACGGCCAACCCTCGACCCACTGAGGCAGTCTGACCCTTTCGCCTCTTGCTGTATGTCCTTGACTGAGCATTTTCTCTTTCTGTGGCTCCATTGGACAAACATCTTTATGGATGCACTGAGCCCTGGTCCTGCGGCATCTGAATGGTGAGAATGACTTTAGGTCAAGGGTCGATCAACAAGCCTTTCCTACACAGGAGCCAAGAATAAGTATTTGGGGGCTCTGAGGGCCAGGTGTCCACCATCAGTGCCACTGCCTGTGAACACAGCCACAGACAGCGAGGATGTGAGTGGATGTGGTTGTGTTCTATTAAAATTCCATGGATAGAATGGGTGAGGGCTGGCCCTTGGGAGGGACATTGCCCATTGCTAGTCTGAGGCCTCAGATCGAGGCATTTCCCATAAGCCCCACAGGGGACAGTGGTCCCTTCCTTGCAAGGCCAGTCTCCTTCCGGGAAGCTGCCCTTCCCTAGTCACCCAATCTCTCTCCTTAGTGTTCTAGAAGCTTCCTAGGCAGAGATTCGAACTATTCTCTGAGAGTGGGAAGTTCTAAGCCAGCCACATCCCTTACTCCCTGCTGGCTCGACAAGGCTCTAGAGACCACCGGGTTCTGACTTGTCCTGAAATCTCATCCACATTCCCCCATCCCCACCCCCACCCCCACCCCCATCCCCATCCCCATCCCCCATCCTCACCACTGGACCCGCTGCTTCAGCACTTAGATAGCAAGCAAGGGTAGATCTTGCACCCACCTGGCAAGGTTAATTGCAAGGATTAACAAGCTAATCTCTGCAAAGGGCCCACCGCATCCCAGCTCTCAGTGCCTTGTCTGTCCGTCCATTATCATTTTATCATTACAGACAACAGCATGGAAGGTCAGGGCAACCTCAGCCCATCCATGGCTTCAGCAGCCCACAGAGTAGGCCACTGCACTGAGTGCAGCCATCAGTTTCTCCAAAGGCAGTTTTAGGGAAAGGGTTGATCACTTGCTCTGCTATTCCTTGGATTGTAAATCTCAGGTTGTCCCTAGAGCTTTGAGACAGGAAGGCAGATGGGGAGGTAAACTGAGTCCTCCCTGACTCCTAGTGTTCCTGCTTACCCCAGCAGCCTCCTGCCCAGTCCACCTCTGTCACAGAGCTTGTCTGGGTGCGCAGGGAAAGGGAGGTTTATGTCCTGCTGGGGTGATGGCATCTTGGAGCCCTGTCCCCCATGAGATTCACCAGCATGAGTCAGGATCTTACTGGGCACCCCTTCCTATTCCCAGCCTTGAGCTCAAGTCAGTGTCTTACAGGGTCCCCCAGTTCTGCCAAATTCTAATTGTGGGTCCTGGACACGCCCTGTAAGCCCTTTGACTCCTGCATCTTTTGCAAAACAGATAGGGAGGTCTCTCCAGGCTAAAGGTGACCCATGAGAATAACCAGGGCATGTGAGCCCAGCGTGTCTGGCTGACAGGGGACCTCAGTGGTTACCGCTGGGCCCGGAAGGAACCGCGACCGCTCCCCAGCGGCTAGGTCCAGGTGAGGCCGTCCTCAAGGCCTCCCCGGCTGGCGCTTCAGGCTCACAGCTCTGGAAATGCTGCAGCTGCCACTCAGCTACAACCCAGCTGGGACCCACTGACAGCAGCGTCTTGATTTCAGCCAAAGCGCTTTTCCAGACGGGCTGCTAATTAGGGCTAATGGGCAGCTCTCCCTGCTGGCTCCAGCTGCCACTCCCGCCCCCTCCATTAAAGGCAGGAGAAATAAGAGGGGTCGTGGGCAGCTGTCCTAGATACCCCTGGCAGCTCAGCCTTCCAGGTTAAACTGTGCCCTTTCAAGCCTCGAGGTGGGTGACTTTCTTCACTGTTTTCCTGCCTAACAAAACATTCAGCTGTGGCCCTCATCCCCACTCTATGGTAGGTCTGCAGCAGACACTGGGGACACTCGAATATGCTGAAGCCAGAGCCTGGCTTGCCTGGATTCATGGCTTGGACCATTTCTAGCTGTTTGACTGTGGGAAAATACCTTAACCTCTCTGAACCCAGATATCTGTATGTATTAAAAACACCAACCTCTACAGGAGGAGTGAAATGTGATGCAGTGGGCCAAACACAGAGGGTCTTGTGAGCCTGGACCTCCCCAGCTTGGTCTCTCTATGCTACGTCCGAGGCTGCCTTCATAGCGAATGAACAGTGAGCATCCAGGAAGGAAGCCACAGCCTCCATAAAGCCAATCTCAGGCGGATTCCATGGATGGATCCTTCTGGACCCCTGGATTGTCTTCACTGGTTTCAAGTTGCCAAGCAGCTCATGGCTCCAGAAAGGATCTGCACAAAGGAGAGTCCCAGGAGCCACTAGGAACCTGACTAGGGCCACCTCTGCTGATCAACAGTTAAGCTGGCATTCAAATGCAGGCAGACAGCCTGAGTTCGATTCCCGGGACTCACAACCAAAGGAGAAAACCAGCTCCCGCAAGTTGTCTTCTGATCTCCACGTGTACTGTGGCATAAGCACACACAGATAGATAGATAGATAGATAGATAGATAGATAGATAGATAGATAGATAGATATAAAGTATAGATAAATGATAGGAAGATAGATAAGATATATAGACAGATAATAGATGTAATTTTAAGAAAGGAAGAAAAAGGAAAGGCAAAATAGAAAGGGAGGAGAGAATGGTGAAACTGGATAGGAAAGAGAGGGAAGGAGGGAGAAAGGGAGGGAGGGGAAACAATGAAAAGAAAGGAAAGAGAGCAGGCAGGTGAGCAAGAGAGCTAAGAGAATACAACCTTTTAAATGGTACAGGACCTGAGGTACAGGGAGCTTGGCTGAAAGCCATTGTGACTGAGGAATACCAGCCAGGAGTAAGAAAGACAGGCGAGCAGGCTGGAGGAGCAGCCAGAATCCAGCATAAAGATAGAAGATGGAAGCCGGACCCTGAGCTCAGGCAGAGGGACCCTGAGCTCAGGCAGAGGGCCGCAGGGATTACTCCAGGATGCTGAGGTCCCGCCCACGCCCACTGACCCTGAATAAACAGAGCAAGAGGCTCATTCTGAGGGTACAGCGAGCAGGAGAGCCACAGCAAGTGGGGAGGAGAGAAGCTGGCCCAGCCCTTCTAGACATACAAGTCTCCCCAGGGGCTAAACCACAGATAATGGCCCTCAGGGAGGTGGGCCAGGCAAGGGCAGTCATCAAAAAGCATTTGCATATTTGCTTAATAAAATAAAGCGATGGATGTACGAAGATGGGTAATTAACTGCCCGTCACACTCTCCCTCATCCCCCTCCCCTCCTCCCCACATTCGCACTGTGGCCCAGATCACTTTCCTCGACTTCCTTCCTGCTGAGTCAGCAGACTCCCGCCTCTTCCAGGGGGACCCCCCAGCCCAATAAATATGTGCTTATTAAGTGTGAGCTGTGGCCAGTCAGGCCTGCCCTGCTGCAATCTCGGCCCGTTCTGCCTGAGGGGTTTATTCGGTACCTAAGGCCCCTTTAGCTATTTATTTTCTCAAAGAAATTAAATTAAATAGTTTGATAGCTTTCAATGTAATTATGAAAGAAATTTACATGCGGGATTTATGAGAAAGGGGTCATTAGGCACCCAGACCCCAAGGATAACCATTAGTTGGGGCTCCTTTACCTCCGCCCCAGCTACCGCAGGGCATGGGGAAGACTCCCTCCAGAAGGGATCCCTGAGGGTGGGAGTTCAAGACAGTTCCTTGAACCCCAAAACGGTAGCATGGTGTGTGCATTTCAGTAACACACTTGGAGCAAGCTGAGCTGGAAGAATGGACACATGAAAGGATGAAGGAGCTGGTTCCACCTCGAGCCTCAGCTTTCCCATCTGTCACCATGCCTCTTTACAACCCGAAGAATTAAATGAGATACTATAAACACCAGGGACCCTCATAAGCTGCCTTTACTGAACACTTACCGTATACCAGGACCTATTCCATGACCATTCACAACCTTTACCACAACTGTTCTAAGCACCTGTCACTCCTTCTGTGTCCTCCATGGGGTGAGAAGAGCAGGTAGTCAGGTGCGTTGTAACCTGGCAACCACGTTGGAAACCAGGCCCCGGGCAGAGCCCAGAAGCTATGACCCTGACTTCCAGAGTGTAAGGTTTTTTTCCCTGCTATGTTCCAGACGGAGAAGCCTGCTGTGTCCCCAGGAGTGAGGGGCCCGAAAGGAGGAAGGTGGCCCAGGTCCCACTGCGCTGAGCCAGGGCTGGAAGACCTGGTCCCCACCCGCCCCTACTGACTATTCACTATTCTCTCCAGCGTCTGTGCTCACCTCCCCACGGACAGGATAATTAGCGGTGGCTGATTAGTGCTGATTGAGGCCCCCCACAGGGTGGAGGAGGGAGCGCTGGGGTGCCGCTGGCCCCTCTCACCCACTCAGCCTTCATCTGCTGGGCCCTCACGCACACAAGGCAGGCTACCAAGGGTGGAAGGAAGTGGGTACCTATGGCTGGAGTCCCCAAGGGACACGTGAAGATTCCAGAGCCAGAACACATGGGGACTATGGCTAAGAAGCAGGCCGAGACCGCCCGAGTTCTAATTGAGGCTCAATTGCTAAAGTGAGTTGTGTGGTCTTGAGCAAGTTACTTGTGCCTCTTTGAGCCTCCATTTCTCCATCTACAAAATGGGGAGGTAATAGTGTCTTCATCCTTGGTTATCAGTGAGGAGCTAGCCCATTTGCTCAAGGGTTCCACTGTCTCTTTCATCTCTGCCTCCTAGTGTTGGGATTACAGGCATCCTGCACATGCCTGCACAGAGACCTGTTGTGTCCACAGCAGTGGGGTAGGGGGCGTGAGTGATGAAGGCCCAGCTTTTATCACTGCCAAAGATCTGACCTTTGACCCTTACACCGCTCAGCCAGCCCGTTATCCACTGAGCCACCTCCCTAGCTTCACCAACTTGTGTTTTCTGAGATAAGTTTTCTTAGTGGATCTGGGGCTTGTTGCTAGCCAACCTCCTGTTCCCGTTGCCATCCCGGCTTTTCTTGTTTATGTATGTTCTGGGGATCAAACTTAGATCTCCATGTTGGCACAGCCCCCACTGGCTTTCTAACTAGAACCGGGGTGGCTGGTGGACACATTAGGAAATACACTTCTGAGAGGTAGTGGGGAGACCCACCTTGTGAGGACCCCATCCTGGAGAAGAGCGAGGAAGGACACACAGGACCCTGGTATATGGAGAGACACTCAGCCCCAGGTAAATCCTATTCCCAGGGAGGAAACAGGCCCAGGCAGGCAGCATAGGCCAAAATGTCTGCTTGGGTCGCTGGGAGCAGGAGGGGTGGGTAGGGAATCAGCTGGGTTGGTGGCCCCTGCTGTCCAGGCCTGGGGAGTGACCAGAAAGCAGGCTAAGTGGAGCATGGAGCATTTAACGGAGGCAGCTCAGCTAATCAGAGGATCCAAGAGAGAAGCCAGACATGAGCCAATTAAAATGCCAGCCGCTGTGAGTTCCCCGATTTAATTTTCCACAAATTAGCTTAAAAGGGGGGCATGGAAATGAAGATGTTAGATTTTTTTTAAGAGCCAAGAAGGAAAATCCTTTGAGGGTTATAGGGCTTGTTTCTCTATTAAAAATAAAGTCGGGGTGAGTGATATGGCTCAGCGGTAAAGGTGCTTACTGCTAAGCCTAGGGACCTGAGTTCGAGTACCAGGACCTACTTGGTAGAAAGAGAAACCGATTCATAGATGTTTTCTGACAAGCACCTATGCACACAGACACACATACACATACACACACACACACACACACACACACACACGCATGCAACACACACACAAATAAAGAAAATGTCTTACCCACTCTCAACTGGGGACTCAGAAGCTTTTGGTAGCACCCCGCTTTGGATGTGGGAGGTTCAGGCATGGTTACCCCTTTCTAGTGTGAGACACCATTATTTCCAGAGTCATAACTTAGCTCGGACCCCACAGTCCTGTGACACACATCTCTGCTCGTGTGTACACGTGCCCGAGGCTCAGAGAGACAGAGTGCTCTGTCTGAGGTCACACAGCTAAGAAAGAACGGAGTCTGATTCAAACACTCCCAGCTGCTGGCACCCTCTCTGCTCTCAGTCTCTTTGTTCAGCTCCAAACTCTGACCCGGAGACCCACAGAGTCAGGGACCAGGAGACAGGCCGGCTCCAGCCTGCACCGTGTCTTGTGGGACAAGCAGGTCATTAGAGACTGTCAGTATTGAGAGGTCTCCCCAGCTTGGCTCCTCCAGCCTAGCATTGGTTTCTGGTGCTCCCTACTCCTAACCATACTCACCCAGGGACCCCGTCTTGGTTTGCCCTTCAGCCCATGCTGACACCCAGCATATCCGTCACTGTCTCTGGGCAAAGGCCAGCTTATGTTCACATCCCCCATTGACTGGCCCTGGCAGTCTGGGCCCTTGATCTCACCACTGTGTCGTCCAAGCTACACCCCCACCTCCTCCTTCCGATCTACTGAAAGTAATACATAGTGACATCGTGGTGAGTCCACAGTAATGCCCACCTTGCTCTTCTACACAAGCAGTAGCCTCTTGGAGACCAAGACCAGACAATACCCTAACCCCCTTGCAGATCCTAGCAGAGAAGATTTTTTTCTCTCTCTCTTCTGGGTCATGTGTCTTTAGACAAGTGAGCCCACCTCTCTGTGCCTCCCCTTCCTATCTGCAAATGGACATGATGAAAAGCTACCTTGAGAGGATGTAGAGGGTTCCCTGAGACCAGCCATGACACTCAGAGGACGGCCAGTAGCACTCTCTTTCCTCAGACCTCAGTGAGGAGGGACCCAGCTGGGGTGGAGGTTCAAGTAAAAGAAGATGAGGCTGGGCCATGGTAGCGCATGCCTTTAATCCCAGCATAGGTAAAGGCAAGCAGATGTCTGGGAGTTCGAGGCCAGTATGGTCTATAGAGCAAGTTCACAGAGAACCCCTGTGTTAAGAGAGAGAGAGAGAGAGAGAGAGAGAGAGAGAGAGAGAGAGAGAGAGAGAGAGAAAGAACAAGATGAAACTTCCTTAACAGAGAAAAGAGTCCACCTCAGTAGGGTGAATGGGAGACAGGACAGGACAGCCATAGGTATATAATAGTGTCTCAGACAGTGAATGAGCAGGAGGATGTGAAGAAGTTGCCAGAAGCCGTGGTTCATGTCACTGCTTTCTCTGGCTTTCACATAGACCAGAATCACGCAAGGCATTACATGATCGCTGAGCGGCATGTGACTGCATCACAGAGCCTCCCTGGCCTAGGGAAGGTGCCCAGAGTCAATGGGTTGGTGGACAAGGACTGGCAGAAAAGGGCTGGTCAACCTGACTCCCAGGTTAGGGGTGCAAAAGCCATGTCCCCGTGTTGGGTGGGAACTAGCCTTGGAGCAGCACGTGCTTGCTCCCGGGTCCCTGAATCTGAGGGTGACCACACATCTGAGGCTGAACTTCTATATCTAAGGGTGAGCCCTCTGACCTTCTGGTAGCCACAATGGAGGTGTTCAGGCCAAAGGGCTATGGCCTAATTGGAGGAGAGTCTGCATCTGGAGTTGTTCCACGCTCATGCTAAAGCTATCCCTGGCAAATATCTGCCCTCGGACTGTGAACTTGAAGCAAGCACTGATGTGGCCTCCGGATCCTGGATTCTTCAGATCTATACTCGGTACTGTTGAAACTATGAGTTGGCTCCTTGGTGCATGCTTCGAATCTTAGCATTCAGGAGGCTGAGGCAGGAGGATGGCAAGTTCCAGGCAAGCCTAGATTTCATATTGAGGCTAAGACCCCCAAGCCAACCACTAACTGCGAGTAAGTCCAAGCCTGAGAGGTCTCAGAGTGCCTTGAATGTTTGGTGCTGAAAACTGAACCTTTAAATAGTGAGGTGCCTGTGGGTCTAAATGTCACTGTTAACAGCAGTCTAGATGTGCATCCCGTGACCAAGGGTGGGGTCTACTTGGTGGGAACTGAGACACAACTGTTAGGAATGAGCAAAGGGACCAATGACCTCCTCAGCCTGTCCCCTTCCACCTAATCTCTCCTCCCCCTCCCATGCACTCCCTCCCTACACACATTTGCTCCTCCTACCCCCTCCCACTCTGGCTACCTAGCTAACCTCAGGGGAGCAGCTTAACTGAACCCCAAGTCTCAACACTTCCACATTCCTTCCCAGGGCTCAGAGGATACAGCATGGAGCCCATCCTCCCCGACCCCCATCACAGGGTAAATCCTTCCCACATCACCCTGCAGGGCCTGGAAAGGTAGTTCTGATCTTGGATCCCAGGGAGCTAGGGCCTTATCTCAGCCTGCGGAGCAAGCACTTTGCATCTCTCCCCCCAGTATGCGGCCACAGCGCGTTCCAGCCCGCGGCTCCTCGCCATCTGCAGAGAGAAATCCAGTTAGACCTTGTATAATAAGTTCCTGACAATCTTGCTGAGGACGCTGGGTCATAAAAGTCTGCTGGTTTTATCGCCGGTAACAGACACGAAGTGAGATTAAGTTGTCTTATCAAATTTAGATAATATATATCCCTCTAGAGTAGAAGGCGCTGCATGGGGTTTCCGTGGTATGAGCCCAGGAGGGGACAGGCAGCCAAGCAGTTCCTGGGCACATGGTAGGGGGTGGGGCATCCCAGAGAACCCCACAGCCTGATTGGCAAAACAGCAGGGTGACTGGCATCCCAGAGATCAAGGACATCCAGGTCCAGACGGTATCCCCATGCTTATTGAAGATACACAGCTACATTCATGTGGAGGGCCTCAATTTCCCTCTCTGTAAAGTAGACATGGCAATAGTTCCTGCTGTTGGGAGGTTTAAATGAGATGCTATTTGCATGGGCAAACACACATGTATACATACAAATAGAGCAATAGAGTTCACAAACATACATATGTAAACATAGATGCATACACATTCATGTAGCACATGCAGAAACAGATTCACACACCTATATGCACATAGAATCACACAAAGTGCTTTTTTTCTTCTCCGGGAAAACACCAAATGGCGGATGACGCCCGTGCAGTGGGAGGGCCCGGAGGACCCCAGGGCCCAGGATTAGGAGGCCGCGGCGGCTTCTGCGGAGGATTCGGCTGTGGACGTGGCCGAGGCCGCGGGGCTCCTGGAGGTAAAGCTGAAGACAAGGAGTGGATCCCCGTCACCAAGCTGGGCCGCCTAGTTAAGGACATGAAGATCAAGTCCTTGGAGGAGATCTACCTCTTCTCCTTGCCCATTAAGGAGTCTGAGATCATTGACTTTTTCCTGAGTGCATCCCTAAAGGATGAGGTTCTGAAAATCATGCCAGTGCAGAAGCAGACTTGGGCTGGCCAGCGGACCAGGTTTAAGGCATTCTTCGCTATTGGGGACTACAATGGTCACGTTGGTCTTGGTGTTAAGTGCTCCAAGGAGGTTGCCACTGCCATCCGAGGGGCCATCATCTTGGCCAAGCTTTCCATCGTCCCTGTTTGGAGAGGTTACTGGGGGAACAAGATTGGCAAGCCCCACACTGTTCCATGCAAGGTGACAGGCCGCTGTGGCTCTGTGCTGGTGCGTCTCATCCCTGCCCCCAGAGGCACTGGCATTGTCTCTGCTCCTGTGCCCAAGAAGCTCCTGATGATGGCCGGTATAGATGACTGCTACACTTCAGCCAGAGGCTGCACTGCCACCCTGGGCAACTTTGCCAAGGCCACCTTTGATGCCATCTCCAAGACTTACAGCTACCTGACCCCCGACCTCTGGAAAGAGACTATCTTCACATACAGGCACACCCATACACATAAGTAAATGGACACATGTAGAACACACACAAAAGGGCACATAAACATGCAAACATATGTTCATGGGAACACATGAAAATACAGGCACACATCTACATGTGCACATACACTTGCTCACATATAAAATGCATGCATCTAAATATGTTCATATATGTACACACATGCATACACACATGTACTCACACACAAGCACATATATTCTCATACTACTTTACCCATATGTACACATGCACAAGTATGCATGGTCAGATGTATGCATACTGGATGCAGAAGGTCTGCATCCAGTTAGACCTTGTATAATAAGTTCCTGACAATCTTGCTGAGGACACTGGGTCATATATCCCACTTGTAATATATGCCCATGTACATACATGTATACATTTGCATATCCCCATGAACATATGTCTACATTTACACATGTATGTATACATGTATACTCATAAACACATACATGCACATGCCTTATGTACACATAAGATGTGTCACATGCATGGGAACAGACCTATGTGCTTGCACCTGCATATATCTAGTCATATACACATGGATATATGTGCACCTATCCATACTCATACAGAGCTATGCATACATGAATACATGTGTGCACATATGCACACAATACACTTATGTATACATCTAGTCATATACATACATACAAGTACATACACCTTCACATACATTCACACCCTCTAGCACTCACAAATACTTGTGTGTACAAATGTTGAAATATACACACATGCACATACTTAATTCACAAATGTCTATACATGCATACCCACACACTAAAAGCACACATGTATGTGTGCATACATGTGCATTCACACAGTGCATATATCCATACTCACAAACATGCATAGCCACGAACTTGCATCCACATTTATACATCCATGTGCACCTGTACACTTTTATACACATGCACATACATGCCCCATGTTCGCACAATTATGCACCCATGCCCTATGTACACATACCCACAAACACATCTAGGTACTCACTCCTACCTACATTCTGATACACACACAAATACACATTTCCAGTTGTACACACACATGATTACACACTGTGCACACACTCTCATACCCATGTGCCCTACTCACAGTCATATGCACACCCACATGTATGTGCAAATATGTACACACTCATACAACACGCCTACACCTCACACACATTCATACATTCAGTGCACATATCCATACACATGCATTCACACAGGTTCTCATTCACACTCATGCATGTTCATGTACAAACATGTGTGCACACAAGTGCATGCACCCACAAGCACTAACCTTCATTGATGCTTGCTTTGCATCAGGTCTAAGTTACATGTACTAACACATTTACTGTTATTATAGCCCTGGAACACTATCACAAGAGCTCTGGAGACGCAGGCATTGGGCACATCTCCTCTTTTGAGTTGCTATCTGGGACATACATAAGCCCACGAGTGTGGTTTATCCGACTAATGCCCTATTGTACAAAGAGAAGCAAAGCCCCCTTTTCTGGTACCAGAGACCCCAGGCTGGCAAATAGAATTCACATTCAGAGAGTGTCCCCTTTGTGCCACACACAACCTGAACAACTGTCCACAGAGATCCTACTTGGGCTTCCTGGAGCCCAGCAAGGAGCCCGAAGGTGCAACAGGCATCGTGAGTGTTTGTTGAATGACTGTTTGTCTGGCTTTGCCTATCTCCTACCCTGTCTCACTCACAGCCAGTCTGAGTCCCTGGAGAGCGATTGGTGGGAGAGCCACCAGCTGGGTATAATGCAGCCATGTTGCTGATGGGGAAGTTTTCAGACATAAAAGGGACAGACAGGGTCAGGCGTAATTGGTAAATATTTGTCTATCTAATCAGAGGGTCTTTTAATTAGCAATTTCATCCTTGCAACTGGGTTTTTTTCCCCTTTCCATGGGAAGTCAATTAAATACACCAGATGGAGGAGAACATGGGGGTTTCCTTGTCTTCCACCATCTGTCCCATCCCACCACCACCCCAGCTGCAACCCCACCTCATTGCTGAAGCAGCCTGCTAGTTGTCATAGGAGGACAGGTCTGGAAAATTGAAAACCAGAGAAGAGAGAGTCCCTGGCCCCCTAGGAGAGATTTCCAGTCTCCCTGCCTGCTTCTCATCTGGGATGATCTTGGCCTGTGACTCGAAAACTCTAAGCTCTTTCTCAGCTGTGCGTCCTTCTTCCTGTCTATTGGCTAAGAACAGTGTATGGAATTTGCAGCTTTTGCCTCCTTAGCTGGCCCTGCAGATCTGCTGGAAATGTCCTGTGTCCTATCTGGTTGAGTGTCTTTGGCTTCAGCAAACCTTTGTACATTCATCCTTTAAACACAAAGAGCATCACCTAATGGAGCCCGCGCTTGGCCCAGGGGCATGAGGATGAAGCCGCCAGACCTGACTTTAAATAACTCAGTTAAAAGCAAGAGACAGGCAGGTAAATCCATGCATTCGATAAGTGTTTATCGAGCGTCTACATGAGCCAGGCACTGCTCTGGCTGATGTGAAGGCACGGGAGAACTGCACAAAGACCATATCACTTCTGCTATCATGGGGGAAGCAAGAAGCAGATGGACTGGCCATGTAGGACAGGGTGAGCAGTGACAGGAGAACAGATGACCATGGTGTAATAAGAAAAGTCCCAGTGCAGGAAGCACCTAGAGTCCTTGGCCCAGCTTCCCAGGGTCCTTGGCCCACCTCCCAGGCCACACCCACTTCCCATTTCTCTGAACCCTCCTTCTCTGGTCTAGTCTGGCCTGACTAACAACTCAGGTACAGGATCTCTTTCTGGGGCCTTTCCTCCAAGGTCTCCTGCTGTGCTCCCACTGTCCCGGGCCTCTCCCCATGCTCCCACTGTCCCAGGCCCCTCTCGGTGTTCATTTGCTCGGGTCTCCTCTGGCCACTCTCAGGTTGCCTGTGAGGTTCCCCCCACACCAAAGGCTCAGATCATGTGTACCCTGCTTCATCCTCTGCACTGCGTGATGTGGGGCACCTCCCAGCTGATCCCACTTGCTCTGACAGGGCAGGATAAAGCCAGATGGGTAAAGGAGGAAGAACATCCCAGGCAGGGGCACTTGAAAGACTCATGTGTGTATGACTAGATATATGCATATGAATGTAGGTACAAGCACATGTTTCCATGCATGTGGCAATATGTGTGCATAAGGCATGTGCATATATGTGGTTATGAGTATACATGTGTACATGTGTGTGTGAATGTCAGCACATGTTCATGGGGATATGTAAATGTGTGCATGTATGTACATGGGCATATATGTACAAATGGGATGAATGCATATGCGTATGCATGTATGTATATGTCTGACCATACAAGCTTGTGCATGTGTACATGTGGGTACAGTAGTATGAGAATACACACATGTGCTTGTGTGTGAGTACATGTGTGCATACATGTGTGTACATATATGAGCATGTTTAGGTGCATGCATTTTATATGTGAGCAAGTGTATGTGCATATGTAGATGTGTGCCTGTATTTCCATGTGTTCCCATGAACATATGTTTGCATGTTTATGTGCCCTTTTGTGTGTGTTCTACATGTGTCCATTTACTTATGTGCATGGGTGTGTCTGTATGTGTACATGCTTGTATGAATTACTTCATGTACGCCTAGATTCATGTGTGTGAATCTGTTTTTGCATGTGTTTTACATCCACCGACCCCAGAGCCTCACCAGAGACCCGTGTACCCATGTCTGAAGAGATGGCTCAGTGGGTAGGAGCACTTTTAGGGGACCAGCAAAGACATACTGGTTCTCAACCAGCTATAACTCCAGTTCCAGAGCATCTTATGCCCCCTCTGACCTCCACAGATAGAGTATGGTGCACAGCTACGCATGCAAGCAAAACACCTATGTATCACATCCAACATGGCTTGGCCTTGAAATTGTGTCTGGGACAGCAAGGGGATGAAGAAAAGACAGACACGCATACAGAAAAGGTGGGATCAGGTGGTCTGCATGTGCTCTGATGGAACACTGCCTACTGTATAGCCACCCAGAATCTCAGAGTGGTTATCCTGCACAGCACAGCAGGGAGGAGTCAGCCAGTCTCTGCAGCAGGCTGTACACACAAAGGAGGGAGAAGCTGTAGCTGCTAGTTTCTGCACACACAGTTAATATTTGCACTAGGACCAGAGGAAGGCTTTGCCATCCCTCTGAGCCTGACGAGAGCAGGGATGGGGGTGGAGGGACGGGGACACAGTTTCTCATGCATGGGTTTGAAGCATTGGTCCTCAACATGGCCAGACCCAATCACACATTAACTCAGGATTTCACCCACTTCTTACACCCAAAACTTCCTGGGCTCCCCTCACCTTTTCAGATAAAACTTAATATATCTTTTTGTTGTTGTTGTTGTTTTTTGGTTTTTCGAGACAGGGTTTCTCTGTATAGCCCTGGCTATCCTGGAACTCACTTTGTAGACCAGGCTGGCCTCGAACTCAGAAATCCGCCTGCCTCTGCCTCCCGAGTGCTGGGATTAAAGGCGTGCACCACCACGCCCGGCTCAATATATCATTTTTAAAGGCAACATTCTTCCACTCTTTCCAGATAACATTCTCATGTGGTTAGAGGTGTTCCTTTTCTTGGATATTATAGAGGAGACTTGCTGAGTCATAGGGTACACGCTCATGTTTAACTCCCTGAGCACCTGCCTTTTACAAAACGTAGCTGTGCACCATGTCTGTCTGTCTGTCTGTCTGTCTCTCTCTCTCTCTCCCTCTCCCTCTCTCTGGAGAAGAGAGTAGAAGTACCTTAAATATCTGCCCAGGCTGGATTTGAACTCATTCTCTTACCTCTGATGCCCAAGTGCTGGGACAATAGAAGCCTAGCTTGCTTTATTCTTCAAAGGAAAAAACTGTATCACTAAATAAAATGGAGATCTTTCCTGACACCTGGCAAATCAGGGAATGTAAAAGCATTTCTAGTGACAGAAATCAAAAAAAAAAAAAAAAGAAGGAAGGAAGGAAGAAAAACATCATGCTCTATACCGAGCTGAGAGAGCACCTGGGAGATACTCCACCCCTGGCAGTCAGGGAGGGATGTCAGGACTGTCCAGCGCACAGCTGGAGGGAGGAGGGAATGTGCTGTGTATGCCAAGATCGTCAGCAAAAAGCTCTGCTTTCAGGAGCAAGATGGCGCTGAGTCCTGTGTGCTCAGGGACATAGGGACATGATAGGAGCACAGTGGACACCGGGAACGGTCCCGAGGGATGAAAGAAAAACACCAGTCACTTAGGGCCTTGTAGACTGGAGCAAAGGGCTCAGATTTGCTGTAAGCCCCAGGGAAGGCCCTTTGAGGGTTTTAAGCTGTAGGGAGACATAATCTTATTAAGGCCTTTAAAAGTCCCTCTGGCCACCGTGAGGCCAGGCAAAAAAAAAGAGTCAGGAGCCCCCGCCTGGCATAGGCTGGCTCAGACCAACCTGAAGAAAGGTGAGAAAATGGCTTTGAGAAAAGACATGTCTGAGACAGACAGCCAAGAGGTTGGATGGCGAAGGCAGAAGGAAGACGTGGGCATCCTCAAGGGTGGGGCAGAAGCACAGCAGCACAGGCACACACGTTAGGACGTTAGGACACGTTTCCTTCCGAGATGCCTGTGGGAGAGCTGCATCAAGGGGTCGTCAAGAAGACTCCTAGAGGGCCGCTGAGGTGGCTCCGTGAGGACAGGAGCTTGAATGTCCATGAAGATGATAAAGGTGAACAGATTTCACAAGGTTGCCCTGACCTCCACACGTTCTCATGCATGCACACACGTGATTGCCCTCTGACCTCCACATGTTCACATGCATGCACACACGTAATAATGAGAAAGTACTCCGCTGGCTTCTACCCGTTAGGCTTTAGGGAGTGGCAAGGCCAAGAGAAGGCTGAGGTCAGCAGGGCTGGATCTGCAGCTGTGCGGCCCTACAGCAAACCCTTTTTTGGCCCCGCACTGGGAGCCTGAGGGATGGACAGTTCCAACCTCTCCAAGGTGTTGGGAGGATTATACCACAAGTGGGTGGGGCCACCACTTAGGCTTGGCAGATGTGCACTTTCTCTGTACCCTGCCCCCTCCGTCCCCTCAAGGCCCCCATGAGTCAATCCTTGTTGTTCCTTTCTCTCCCCCACTGCATCCTGAGCTCTGGCTGCTGCACCCCTGGGGTGCAGGTAAGCCCCTCCAAACCTGATGCTTCCTAATCAGGAGGCCAGGGCCCACCTGCGGCCCTGGCCCCCTACAGGGCCCCGGGAGGCTCCTAGCTAATTCCTTCCTCAATCAGAAGCTCTTGTGGCCTCTCTGCTGATTACCCCTTTGTTCCCTGCAGGGCTGGCTCCTCTGGAAGTTGCCCAGACCCACCCAGCTCTCCCTGGAACTGGAGCCTGGTCATTCCGACCAGCAGGTGTGTCTGTGCCATGGGCCTCTAGGTGGGCAGGGCCTAAGCATAGAAAGCCATCAGGAGTGTGTGGCGGCACACATGTACACACGCCAGCTCAAGAAACACACACGCACACACATGCATGCACTCGAGCAATTCCAGCAACATAGACTCCCCAAAGAGAAATATAAACACACAGGAGCAGCAAACTGAGCCTTTCTACGCATGCTCCAGACACATACATTCCTGAAAACAAGATTTCACACACCATCCAGAAATGAGCACACACAGAGGGACACACAGACACACACATGAACACACATACTTAAAAAAGCACACACATATAAACACACATACATATAAACACAGACAGACAGACAGACAGACACAGGCACACAAAAAATACATACATGCACAAATACACACATACACACACTCAAATACAAGTACACATCCACACACATGCACATCCACACACACTAAAATACAAGCACACATACATACATACACACACGTTCTAGTAGGTGCTAAACCATAGCCAGGGCCTCAGTCCTCCTCTCTCTCCTCTCAGCTCCTCAGATGAGTCAGTTGATACCCAAGGCCCTGGGCCTGGACAAGAACAGATAATACAGAAAATTTTATTTGCAGAGCTTCCAAGTCTGGCTCCCACCCTGACCCAGTAAGCCAGGGACTGCACTCGGATATCAACCTCTACCCCACCCCCCTCCCCCACCTTCACCCTCACCCCCACCCCCTCCCCTAGCCTTCAATTGCAGTGGGTACTAATGACCGGGTCCCTATCACCCCCAATGCCACAGTGACCTCCTCAGGTCAGCAGTGGAGGGGGGGTACCCCACCCAGTGATCCTGCCGAGCCTGCCTGAGATACCTCACTGCTTCTCTATGGGATGGCCTTGCTTGGGAATGTGATGCATCTCAACTGGCTTCCAGCTTCTGGGAGAAGGGGTCCCTTAGGAACTGTGGGTAGAAGGTCAGACAGATGGGCTCAGTGCTCTGGGCCCCACAAATGAAGTGAGGGCTTCAGCTCTAGACCACTCTCTGACTCAGTAGCCTAAAGCCAGTCTTCAGGGACCAGCAAGAAGAAGGGGTGGGACTTTGGCACATACTGCCTCACCCCTTACCCTGCCCCAAGACTGGGGCTCAGCTGTGCCACACAATGGCATCTCAGAGCCAGAAACTGAAGAATTAACACTAAACCCAACTGGGATCTCCAAGGACCACACTCCACCACAGCCACCCACCCACCCTCACTTCCCCGTAGGCCATTGATCACTAATTAACTGGTGGCCGTGATCATATGGAACAGTTACAGATGGTCATCACACAGGATCCTAGTTCTGACTCTGTCCCCTTTCTAATTTCTTTCTCCTGGTCCAGGAGCTCTGCCAGGACACGTGGGTGACTCAAGACTCCATCAGAAGCCCAGTGGTCTTATTTTGAACCCTTGAGATGACAGCCCTGTTAACTCCAGGGGCTCCAGAGAAAGTTGAAGACCAAGGCACAGATCTGTCCCAAACCCTGACCTCAGTCAGCCAAGTTCTTTCTTGGTTACAGCCAAGTTCTTTCTCTGAATTTGGTGGAGTGGCAGGGGTGCCTTCCACCTAGATCCCAGCTTCCTCCGCTGCCCCGCCCCCTGCTGGCCCCGCCTGCTGCTGGTCCGCCCCCTGACAGCCCGCCTGCCTGTCCCTCCACCATCTGCATGGATTTATTTCACGATAATTTCATTTTATCCCTGGCTCCAGAAAGATGGATTGGCCAGCAAGGTGACGGAATCAACATCAGGCTCATAAATCTGCTGCCCCTCTGTGAAGCTCACATGACACCCTACTCGATGTGGGAGGGGTAATGAGACAACAGTCCATCTCCCTCTCTCCCTGCCACCCGCACTGGAGGTAGGAGCAGCTGGAATGCTGGGAAGGGAGGAGGACCCCCCTGGCCTAAAGCCCGGTGGTGTTGATCACCTCTGTTACTAACTAACCTGGGCTTCTTGTCACTTGACTGGCAGGACACACTTTCCTGCCCCTCCCCAGCCCCCAGACACAGGAGAGGGAGCCATTGACTGAATGGGCACTGGAGTGAGCTGGGGGACGGGGCATCCTGCTGCACTAGAATAGGGGATTTGTGGACAGCCAGTTTCAGGAGGAAACACACACAAACCCACAGGCGAGTGCACATGCAGGCACACAGGCAGCCATCTAACGAGTGTGCACACACAGAATGCCAGCCCACTCACATTAACACCTGCTGGAGAAGAGATGACAGGCTCAATCCCAGAAGTGTAACACCATCAAAAGAATAGAGAGATTTGGTCTCTGCTAAAGCTTGAAATGGTACACATCCCCTTCTGTGTGTGACCTGGGGTCACTTGCTCAACCTCTCTGAACTGATCTGACTCTCCCAGGATAGCCACACATAGTCAACGGATGGCTGGTAAAGCTGAATGACGTAATGTAGAAGATGCTTCTGGGGCAAAACTGGCTTCTCGAGTCACAGTTACTGAATCAATCACACCCAACACCTCCTTACCCTCTCTCTAGTCTGTAACCCCCTCCCCAAGCCTGATTCATCTCTTTTCCATATCCGGGCAGTCCCTGGTGACCTCCAAGAGCAGCCCAAAGGAATGTAGCCCTGAGCCCCCTCAGGTTTGAGGTCCCACCTCCCCGACTCCCTGTGAGGCCGCTCCTCACAGTCCCAAGTGAGACCAGAGCTTGAGGTTATTGGGTGTGCGTTAGCTGAGAGCTTGGACTCCACAGGTCCATGTGTCGGAGCAGAGATCCCAACGGGGTGGCCAGGACAATTCTAGGGCCAATCTGCAGCTACCCAGCACTGAGCCCCAAGCTTGACCCGAATCGGATGACTATGTCCTCGAGATAATAGAGCTCTCCAGTATTGCAGACTTCTGACCTTGAGTACAGAGCCTGAACTTGGCAGCCATGGGGACCAGAGAGGCATCCCAGTCAGCTGGGGCTTCTGGTACCAACAACACCTCTGCCCCACTCACTCCCCCTCAGTTCCACACACTTAGCCTGCGCCCAGCCCAGGCTCCATCCACTCACACAGTAACACTGTCCCGAGGTCCTCCATACCGGCATCCCCTTCCCCTCCAGACCCCTGAAATTCTACTCAAGGCAGAACCCAGAAGAGGCTTCTGTGCCTTCCCGCCTGCCTTCATCACTCCTGCCCTAATTAGTATTCCGAGGAGAGGCCTCTCTGCAGGCCCCAGGATTTGTTTGCCAGCCGGCCAGTTCCCTGTCTCCCCAGTTCGGAGTGAGTAATTCCGTCCCTCCCAGGCCCATTTAAGGGAGTGAATAATTAGTTACATTCAATTAGGCCTCTTGCTGCTACAGTGGCTCCTGCCTGCCTCTGGGGGGGGGGGGGGGGACAGGCTAGCTAATGAGACGACACACGTCTGACACAGGGGAGCGGGTGTTAAACACAGAAGACCCCCTCAGCCTTCTGCGGGGTACAGAGAGCTCGAAGAAAACAACTGGGGCCAGAGAAGTCAAGGATGGAGGCAGGAAAGTAGCAGAGGGAGTGGATGGAAAGGAAATGGAAGATGGAGAGAAGAGAGAGAGAGAGACAGAGAGACAGAACCCCTGGAGACTCCAGAGGAAGACCAGGAGAAGAGAGTATGCCTCTAGTCCAGCAATATCCAGGTTTCCTAACAAGTCAGGAGCCTGCCATACAAATGGAATCTGGAGCGATTAAAACCATGTTGTGGCTCTATATATTTATTGGCACGGAGAGACATCTGGTGTATCCCGCTAAGCAAAGAAAGCTGCTTACAAAACAGTGCATGTAATAATATCTCAAGTTTAAAAACTATTTGTGGCACACAGAAAGCAATTCTGAAAGGACCGTACCTTATGATTGGCAGGTGGTGGGAGGTGCACAGGTGGCCTTGTTTTCCTGGCCCTGTGCATCGCTCCAATGGGGGTGTGATGCTGGAGTATGGGTTTTATAATTAGCCAAAACAATAACACTTGTTTGAGAGCGAACCCGGGTGTGGTGAAGGGGCTGGAGATGAAGGAGGTGGACAGGAAGTGGGAAGGATAGAGCGAGGGCCAGACGGTCCCTGAAGGAAGTGGGAGGGAGGCCTGGTGTGAGGAGGAGGCAGGGGCTAGCTGAGTGCCAAGGCCCAGCGGGACAGACGGGCAGACCAGACTGGCACATCTGCAGGGCAAGAGACAGGAGGCCTGTTGCTGGAGAAGAGGAAGCACAGACCCCAGCTCACTGCCCCTGGAGCAACATCTGCTGGGTGATCTTTCTAGAATCCCTGTTTTACCACAAGACTAGTTTCAGAAAAGCCTCCTTCAGGAAGTACCTCCCCACCCCAAACTGCAGCAGGATTCCCCACCCCCTTTTTAAATTAAAACTGCATCTCTCCACCCCGGCGGGTGGGTTTGTAATTTTCTATGCCCGGCTGACTCCAGGGGAGAGCAATCCTCCAGGGCACAGCCTTTAATAACTTCTGCTGCCCAAGGAACCTACTGCAAGCCTGAGTCTGAGAGAGGGCATCTGTGTGTGTGCACTTGGAGAAGGGCCACCTGAGGGTACATTGTACCAAGTAGGGCTGCCCAAAAGTAGTGTCCAAGTCTTGGGTTTCAGTGCCTTGGGCCCAGGTCATTGTGTACCAAGTATATCCAATGTCCACTGGGCTTCGTCCAACCTCCTGAATGGCAGAGGATGAAGACAGTGTGCTTAGAACACTCTACCTGACCCGCTCGTGTTCCTATCAGGACTTCATATATAGAAAGAGAGACAAACAACTGGTGTGTGTGTGTGTGTGTGTATGTGTGTGTGTGTGTGTGTGTGTGTGTGTGTGTGTGTGTATGTGTGGTGTGTGTATGTGTGTATGTGTGTGTGTATGTGTGTGTGTG
>LR750032.1:315369-533463 GCA_902729485.2 Mus minutoides
TGTGTGTGTGTGTGCCAAGCAAAGGATTGTATACATTGAGATTCCCTGTCTTTCCATCCTAAACCCTCCATATCATGATGTCTTGGGCAATTAACAAGACCTTTAAACTTTAAAATTAGCTGCATTTGCGTGTTGGGAAACAATGCAGAACCCTCTCATTCCTCCTTAGAAGCACTTTTAAGAGCCAATAGACTCTTTCCCAGGGAAGGGATCTTGGCCCAGGTGGCCTCGTCCTTTCTAGTGTCCAGCCCTACATCCTCTACTGCTTGGTTGTTGCCCAGCTCAGACTCTCGTTTGTCCCAGTCTTGATGGGAGCGAACTTAGATCCAGATCTCAGCTCTAATCTGAACAAGTTGTTAGGCCTCTAAGCCTCATCTGTGAAATGGGTGCAGTACAATCCCACACCTGAGAATGAGTGTTCAGAGAGTGCCTGTTAAGTTCTAATCAGAGCTGAGGAATGAGGAAGGCAGGAGGACAGGCCTCATTTCCAAAGCGTGAGCCCTGTGCAGAGCCAGCTCAAAGCAGCCCTAGCATCACCTAGGACTGCCGAGCAACCTCCAAGGACTTTAGAGTGTTACTTTGCTGCCACCTGCTGGCCGCTGCCAGCATCACAGACACCCCTCCATCTCTGCCACCCCAACACCTGCTGGTCCTCCCTTTAACATTCAGGCTGGACAAGACCCTTAGAAAACCAGTCATTTATCAGGGGTGTGTGACAGATGCCCATACTGTAGGGAACTCCCGGCATCACAGACATATCAAGCTGCTGTAGAACCAGAGCTTGCCCACCTCTTCCTGCTGGGAGGGATGCTAAAAGATACAAAAGTTACTTTGCTATGCTTGGCTCTGCAGACTTTCGGAAGAAACTTCTAGAAGTCAACCAGAGACAGGAATGGAGGCAGAAACTTCTAGAAGTCAACCAGAGACAGGAACTTCAGGGAGTTGAGCCAGGGAACAGGTTGAACAGAGAAAGTGACAGACGGAAAGCAACAGGACAATGCGCGGGCTGGGGGGGGGCATGTGGGGTTACATCACTCTAGGGAAACAGGGTGTGGTCACCCCTCAAAGATAGGATGCAGCTCAGCTGACATAGTACTTGCCTGACATGCATAAAGCCTTGGGTTTAGTCCCTTGAACTGCACTGAACTGTGTGTGGTGGCACATGCTGATAACCCCAGCACTGGAGGGTCAGCTTGTCCTCCTCTGCCGTGTGGTGAGTTTCAGGCCAGCCTGGCCTGCATAAGATACTATCTCAATTAGCTGGACTGATAGTGTGCGCTCCTGGGCACTAATTCTCCTAGCTGTTCCCAGCCTGGCCTGCAGCCACCACAGCCACAAAAGTATCCAGGACGGGGGAAGCCCCAGCCATCGATCCCAAAGCCAACAGGAAACCCACTGCTTACTCAGCAATGTGAGCCAAGGGCAGCTGTTCTCAAAGTGTGTTCTCTGATCCCACAGCATCAGGACCACCTGGGGAACTTTCTGGAAATGCAAATTCTTGGTCCTGGTCCCAGATCTGAGCCAGAAACATGGGAGATACGGCCCAGCAATCTGTCGCTCAGCAACCCTCACAGTTGGTCACTTTGTTCCTTCAAATCCGAGAACCTGTAACCTGGAGGAGAGTCTGGAAGCAGCTACCACCAACAGCACATGCCACGATGGGTGTGACAGCTGCCCTCTAACAGAGGCAAAGGGGGCGATGACTGGCCCAAGATCACTCAGGTAACAGGTGGAAGATGAGTCTTTTGCCTCCATCCAACACACATGCACATGTACACGCGCGCGCGCACACACACACACACACACACACACACACACACACACACCCTGCCATGGAAGTTAGTGCCACCAACATTTGGGCTCTAGGCAGTGGATAAGTATTAGACCCCAAAGTTCCCCTCCCCCTCTGTCATATTTCCCTCTGCTTTCTAAACTGAAGCTTCCACCTGGTGCCACCAAATGGCCCTGGAAGCTCTTCTGGGAAGATTGCCAAAGCCAGGTGTCCTTCTCTTGGCTTTCAGCTGCACCCTCGCCTCCATCAGGACCAGCCACTGCCATCTCCACCCTCTAAGCAGTGGGATCCAAACAGTCTGAGACCCACGGGTTAAACCTCAGTAGGAGTCTGTGAGGGAACCCTCTTTAAGGCACAGCTCTTCCTTCCCTGCCTTGTCCCCCAACCCCCGCCTTCTTTCCCTCCCCTCTGCTCCCACCCCATCTGCTGCTCCTCCTGGCTAGGCTCCCCTACAGTTGGCACAGCAGGAAAAGAGAACAGGATGGTCTATTTTTATCCTGAGATGTTGTCTTGGGGCAGGAGAGGGCACCATCTGACTGGGAAGCATTGGGAAGGTCAGGAGGCAGAAAGGGGTGGGGGACCCAGGATCTCCCTGAAAGCTGTCGCCCACCAGGTTCTGGAAAGCAGAGAGCCAGATCTTGGAGCAGCTTAAAACCAAGAGTTCATGGGCCACTGCACAGCCCTGTGTCACTGATGGCAAGTCACTCCACCTCTACCCATTTGCGCCCCTGCAAAACAGGGAGGGACACAGACCCTGCCTGCCCTGTAAGGCTGCTTCTGTGTACCTGAAGCCTTGCAAGCTTGGTGCTGGCTGTGCGCACACAGGCAAAACTCCCTGGAGACACAGCAGTCTGGGGACACTCCTACTTAAGCTCAGAAAATATCCTAATTCTTCCAACCTAACAGCAAACTAGATATATCACCACCCAGCATGTCTACCCTTTGTCTCCTTTGTACATGTTTGATGTTTTTTTTAATTACATAATCATTATATGAATCTTCTGTTCTCTTGGAAAAATAATGAAGCATTATTGGAAACACAACACTACCCACCCGCCCACCTCAGACCACACCATTCTTTTTTTAAAAGATAGTTCATTTATATTGTGTATACAAGTGTTTGGCCTGTGTGGCATATGGGTATCACATGTGTGCACTCTCCACAGATGTCAGAAGAGGGTGTCAGATCCCCTGAAATTGGATGGCTATTAGCCACTGTGTGAATGCTTGAAACTAAACCCAGAGCCTTCGTAGGAGCTGCTGCTCCTAGCCCTGACCCATCTCACTAGACCACTGTTGAAGTTAGGGTTTTCAATGCTTCATTTTACCCACACAGGCATTCATGGTATCTTAGCTTTCCTTCCATATCTATATATACTGTCTTCAAATATAATATGCAGCCCACTTACATACTGTCATATCATATATAAAAACTGTTTGAAGGGTGTGTGGCTTTGTGTGTTTGGTTCAGGTTGTTGGGAGAAGTTGTTGCTCTTTAATGTTTGTTTTTGAGACAGTATCATTGTGATGGTTTGTATATACTAGGCCCAGGGAGTGGCACTATTAGGAGGTGTGGCCTTTTTGGAGTAGATGTGTCACTGTGGGTGTGGGCTTTTTTTTTTTTAAGATTTATTTTATTTATTATATGTGAGTACACTGTAGCTGTCTTCAGACACTCCAGAAGAGGGAGCCAGATCTTGTTACGGATGGTTGTGAGCCACCATGTGGTTGCTGGGATTTGAACTTATCACCTTCGGAAGAGCAGTCGGGTGCTCTTACCCGCTGAGCCATCTCACCAGCCCCCAGGTGTGGGCTTTAAGACCCTTACCCTAGCTGTCTGGAAGTCAATCTTCCACTAGCAGCCTTCAGATGAAGATGTAGAACTCTCAGCTCCTCCTGCACAATGCCTGCCTGGATGCTGCCATGTTCCTGCCTTGAGGATAATGACTGAACCTCTGAACCTGTAAGCCAGCCTCAATTAAATGTTGTCATTTATAAGATGTGCCTTGGTCATGGTGTCTGTTCACAGCAGTAAAACCCTAAGACAATCATGTAACCCAGGCTGACCTTGAATTCACTATATATCCAAGGCTAGCCTTGAACTCCTAATCCTCCTCCTAAGTGCTAGGGTTACAGGCATGCACCACTGTTGAGGTTTGATCTTGCTGTGTATTGTAATGTGTTTGTGGCCCCAAGTCCTGGAGTCTGTACTGTAGCCGACCTCCCCAAGTGACCCCAAGTTATTTCTGATTGGTAAATAAAGATGCCAGCAGCATATAGCTGGGCAGAAGAGACATAGGTGGGGTTTAGGATTCCTTGGCTTGGAGTTAGAAGAGAACCAAGAAGGAAGAAGAGGTGAATGGAAGAAAGAGGAGCCACCATGGATTAGGTGAGTTTGAGAACATGGACCTAGGGCTGGCCAATCAGAGATAAGAGCAGCCCCGATGAAACATCGTAAGTAGTATGTAATAACTGGGGGGCTATCGATAGGTAAGTAGATTCTAATAGTATGGAGGGTAGGCAGGTGCCCCCCAGCAGCAAGGCTTATTGTAAATATAAAGGTTGAGTGTGTCTTTTATTCAAGAACTAAATGGTAACGCCCAGGTAGAAACCCCAGGGTGGGATTAAATAATTTCTACAAAACACCACCACATCCATCTTAGGATATGTACACACACACACACACACACACACACACACACACACACGGGGTACATGTACCACAGAGCACACATGGAGGTCAAATGACAACCCTCTGGATTTGGTTCTTTCCCTTTTACCATGATGTCCCAGGGATCAAAATCGGGTAATCAGGTTTGAGCAGCAAGCTCCTTTATCCACAAAAGCCATCTTACCTGCCTTGGATTGTGTTTTAAAAGCTGTTTCTCTACTCATCATTCCACTACCCGTTTTCTGCCCCACCTGCTAGAGTTTCTGAGATGCCGTTGTATAAATAATTACAGATTTATTTAGCCAGTGCCCTGCTGATGGGCAGTCAGGTGCCCCCCAGCAGCACAAGCCGCAAGCCACGGATGTCTGTGTCCATGACTCCTTACAGTGAAAGCCGCAGCAAGACGTCTCTGGGTCCTGCACTGCTGCACTCGGTACATAACCCTGCCGACCCCCGATGCCCGAGCTTTCCTTCCATCCTTAAAAAGCAAGTCGAGAAATGACAGGGGGCAGGCATGAGAGTTAGCTGCACTGGGCTCTGTCTTGACTCATCTCAAACTTCAAAGGTCAGCAGTCCTCAGAGCCAGGCCCCGGCTCCCAAGCCATCGCCTCCAAAGCAGTTCCAGGGTTCAGACCAGGGGCCTCAAGGCTATGCTGTCTGTCACCTGCCGCTCCTGCACTGATATGCGACTCTCTTTACCATCTTCCTGTGCAACAGGCTGACACCCATGCAGTGTCTCCTGCACTGGAGCAGCGGTGTTATGACCGGGATAATCTTCTATCTCCTCGGGATATTGCCGTCGAGCATGGTGTAAGATCTGGGGAGTTAAGGTATGAGAACCAAGGTCACCTCTAGCCACAGAGCCATACTGCCTCTGAGGAATAGAATCCCTTCTCCAAGTCCTTTCCACTGGGGTGGGAGGATGGGGGGCGGTGGGGTGTACCAAAGCTGATTTCTTGGATGCCTTCTGCCCCCTGCTGGACATATGAAATTTGGCAGGAAATTTCCAGAGCCACTGCCCACCAGCAGGAGAAGCTGCCCCTTTGGTTCCACCTACTGGCCCCTGAAAGCGGGATCCCCCTCATCCCCCCGCCCCCCATTCAAGGCGGTAGCACAGCCAGAGTTTCTCTGCCAGTGGTGCCCAGCTCTGTCCTAGGGGAAGTGATTAAGTAGGAGGAAGGGATAGAGACAGAGAGCAGGGCTGGGTGGGGGTGCGAGTAACCCACCTATATGTTCCAGGGACGGACCCTGAA
The DNA here is from genome assembly GCA_902729485.2 of Mus minutoides. Taxonomy (NCBI): domain Eukaryota; kingdom Metazoa; phylum Chordata; class Mammalia; order Rodentia; family Muridae; genus Mus; species Mus minutoides. Next base: position 321,086 of record LR750032.1, read on the forward strand.
CCTGTTTGGGCATGTGTGTGCGTGTGCGCATGCGCGGAGTGTGGCGTGGTATTGGGTGTAGAGGGTCCACACACCCATGTACGCACTATTAGAGGCTAAAGGTCGACATCCTGTGTCTTCTGGCACTCTCAACCCTTATTTTCCAAGTCAGGGTTTCTCTTGGAACCTGGAGTAGCCCATGGTTGGCTAGCAAGCTCCGGAGATCCCTGTGTCCATTTCCCCCGCCAGCGCGGGTGTAATGGGCCTTTTCCATGGGTCCAATATAAGCTCTCTGCTCACTGAGTCTGTCTCCCTACGCCATGAGCCTCCCTACCTGCCCACCAGTAACTCTTTCCAGCTTCTCTCCCTCGGAGATGGCTTACCTCGTTATCCTTTGGTTTCTTGACCACCTTTTCTAGTGAGAAGAAGAAGGGGTGTGGGGCATTGAGAGGGCGAGTCAGGACCAATCACTGGCTGGTTCTGCAGGGCTGAACCCTCCCTCCCTTTCCTCTCCTGAGCACTCACTGATATAGAGAAACACTCCGAAAATGGTGATGAGGATGATCATCACGACGGGAATGACCAGCAGGGCTCGCATCCGGGACTGTAAACCTGGAGAGACAGACTTGAGTGGACCCCACTGGCGGGGGCTCCCACTGGTGGATACTCCTAATAAAGGTTGCTCCCATTGGTAGGTGCTCCCACTGGCAGGTGCTCCAACTCCTTGCCCAAAGCATCTGTACCCTCCCAGAATCCAGGCCTCCTGATATCAGAGCTTTTAAGCAGTAGCATTGTGGGTAATGTGGTCACTAGGGGGCCTTTTAAAATGCTTTATGGTATTTGCCAGTGTTTATAAATTGAGAGAGTCCATCTTTGTGTGGTGGTGGGGTACGGTGTATGTGGGCCTGGTATGTGTTTAGATGTGTGCATCTGTGCACACATGCAGAGGCCAAAGGAGGATGCGGGTGTCCTGATCCACCATATTATACCTTCTGCTGAGACAGAGTCTCTTGAGCCTGGAGCTAGTCTGGGAGGCAACAACCTATAATTCTCCTTCTCCTACACACACATGGTATTAAGGTCACAGTCACATGTGGTGTGGCCATGCCTAGCTCATGCTTGCATAGTAAATACTCCTACCCTTTGAGCTGTCTCTAGCCCTGGGAGATTGCAGTTGGAATGAGAAGCCCTCAGTGAGCCAACTTCCCATCTGGTGTGTTCGTCAGCTGTGTAGTGAAGGGATAGCCCGCCTGCCCACTTCACCCTTCCCTAAGCTGTGCTGTGCAGCACCAGGGCCCGAATTGTTACATCTGCTATGGAAGTATGGCAGAGAGAAATAAAGTATCTCTTGTGTCTGCATTGCTATGCTAAGTGACAAATGAAAGGACCAAAGGGCAGGTAGTCTTAGAGGCAAGGGGTGCAAACCACACATACACACACACACACACACACACACACACACACACACACACACACACACACACGAGGACTTGTCATAAAGGTAAGTCCTCTTTGAGACAGGGTCTCATTAAGTGGTTCAGGCTGGCCTTAAACTTGGGGTTCTCGTGCCTGTATCACCACATCCAGCTCATGGGTCAGGAGGCAGACACCAGTGAAACAAACACAGGTCATAGGTCTTGAGTCTGGCAAAGACAGCTCTTACTTAAAAAAAAAAAAAAAAGATTTATTTATTATTATATGTAAGCACACTGTAGCTGACTTCAGACACAAGAGGGCATCAGATCTCATTACGGGTGGTTGTGAGCCACCATGTGGTTGCTGGGATTTGAACTCAGGACCTCTGGAAGAGTGGTCAGTGCTCTTACCCGCTGAGACATCTCGCCAGTCCAGCTCTTACTTAATTTAAAATTTTGCTATGTTGTGCATCAACATGTTTTTTGGTTTCAGGTTTTTTTTAAAACATGTTTTTGATTTTTCTAGCATCATCTCAAAATGTTTTCTCTTGCTTACTGTCCCTTCTCGATGTCTTCTTAAATGTTACACATGAACTCAAGTGCTTTTCACACTCCATCTAGTCAAACCTTTCCAAGACAAAAAGGCAATCTTGAGAAAAAGCAAAGAGGCTGCACTTTTATTTTCTTTTTTACTTTGTGGCACTGTGGGTCTAACCCAGGACCTCACACATGCTGGGCAAGTGTGGGGGTCTAACCCAGAACTTCAGCATGCTGGGCAACTGCTCCACCACCAAGCCCCACCCCCAGCTATCTTCTTGCTCTTTTTTGATGTCTTTTAATTTGTATCTATTTTTATTGATGTATATCAGAAAGTGCTAGAGGTATGTACGTGCATCATGTATGTGCCTAGCACCAGCAGAGACATCAGATCCCCAGGAGCTGGAGTCATGGACAGTTGTACACTGCCTGACATGGGCTCAGGGAACTGAACCCAAGTCCTCTGTAAGAGCAGCAAGTGCCACCTCCCCAGCCCTAGAAACATATTTAAACTTTTATTTATCATTATTGTGGGTGTGCATGTACATGATGTTTGTGCGTATTTTGTGTACATGTTGTGTGCACACAATGTGTGTGCATGATGTGTATACATGATGTGTGGCCATGATGTGTGCTCATGATGTGTGCACATGATGTGTGCACATGATGAGTATATGATGTGTGCACATGATGTGTACACATGATGTGTGCATACTCACATGTGCTGTGCTGTACATGCAGCGGTCAGAGGACAACTTTTAGGAGCTGGTCCTCTCCTTCCATCTTTCCATGGATGTGGGGATGGAAGCTTGGCCATAACTTACTGACCCATCTCAGCAGCCCTTTTCTATGTTGAATCAGTGTCTTCCTAAGCTGCCCAGGCTAGCCTTGAACTTACAAAGCTCTTGCCTCTAATTAGCTGTGCTGAAAGGCCCACTCACCAGACCTAGCTCTCTTTCCCTTCTCTGTCTTCACACCTTCAATGGTGGCCTGGTCTCTATTGTTATCTGAGTTTGTGATCCATGGGGAATGGTCAAGCTTCATATCCTAGCATCCAAACTGAGCTTACCAGGCGACACTGTCACAGTGAACCTGAACCTCAAGCAAGGGGCAGCAGTTTCTAAACTGCAAAATTCCAATTCCAGACACTTATACTACCCAGATAAGGGAGGAAGGAGCTGCTGTTGACCTATTTCACAATTGAAGAAACTGAAGCTCAGACAAGGGATGTGACTTACCCAGCTCCCAAGACAGGAGCTAAGGTACTGTACCCCAAACTGCCTCTTGGTCTCACTCCTACCCAAGTCAGCGTTCCTGCGTGCCTCAGTCTCTCCCTAGTTCCCTGCTTCCCAAACGCTTGGCAAGGCCATTTTCCCCTGGACTCACCACAAACAACATCAGTCTGACTCGTTCCTTTCCGTATGGCCACCAAGTTCTTATCTTCACATCTGCACAAAGGCACATGTGTACACATGTATGTGCATGTACACACACACACACACACACACGCATGCAGACAGACAGACAGACAGACAGACAGACAGACAGACAGACAGACAGACAGAAACAGGGCTCCCCACCATAAGACTTCCAAGCCCAGGGGAGTCACCTGGCAAGCAGCAAGTCCTTATTCACTGAGCATGTGACTTACAGTGCAGCATCCCAAGATGATCATTAAGTGATGAAGAACAGAAACCCACAGACAGGAAAGGTTACGGTCATCTTGAAATGGGAATAGCCAGGACCGTAGATGGCTAGGAGGTAGCAAGGGGAGGGGGTGAGTCTGGTCTCAGGCGGGGCTTCTCAGGCTTGGCATCTGCAGGTATTTTGTGCTGGGAAATATCCTATGTTTCTTTTTTGTTTTGTTTTGTTTTTTTGTTGTTGTTTTGTTTTTTTCGAGACAGGGTTTCTCTGTGTAGTCCTGGCTGTCCTGGAACTCACTCTGTAGACCAGGCTGGCCTCGAACTCAGAAATCCGCCTGCCTCTGCCTCCCAAGTGCTGGGATTAAAGGCATGCGCCACCACGCCCAGCAATATCCTATGTTTCACAGATTACTTAACAGCGCCTTTGCCTCCACTAACCAAATGCCAGAAACAGCTCCCTTGCCAAGTACAGCATCTGAAAGATGACCAGATGTAGCCAACGCCCCACAGAGAGCAAAACTGGTCCCCGTTAAGAAGCTCTGGTTTCAGGGTCTTCTGGAAAGACTTCTCCATGAAGGGGGGGGGATCAGACAGCATTAAAGGATGGGAAAGTTGGACCCAGCTAAGTAGGAACAGGGTGACAGGAGGGAAGTGACATGGTGACAAGTGTGGTGGTGAGCAGCTCCGGGCAAGGCAGCTGCAGGCAGCTAGGGAGTGACATCTCCTGGGGGAGATGTTGCAGCAGAGTGGGCAGCCAGAGGCAGGACAGGAGTGAAGATGTACAGTATGGATGGGAGGCCCTGGGAGGAGGGGACAAAGGGGATACGGCGAGGGAAAACCCAGATGCGGTGGAAGAGAGGCTTCAGAGAAAACGTGTGCGCTCTCTAGCCTTGGGTGAGAAAGAAAGGCCCTCAGCCTTGACAAGTCGGCTGAAGCCTCCTGAGAGTAGGGGCATCCCAGTCTCTGATAATAGCCTGAGGGTCTCACACATACTGAGGCAGATTTGGGGGTGTCCAGAGAAGATCAGAAGGGTCCCCAAAGGGTATAAAAGTTGAAACAGCAGCATGCACAAACTAAGTGGGACAGTGCGGCAGGACAGTGCGGCGGCTGCACATTTGACTTCAGGACGGTAACCTCTATGAACAGCTAACCCACCAGTGAGGACGGTGAGTGTGAGTTGCAGGCTGGCACTAATCCAACCACAGGAGAGACCAGTGTGTGTGTGTGGGGGTGATATACATGTGCATGTGCATGTGTGTGCCATGGCAGAGGGGAGTGATATGTCAATGTGTTTGTTTGTTTGTTTCTTTATTAGCAGTCTCTCTGTCCCTCTGTCTCTCTGTCCCTCTGTCTTTCCCTCTCCCCTCTCCCCTCCCCACCTCTCTCTGTCTCTCTCTCTATCTCTGTCTCTCTGTCTTTGTCTCTCTCTGTCTCTCTGTCTGTCTCTATCTCTCTGTCTCTGTCTGCCTCTGTCTCTCTGTCTCTCTCTCTCTCTATATATATATGAAGGAGTAGTCAGGAAACAGCCTGAGGTGACAGGTTTGCCCATTTAAAAAACATTAAATGTGAAATATAAAAAACAGAATAGGGCATGTATGTTAAGTTTTCTCACAAACAGAAGACTTTGAAGCAAAAGAGTAAACAGTGTGCCTTGGGTACGAGTGCAGGGTGCGAGGTGGGGGGGGGTGGGGAGAAACAGGAACTGTAGCTGGAAGGCCCAGCCCCATTCCAGGGAGTCTGGGCTTCCTCCCAAAGGCAGCAGGGAGACGTGGAGTGCTTTAAATCATGAAGCTTCATGATCCAAAATAGGCTACGGAAGCTCCCAACGGCAGCATGGTGCAAAGCTGCCAAGGGAGACACCAGAGGCAGGGAGCCTATGAGGAGACAGAGCTATCACCACACCACAGTGAGGAGGTGCGAACTCACGTGACCACTCTAGAGTAAGGAGGTGGATTCCCAAGGCAGTCATACCAGATGTAACGGCCTGACTGACAGGGAGGTGAAGGCAAGGGTGGGCAGCTCACTGTGTGACAGCCTGGAGCCAGAGCCTGCCTGTCAGCTGGGGCTCAGGGCTTGGCTAGGGGCCCATTCTGGATGTACAGAGTTTGAGGTACTGGTGATCCATTACACTCAGCAGTGGGACTTGACCATTTGGGGACCAAACAACAGATCCAGGGGGAGACGAAGCCATAGATGTAGATAAGACAGCCAAGGAGAGGTAGAAAAAAGTGGTCAGAGAACCCAGACAAAGCCCAACAAACACAAGTAAGAGTCCAGAGGGCTGGGGACATTGATAACTCACTCAGGAAGCACTGCGAACCCGAGGGCCCGAGTTCAAGCCCTCGAACCCACAATAAAAAAATAAAAAAAAAAAAAATCCATGCTTGGTAGCAAGTGGTTGTAGTCCCAGTGCTAGGACTCTAAAAAAAAAAAAAAAAAAAAAAAAAAAAAAAAAAAAAAAAAAAAAAAAAAAAAACAGTGAATAGTACCTGAGGAGCAACACACCAAGCTGATAGCTGACACATGCACACACACATATGCATGCACATGCATATATATGCACATACATGCATGAACATACATGTATCCATGCGCACCCACACACATGCATCCATGCACATGCATATATATACACATACATGCATGCACACACACATGCATGTATGTACATGCATACACATGCACACATACACATACCCACCAAGAAAGTGAACTGAGAAGGGGAGTACGAGTGTCATGATGCTTTAAGAAGAGAGACTTCAAGAGGATATGGAGATTAACAGGCTCCTATTAACTAAGCAGAAACAGGCTAAAAGAACTGCACAAAGTGGCTAAAGAGACTGAGACAGGACCCACCCTACTATTGGTTAGGGAGAGGTGACCCTTATACCTTGTCCAAGGATGACACTTTTCGAAAAGTGATGACCGATTGGAGAAGAAGCCGACTGAGCAGGGATGACAGACGGTATTCGTGGTCTCGGTGGCTAGGAGGATGTGGGAGGACGCATGAGCAGACGCCTGGGCCACAGTGTCTGACTCCCAAGGGAGCCAGCAGATAAGCAGGGCAGGACAGAGCACCTGCCCTCAGCCCCTTACCCCAAGGTAATGCAGCCCCTGAAGGCTACAGCCCCACAGGAAGCTGCCCAGAGCCCAGGTCAGAATCCGAATGAAAGATGCCAGCCCAGGTGGGACTTTCTCTGCCCTCAGCTTCTGGAAGCCAGAGACCCAGAGCTCACCCCCAGATCTTCTCTCCCACCCACAGAGCTGTTTCCCCCCAGATAAGCCACTTACCCATCTCCACAACTTCAAAACCAGGGCCACAGGGCGTGTGCTCAGCACACGCCTCACAATCCTTGCTCGTGCAGTGTTGACCTTCCTTACAGGTACAGACAGTATCTGATTCTTCGGTGCCCTCCTTCTTAACCTGGAGCCCTTGATCTGAGCAGAGATGAGAAGGAAGAACGGGAAAACCCGCTGGGCTGCAGCCAAGACCCCACTCCTCACATCAACTGCTGGTACAGCTGTCACTAAACTAGCTTCAACCCAGACTCCAGCTCACAGGAAAGAACCTGGCCACCGATAACGAAGGGATTTCAGCATTAGGAATAACAGCCCAGTTCTCAAGTAGCCCTTCCCAAGCAGCCCCACGCACTGGGTTCACAGTGTCTGTGCTGGTGACAGCGGATCTCTCTGTTCCACTGGGCTAAGAATTCGCCTGAGTCACATAGGTGGCATTGGGTCTTCTCGAGAGCTGTGCAGTGGCTTACCAGTCGCCTTCCTGAAAAACAGAAGGATATGAGGCAGGTTGGGCCAAATCCTGTGATGAAGACTGTATCACAACCCAGTGAGCCAGGACTGGGGGGAGAAGGGGTTGGAGCGGGGGACGGGGGTTGGAGCTAGGGAATGGACATCTCAGACCTTACATGAGTAAGGAAGATGGAAGAGATGGGACATCTTGGGGTATCCTGGCATCAATGAAGAAAGGGGAAATGGGTCATTTTAGACTTGAGTTCACAGTCTATATATGGAGTCTGCATCCACCAGCAAACCAAGAGGGAAAGGGTCTTGGTATGGGGCAGGAGGGCTAGCATCTCACCCGGCTGGCACAAATCACAGCACTGGCCATTGTGGAGGTACTGTTTGTCACTGCACGTAAGACACTGTCCTAGATGGACCTAAAAACAGAAGTGGGTAGCTGGAAGGGATCTTCCACAGGCATGTTGAAAGTTAGCCAAGACACAGGCTGTAGCCGATGTGGAAATCCAAAGCAGAGAAGTGAGGTCTATTTGGTTTTGTTTTTTGTTTGTTTGGTTGGTTGGTTGGTTTTGTTTTTGTTTTTTTAAACTCTGCTGTCACAGAGTCTTTCTGCCATCTCGCAAAGCAAGAACTCAGAACCCTCGAATCCAAACAGATGCACGGGATTTTTCAATGCTCCCAAAGACCCAGCAGATAGAGAGAACTCCAGTTATTCCCCGGAGTCCCGAGGCTGCTGGCTCCAGCTGGCCTCAGCCCTTCTCCTGGTTCCTGTCCCCAGCTCCTTGCCACCAGAAGGATAAGAATCACCCCACAGAGGGTAACGCTGAACAGAGTCCCACAGGGGCGAGATTCAATGCATTCAATATGTCACTCTCAACATTTGTTTCTGCAACATCCGGGTACCACCCATGCTATGAGCTGCTTCTTGCTAATTTAAACACACTTCTTTTAGCTGTAAATCTTCTACTGTTGCCTCAAGAGGACAGCCAGTATCACTTCCTATAAATTAAAAGAAACCCTAAAAATACACTCAACAGATTCGTAACAGGGTTATTAAGCCTTGACTCGTAGCTTTCCTTGCTGAGATCCTTTGCTCTGTCTGCTCTTGATTTTACTTTTAAACCTGGCTGGGGTGGGTTATTAGCAAGTCTTTCAAAGGCGTTAACTAGCCAAGTGTGGTGGCACAAGCCTCTAATCCCAGCACTCAGGAAGCAGAGGCAGGCGGATCTCTGAGTCCAGCCTGGTCTGCAGAGTGAGTTCCAACATAGCCAAAGCTACACATAGAAAACCTGTCTCAAAAAAAAAAAAAGAAAAAAGAAAAAGAAAAAGAAAGAAAGAAAGAAAGAAAAAAAGAAAAGAAAAAAAGAAAGAAAAGGAAAAAAGGCATTAACTATGATCTAGAGCCAGAGACTTACTCCTTGAAGAACCAAGAACCAAGGAGCGAGATGGCTCAGCCGATCAAGGCAAGTGCTGCCAAGACTGATAACCAGAAGTTCAATGCCCAGAAATGGAAGGAGAGAACCAACTCTGAAAAGTTAGCATCGAACCTCCGTGTGTGTGTGTGTGTGTGTGTGTGTGTGTGTGTGTGTATACATACAAACATACATACATACATACATACATACATACATACATAAATGTAATTTTTTTAAATGAATAAGAAAAGGATAGGGAGGAGCTGGAGAGATGGCTCGATGGCTGAGAGCACTGGTTACTCTTTCAGAGGACTCGAGTTCAGTTCCCAGCATCCACATGGCAGCTCATAACTGGCTGTAACTCCAGATCCAGGGGATCTGACACCCCACACAGACAAATATGCAGGGCAAAACACCAATTCACATGAAATAAAAACAAAATGATGTTTTTTAAAGAACAATGAAACTCTAGGGGGAAGGGTCTGAGCTCACTTCCTAATTTGAAAAAAAAAAAAAAGTATGAAAACCCACCAATCCCTGAGCATTAAATCTCCCCAATCCCTGCCCCGGAGGACTCCGCCCTGGAGAGCTCCGCCCCGGGCCCTGGAGAGCTCCGCCCCGGAGGACTCCGCCCTGGAGAGCTCCGCCCCGGAGGACTCCGCCCTGGAGAGCTCCGCCCCGGAGGACTCCGCCCTGGAGAGCTCCGCCCCGGAGGACTCTGCCCTGGAGAGCTCCGCCCCCAGGAACCCTGCATAAAGGGCCTGCAGCTCATCTCTCTGCTTCTGCTTCTCCCCTCTTGTTTCTCTCTCTCTCTCTCTCTCTCTCTCTCTCTCTCTCTCTCTCTCTCTCTCTCTCTCTCTCTCTCTCTCTCTCTTTGGTTTTTCGAGACAGGGTTTCTCTGTGTAGCCCTGGCTGTCCTGGAACTCACTTTGTAGACCAGGCTGGCCTCTAACTCAGAAATCCGCCTGCCTCTGCCTCCCAAGTGCTGGGATTAAAGGCGTGCGACACCACCGCCCGAGGTTTGTGTGACTTTGTGATACTCCTTATCCCCTGGCTGCCAGGATACTTTTCCCTTCAGAGCTGCAACACCTCCATAGGGAAGCCTTTCGGGATTTCTCCTCAGATCTACAACACTCAGAAAACGTTTCCCTCAGAGCAGAGCTGTAACACTTCCAGAAACAGTCGACTGAGCAGTGATGGCACACGCCTTTAATCCCAGCACTCAGGAGAGTGCAGAGGCAGGCGGATCTCTGAGTTCGAGGCCAGCCTGGTCTACAGAGCAGTTCTAGTACAGTCAGGGCTACACAGAGAAACCTTGTGTTGAAAAATACAAACAGGGCTGGAGAGATGGGTCAGCAGTTAAGAACACTGACCANTGCAATTGATGGCCCAGGACTGAAGGGGTCATGTAAAGGAGTTAAGGCTCGGCACCATGAAGAGAGCCTATGAGAGGCTAGTGTTGAAGCCTAGCTACAGAACCATTTTGGAGATGCCAGTACCATGAGATGACCACCAAGAACAGCAGCAGCAATGGAGTACAGGCAGCTGGAGCCTAGAAGATAAGGTGTGTGCTACGAAGGGCATGGCTGGAGAAGTGACCCAAGCCCTTGGAGGAGCCCAGAAGATCGTGAGTTGAATCCCAGACATTGGACAGTTGGAGTTTGATTTGATTTTGCTTTTCATTGTGACTGTGCCCTGATGTTTTTCCCTCTTGAAGGAAGTATTTTAGTGGAGCCCACAGTTAAGTGACTTTTAATCGTAAAAAGATATTTTAAAAGGGTTGAGCTTTTAATATGTAAAGACTGTGGGACTTTTAAAGTTATTTAAGTCATGTCCATGTCCATGTCGAGAGGCTTTGGGTAAAACCCCTCCCCTTTCTGAGCCTCATTTTGGTCACCTGGGTAACAGACATTGGGAGAAATCAAACGAAGGCGACATGCAGTCTTGCTCACAGCCCCCTGCACAGGAAGAGGTCAGTAAAGAGCACCTGTTATTTCTCTCAGGGCCCAGCCCCTCCCTGGAGCCCAGATTGGGGCTTACAAGGGCAGACTTTGTTCTTGAGTGGTCCAGACTAGCCTTTATCACACCTCTGTTTCTTCTTCCATCCCTCCCAAAGGCCCTCATCCACTTCTTTTGCACCTCACCCTCTTCCTGCGTCTAGTCGTATTTAGAGCAGTGGTTCTCAACCATCCTAACACTGCAGCCCATTACAGCTCCTCATGTGGTGGTGACCCCCAACCATAACATTATTTTTGTTGCTACTTCATAATTGTAATTTTGTTACTGTTCTGAATCATAATGTAAATATCTGTGTTGTCTGGTGGTCTTAGACCACCTCTGTGAAAGGGTAAAAAAATGAAAACTAGTAAGGCAACTCTCTCGCTTCCGCTCCTTTCCTGTGGCTGACCTCCACGGTGATCCTCGGCAGGCCACATGTCAGAATCTACGTTCTTTAGCTGGGGATGTAGCTCAGTTGGTATAGTGACTTGCCTCGCATGCATGAAGCCCTAGGTTCTATTCTAAGCGCCACATAAAACTGGGCATGGTGGTGCATGCACTAGGGAGGTGAAGGCAGGAGGGACAGATTCAAGGACAGGAGAGATGTCTGAGCTCTCAAGGTGTCTGCCATATAAATGCATGGGCCAGAATTCAGATCTCCAGAAACCCGCGCAAGCACCAGGTCTTTAGAGTGGCCTCCCTGTAACTCCAGCTTCAGAAGGCAGAAGCAGAGGGTCCCCAGAGCAAGCTGACGTGTGAGACTCGCCCTGTGGGGAGCTCTGGGTTTGCTTGAGACCCTGTGGGGATTAGTAAGGAGGGACCGTGTCCAAGGATGACTCATGGTATGAACTTCAGGCCACCGCGTGCAAGCACATGTGTGCTCCCACACAGATGTACGCAAACATACAAACCATGCGTGAACAGAAGAAAAAAGAAGAATGTGAAAAGTCATTCTCAACTAGACCATGAGTTTGAGGCCTACCTGGGATAGGTGACATTGGCTGATGGACAGGGATGTGCTTAGGGCACTGACTGTCGCAGCTGCAGAAAGCCAGTCCTGAAATATGACACCTTCCTGCGTGGACAATTCAGAGCCCCTGAAGTTACCGAAGTCCCTGTCTCCAACCAGAAAGAATCTACCCTGCTTGAAAGCTAGGGGAGCCTCGCCAGAGGAGAGGGGCTGAGACTCAGGTAGTCAGGGGATTCCCAGACTCCAGAATGAGGAACTGCAGAAATACATTTAAACCAAAAGCGAATCAAGTGCTGGCTTCTAGAAATCCCCGAGATATGCTTGATTGGGTCTGAGCCCTGCTGGTGCCTGGAGAAACCTAGTCTGGTCTCTAATCCTTTCTTGGGTTCTAAAGCTATTCCTCCTCCTCTTCCTCCCCCTCCTCCTCTTCCTCCTATTCTTCCTCCTCATCCTCCAGGTGTCTCCTGTACCATCATCTTAAGTTCAGGAGGCACAAACTTGGAGATTTCTCTAAATTGGCTTGGCTATGATACGGGTATGGTGGTTAGTAAATTACCTCTTACCTAAAAAGTACCTGGGGTCTTGTTCGCACAAGATTCCCTAGACAAAGTGGCCCCAAGTGGCAAGGAGAAGATAACCACAGGTGGCAGACATCTGTCCACAATGGGAAAGTGACAGGAAACAGGCCAGACCCGCCCCTTCCCCTAGCCAGAATTTCCTGTCTGCTAACACTTTCCAGTCTCTGCAGTCAGCTCCTGAGCCTAGGCTTGGATCAGACAAAGCCCTCCCTAAGCTCCCCCTGTGGACTACGTGGAACAGAACCCCAACCTTCTGGAAGGAAAGAGGAGCAGCTCACCTCATTTTTTTTTTTTTTTAGTCAAGACTCTTGCCCATCCTACTGACTGCTTCCCGCCTTTCCCAAGGAAGATCTCTCATCCCCGAAGTCTTGTCTCCTCTTTCCATCTCTCACTCTCAAAGCCCTAACCCCCTTGGAGGTTAGAACAGAAGCCACTCACCGCTGTCAACAAGCAGCCCCATAGCGCGCACAGCCGAGGCAAAGGCACCATCGCAGGGCGAGATCAGAGGAGCCAGATCACAGGGCTCCTGCTGAGGCCACAAGTCACTCCAAAGTCCCTGCTAGGAGTCCCGCCCAGGAAGAGGGCGGGGTCTTCAGGCACCAATCGCTGTGGGCCTTTTGCTAGTCACTGAGCAGGGATTTCCCCAGGACCTTCCCAGGAGTCTGATTGTCCCCAAGAGTTTAAGGGATGGGCACCAAGTTGACAGGAGGAGGCGGGGTCCCAAGAGGAGCCCTTTTCTTACATTACCCCGCCAGCCCCCTCCTTGCATCCAGGACCTGAAAAGCCACCTATTGCAGGGCTAAGGACTCTCCTGATTGCAAGGTAGCAGGGGGTGAAGGATTACTATAGAGACTGGGGAGCGCCACAGGGACACTCTTGTTTCCCCCACCCCACCCCCCAATACCCCTGGGAATCTCTGCAGAACCGAAAGCATCTCCAGAGAGGTCTAAGGAAGTCCCCAGCGTCACCGCAAACTCAGAAAACGGGAAAGACCACAGCTGAAGGGCCAGGAGGCAATTCAAGGAAATGAGTTCCCTACCCAGTTTCTCTTTCTCGAGAAGGAAATTCCCACGAGTAAGGGGCAGCATCCCATCCTCTTAGCCATGCGTGCCACCCACGTGTCTCCACCGACTTCTATCCCATCCCAGCTCCATCCAGAGGCTGGAGACAGGCATTTACTGTAGGGACCAGCCTTTCCTGGGGTCAAAGGCCCCCTGAGAAATGATAGAAAACTAGAGACTCTCCCTATTCCTCCATTAACTTTCTGGGGGGTAGGGGCTGAGGAACAAGGGAGCAAGGATCTGAACTCTGGTCCTTATGCTTCTATGGTGGGCATTTTACCCTGGGTGTCGTCTCCCCGATTCATATTTCTCCTCTTCCTCCCTTTCCTCTTCCCCTCTCTTCCCCCTCCTCCTCCTCCCCCTCCTCTTCTCTTCCTCCTCCTCCTCCCCTTCCCCTCTTACAGTGTAGGTGTGTCAGAGAACATCTTAGAGGAGTTCGTTGTCTCTCTCCACCATGTAGGATCCTATATCAAACTTAGGTTGTTCGGTTGTCTTTATCCCACGCCTCCCTCACCACCACCATCATTTTTGAACCAGAGTTCACATCTGCTCTGCAGCTAGAATGGCTTGGGTTCTGGTCCAAGCTCTAGGTCTGATGGATTGAGTTCACTTGAGTGGCACTCTCCATCTCGTTCCCTCCCAGGAACTTGAACTAGCTAGTGCTTGGGATACTGATCCTGCAAACTGAACATCCAAGCCATGCTGAGGGACCAGGCTGCAAGAAAATGGAAGCTGGGGAAGGCAGGCATGCTACATTAACCCTAGGCTTGGGGGCTGTCTCACATGCGGTTCAACTGCTATGAAGACACCATGACCAAAGTAACTCTTACAAAGGAAGTGTTTAATTGGGAGCTTGCTTATAGTTTTAGATGGTTAGCCCATGATCATCATGGCAGGAAGCAGATAGGCATGGCATTGGAGCAGTAGCTGAGAGCTTTACATCCTGAGCTGCATGCAGCCTGGCTGCAGGAGAGGGTGGAAAGAGACCGGGTCTGGTATGGCCCTTTGAAACCTCAAAACTCTGGTGACACACCTCCTCCAAGATGGCCACACCTCCTCCAAGATGGCCACAAATCCTAATCTTCCAAAACAGTTCCACTAATTGGGAACAAACATTCAAACATAGGAGCCTATGAGTTCCATCCTCAATCAAGCCACCACACAGCCTTTGCTGCAAAGACACGATAATAGCTTCATTTATCTTCACTTCATACCCAAGAGTCTCAGAAGAAGTTGCCAGACCCAGATGATTGTCTGAGGAGCATGCCTGGGGGGATCAGGTTCCTCTGCACTGTCTGCCCCTCGATCCCGACTCCCCTGTCCTGTCACCTCTGCCACTGTCCTAACTCACAGCCTCACAGTGAGTGTGTGAATAGGTTGTCAATCCTCACCCCACGGAAAACCTCTGTCACAAAGAAGATGGCCAGACGGACACACCCCTGGTGGTCTCAGTACTGACCTCAAGCTACAGAGGCCTCCTGTGTAGAAAGCATGCTGGCTACTTTCAGAAAGGCCAGAAACACTCAAATCAGGACCCAGGAGTCTCCATTAAAGCCACCCGAAGACATCCAGGATGAGGAGAAAATGACGCTGTCTTTCCCTATTTTTCATCCCCTTTGGACAACAAGTCTGGTTTTCATTCCTGGAAGCTGGGGTGGGGGTGGAGGTGGGGAGAGCATTGCTAGATAACTTCAGCTTTTGCTTATTCCTTATTTGCTTGATTCCAAAATTGGGCCCTTCGCAAAACTGCCTGGGGGAAGCCAGTCCAACTGAATTAAAACATTAATTATATTACATAAAACATATCATAGCGGCAATTAAAGCATCTTAAATTAATGTGTGAAAGAATAAATAGTAGCCTTCGGGTTGCCCCATGGGGTGCAGACCAAACAAGATAAAGGGAAGATATTTCAGTTCACACACATCCCGAGGAGATGCTTGTGGTGAAGCCCAGGGAAGGAACGGGAAGGGTGTTGGGCCGAGAGGAGTGCAAGGAGGGGAGGGGTAGTGAGCAGCTTCCAGGGGAGGGGGCAATTGTCAGCTTTGCATGGAGGGAAGGGTCCAGCAATAGAGGTAGGGTGAGGGATGCTGGAGAGACCAGTGAGCCAGGATTCCAGATCCTGGAGGAAATGGCCTTTGTGAGAAGCAAGGAATGGGTTGTGGGGCTGGGGCAGGGGGCAGGGGGGGGGGCCGCAGGTACATGCCTGGAGGTCAGAGTCCACAGCTTCTGGTATCCAAAGGACAGGCTCCATTCAGGAATCTTTAGCCTGCATCCTGTCTCTCCTCATCACTTAGTAGCGCTGTTCCCTCTTCCTTTTCCTACATATTATACTGTACGTATGTGTACATTTGCAGGTATGCACTTGTGCATGTGTGCATATCTATGTGTCTATGTACATATGTCTATATGTGTGGGGGTGTATTTGTGTGCATTGTGTGCATGTTTAATGAAAAAATGATATAGAGCTAATTTTTTTTTCAGGTTTTAACTCTGTCATGTATTTATCAGGGTTTTTGTGGTAGATAAGTTCATTAAAATATAATTAATAGGCCAGGGGATGGTGGCACGTGCCTTTAATCCCAGCACTTGGGAGGCAGAGGCAGGCAGATCTCTGAGTTTGAAGCCAGCATGGTCCAGGCTTGAGTTCCAGGACTCCAGGACTACACAGAGAAACCCTGCGCGCGCGCGTGTGTGTGTGTGTGTGTGTGTGTGTGTGTGTGTGTGTGTGTGTGTGTAAAATCCAATGTGAACTCCACCACTTCAGAATGGCTAATGGCTATTCCAACTGTTAACTGTTCATGGAGATGCATAGACTTTGGTTCTGATTAATCCCACTACATGATTTTTTTTTTATTTGCAAGTTCATTACAATAAAGTTTTATTTAAGAAAAATAAAAAGAATATCAGCTATACTGTGGCTCATGCCTTTGATCCCAGCATTCGGGAGGCAGAAGCAGGTGACTTTCTGTGTGTTTGAGGCCAGCCTGGTCTTCACAGTGAGTTTGAATCGGCTCCCAGGAACCGTCCCAGCCCTGGACTTCCAAGTCTGCACCTCTAACCAGCCTTCCACTTCATGTTCCATGCTGTCACGCCTCCACCTGACAATATGGTTCCCTTACCTCCTGTCACCTCATTGTTCAGAGCTGGGTTTCAGTGCGCCTCCTCCAGGAACTCCTCCCCCACCACAGCCCACTGGGGCAAACACACCCACCTCCCCACACTCAATCTCCAAGTCAGCCCCACCCCGCTGTACTTCAATTATTCTGTTTATTTGTGGAACCTGTGTGTTGAGGCAGCTCGACTCCGTGGGGGCATGATAATGAAGCGCTCACCCTAATCTCTCCCTCCAGCCATGCTCAGCCAAGGAAAAGGGAAAAGTTTCCCTTTTCTGTCCCTTAATGACATTTTGGGCAGATTGCATTACTTTCGGATCTCTCTGTGTTGTTAAACCTCCGTCCTTTGATGCTTTATTCTCAAACTCAATTTAAATCTCATTTCATCTTCCCCGCTCAGCAAGGATTGACTTGAGCCAGAAAGAATCTTGTCAGCTAGAAATACAAAGCAGGCAGGCAGAAAAGCCTGTCTGGGAGATGAGCCTTAGCTCACGCAAAGGAAGAGGCAGGGGAGGCCAGATATCTCTGATGGAGTGTCTGGCCTCTGCAAAGCGCTCTCTCCCTGCAGGTTGACCCTCCTTGTCTGCAGTGGTCAAGTGCTGGTTTCCCGAGGGGCAATGAGTGACTTTCATGGTTCTCCCTCTGCACAGTCCTCTGACAGGACATCCAGCTTAGATTCTAACATTTCCCCTCTTTCCATGCTATCACCTGGAGACTGCTGTGGAGCCCTCTTACCCAGAAGTCAGCCTGCTTAGATGAAAGCTCAGACAAGCACTCCGGCCTGGCTACTGTGGCGTTCACTTGGCTCCCAGGAACATAAGCGTCTGGGCCAGCTGCCCTGCCATGTGTGCCCTATCAAAGTCTCTCTGCCGAGATAGGCCCTGTCCACAGCCAGGAAGACCTCAGGGGGACAGCATCCTACACCCCTTTCTACAGTGGCCCTCGAGCTCCACGAGGTCCTTTGAGCCTCCGGGACTCTCAGCCTCCCCTCCGTTAATTCCTTTCCCTTCTGCTGAACACCCTGCGGCACTCGGCAAAACCGAAGACTCCGCCCTTCTGAGATTATTAATTAAAGTGGGCAGAGATGATAAGCCAGGGTTGTGGCTAGTGGGTGTGGAGTCAGCTCCGCCTCTTTGAGTAAAGCCTGTTGGGGAGACCTGGCTCCCCACAACACAGAACCTGGCGGATTTCCCTGCTGATTCCTTGTTGGGTTTTTTTGTTTGTTTGTTTTGTTTTTTGAGACAGGGTTTCTCTGTATAGCCCTGGCTGTCCTGGAACTCACTTTGTAGACCAGGCTGGCCTCGAACTCAGAAATCTGCCTGCCTTTGCCTCCCAAGTGCTGGGATTAAAGGCGTGTGCCACCACGCCCGGCCAGCAGATCAGTGTCTTAGTCACCACCTTGGTTAGGGTTTCTGCTGCTCTGGTGAAACAGCATGAGCAGTATAGCACATTGGGGAGGAAAGGGTTTATTCGGCTTACACCTTCACAGCACTGTGCATCATGGATGGAAGCCAGGACAAGAACTGGAACAGGGTAGGAATCAGGAAGCAGAAGCTGATGCAAAGGCCATGGAGGGGTGCTGCTTACTGGCTTGCTCCTCATGGCTTGCTCAGCCTGCTTTCCTACAGAACCCAGGACCACCAGCCCAGGGATGGTCCCACCCACAGTGGGCTGGGCCCTCCCCCATCAATCACTAATTAAGAAAATGCCATACAAGCTTGTCTACAGCCCCATCATATGGAAGCATTTTCCTAACTGAGGTCCCCTTCTTTCACAGACTTTAGCTTGTGTCAAGTTGACATTTAAAAACAACAACAACAACAACAGTGGCTGGAGAGATGGCTCAGGAGTTAAGAGTGCTGGCTGTTCTTCCAGAGGTCCTGAGTTCAATTCCCAGCAACCACATGGTGGCTCACAACCATCTATAATGGGATCTGATGCCCTCTTCTGATGTCTGAAGACAGCAACAGTGTATTCATATACAAAAAATAAGCAAATAAATCTCAAAAACAAGCAACAAAAAATAACACTAGCCAGCACAGCCATCTGTTGCCATCTAAACTGCAAACAGGAGCCGCAAAAGTGTGCTGATTAAGTACTTATTAAGTAAACACAGGCTGTTGAGACCAAAGGAATCCCTCAGCACCTACCTTCCTGGGCCCCCAGGGCTGCATGGCTGGCCATCCCCTCTGGATGACTGTGCTCTCTGGCTGGGATTCCCACGTATTTCCCTGTAACTCACCAGTGTTGAGCTGGGATCTGCCAAGAGGAACTGGGGCACCTAGGAAAGCACAGAACGAAAAATCTGGAAAACCCACCAAAGAGTCAACAAAGCAGAAGAATGCTGTGACAAAATGTCGTCACATTGGGCGCTGCTTAAAATGGCTTGCTGGCCTGGCTGGTTCTGACTCCCAGACATGGACCACAGCCTTTTCAGACTGTGGGGTCTGCCACGAGGGATGGATGTGGTGGTAAAAGACTCAGGTTTCCTGCTGTGACCTCCAGGTCTTCTGCACCCTGGCTTTGGTGGGCCTTCCCTTCTGGTGGCCACTCACTAGGGACCTGCAGGTGTCAGGCTTTCTTTGTTCCTAGCTTAGAGCTTTGCCAGTGTCCCTCTCTGACCCATCAGCCTTCTCTTCCCTAGCCTGGTCTAAGACAGATGGTGTCTCCAAGGGAGGCCTATTTTGAGACCCTCATCTAAAAGGGAGTTCCTACTGCCCAGCCCCCATCCTCATGTAAAAGACAGAACTCTCAACATAGACAAAAGATAATGTTTTTGGAAAGGGGCTGAGCAAGAGGCTGGTTTTCCAGACTCAGGAGTAGGAATATAAAGAAATCCTTTCAGTCATTCCTGCACTGGCCAGTCCCCAAGACAGTCCTGTGTTCCCACCTCCTGCTCTTCACGCCCAGGTTTGATCCCCTCCCTCAGTAGACCAACAGAAACTAGTGAGCCACAGGAGATCACAAGGGGCATAAAACCTGACGACGTTCAGCTGGAAAGACGGCTCAGTCAGTGACATACTTGCTCCCAATACAGGAGGACTTGAGTTCAGATCCTCAAGTAACCCTAGGGCTGGGGAAGCAGAAACAAGTGGGTCTCTGTGGGTTCTAGGCCAGCCAGGGATACACAGCTAGACCCTGTATCAAAACAATCAAAGAAACAAAACAAAACAAAACAAAAATGAGGTAGTGTATGTCTGTAATTCCCATGCTAGAAGCCAGAGATGGAAGACTCCCCAAAACTTGCAGTCTAGTCAAGTTGGCAAGCTCTGTCTAAGTTCAGTGAGAAACCCCTGTCTCAGGAAGAAAATAAGTTATAGGGCCGGCAAGATGGTTTAGTGGGTAGCAGTGCTTGCTGCCAAACCTGACAACATGAGTTCGATTCCCAGGACTCACATAGCAGAAAAAAGAGAGCCAACTCCTGAAAGTTGTCCTCTAAGCTCCACAGCCTTGTAGCGTCACTCTTGTTGAGTGACATACACACATAAGAAAATACATAAATATAACAAAAATGTAACATGCAGACTGACTGAGGAAGGTACCCAAGATACATGATCTGAGTCTTCTTATACAGCAATATTTATACTGAAGAACACTCAGTTCTGTGGTTACGGACACACACCACCACATCTAGGTTTTTATGTGGCTGCAAGGTGTCCAGAGTTGCATGCCAAACACTTTACCCACGGAGCCATCTCCTCTGGCTCAGAATCATGTATCTTGATTCTCTAGTGTCCCTGCAGAACATGTTAGTTCACTAAAGATATATTAAACAGACACTTCATATGGATATGAACTATTACAAACCAAAAATAAGCCATTGTTCTATCCCAACATTAAGTCAATATTTTCATTTGTACATTTATGTTCATGTTTTAGTCCTAGCCTGTTGGTGTCTTTAGAGCTCTCTCTCCCAGGGAAAGCATGTAGTCCCTGCTTTATACTTACCTAGAATAGTATGCTGTGAACATTATTCCCATGGTATTTTTTCTTTTATAAGATTTAGTTTTATATTATTATTATATAATTTATTTTTATTTTATGTGCATTAGGGTTTTGCCTGCATGTGTGTCTATGTGACGGTGTCAGATCTTCTGGAACTGACTTTACAGACAGTTGTGAGCGCCACGTGGGTACTGAGAATTGAACCCAGGTCCTCTGTAAAAGCAGCCAGTGCCCTCAACCTTTGAGCCATCTCTACAGCTGATGGTGGTGGTGGTGGTGGTGGTGGTGGTGGTGGTGGTGGTTTTCTCTGTGTAGCCCTGGCTATCCTCAAGCTTGCACTGTAAACCAGGTTGGCCCTGAACTCAGAGACCCTCCTGCCTCTGCCTCCAAAGTGCTGGGATTAAAGATGTGCTGTGTGCCACCACCGACTGACTATAATATGTATTTTTAATTGTGTGTGTGTGTGTGTGTGTGTGTGTGTGTGGTTTGCACTCATAAGTGTAGCGCCCGAAGGGACCAAAAGAGGACACTGCGTCCCCTGTAGCTGGAGTTACAGGTGGAAAGGAGCCCACTGACCTGCTGGGAACCAAACTTGGGTCTTCCGCGAGAGTGAGCAGTCTGTGCTCAGGGATCCATCTCTAGCCCCACGTCTTTCTTCCTTTATCTATCGCTACTCTTCTCTCTTCATGACATCCCATTGGGTATCATTCTACATGTTAAAGAATGTTCTTATTCATTTCCGAAGAAAATGAGTCTATCATTTTCTGAAACCATTTCCCACTAAATAACAAACCACAGGAATTGTTCCAAGTCAGGAGACACAGATCTGCAGTTCCTGTTTGAAAGAGTTCTGTAAGGCTCTGTGTGCTGAACTTGTCGCAGCTGGTTCAGCTGCTCTGCTGTGGACAGAAACCCAGGTTGCCTCTCCTGCAGTGGGTGCTGCATGACACAGAACCCTTGATCATGCATGCTTGGGCACTTGTATTCTGTTATCTGCAGAGCTGATTTCTAGAAAGAACCTGCTGTGTATGCAAAGTGCCAACAAGCAGCTCCAAAATGCTTTTCGAGGGAAAAAGTTGGGAGATTTACATTTAAAAAGTAAAAAAGGCTGCCAGGTGTGACTGTACACATCTTTAGTCCCAGCGTTCCAGAGGCAGAGGCAGGTGGATATCTGTGAGTTCAAGGCCAGCCTGGTATACATAACTAGTTCCAAAATAGCAAGGGTTACATAGGGATCCTCTGTCTCAAACAAAAGAAAACATTAAAAAAAAAAAAAAAAAGGACCTGGGGGGACTAGAGAGCTGGCTTAGCAATTAAGAGCACTGACTGCAAGCCGGGCGTGGTGGCGCATGCCTTTAATCCCAGCACTCGGAGGCAGAGGCAGGCGGATTTCTGAGTTCAAGGCCAGCCTGGTCTACAAAGTGAGTTCCAGGACAGCCAGGGCTATACAGAGAAACCCTGTCTCGAAAAAACAAAAAACAAAACAACAACAACAACAAAAAAAAAAGAGCACTGACTGCTCTTCCAGAGGTCCTGAGTTCAATTCCCAGTAACCACGAGGTGGCTCACAACCATCTGTAATGGGATCCAGTGCCCTCTTCTGGTGTGTCTGAAGACAGCAGCAGTGCATTCATACATAAAATAAATATATCTTAAAAAAAAAAAAAAGAAGGCTGGGCGTGGTGGCGCATGCCTTTAATCCCACCCAGCACTTGGGAGGCAGGCAGACCTCTGAGTAGGCCAGCCTGGTTTACAAAGTGAGTTCCAGGACAGCCAGGGCTAAACAGAAACCCTGTTTTGAAAAACCAAAGAAGAAGAAGAAGAAGAAGAAGAAGAAGAAGAAGAAGAAGAAGAAGAAGAAGAAGAAGAAGAAGAAGAAGAAGAAGAAGCACCATCATCTTGGACTCTCTCCATTACTAAATGTTACTGTGCATTTAGTATTTGACAGCTCAGTGGGTAACCAACACTGCTGCTTTGATTCACATTTTCTCAAACATTATACTTCTGCTTTATCAGTGAAATTAATGTTTTTCTTTTTGTGGGTCTAGGGCTTGAGCTCAGGGCCTTGCCCCATATCCTCAGACTCCTTTCTAGAGAGAAGCAGTTACTCAGGCTGCCCTGCAGCTCACTCTGGAGCCCAGGAAGGTCTTGACCTCATGATCACAAGGAGCTGGGGTCACAGGCCCGCACTACCAAACCCGGTGAGGGAGGAGAGTGGCTTATGTCTTACCATGTCTGCATCTATGAACTAATGATCCTTTTTGAGATGGTTGCCATTTGACCTCAATCATGTGTTCATTCAATCGCTTCACGGAGTGGTTGACTGCACTAGACAAAGTTCCAGCACTGATGGGTTCTTTGGACGGGACGCATACTAACCTCTTCCTCTGTCAGTGTGTCAGAATCAGCCCGGATGTCTAACTGTGGTCTCTGGCAGCCAGTAACCACCTTGGCTTGGTTTTGGGGTGTAAAACAGTATTGAGCACTTAGCCACCGCTTTTGTTAAAAGGTGTGTGTGTGTGTGTGTGTGTGTGTGTGTGTTCAGTCCAACACCCCACCTTGCAGGCCCCCCCTCATCCACAGTCGGCACTCTTGAACATATCTTGATTCCCTCTGACAACCTGTTCTGGGGCCATTAAGTTCTTCCGAGGCATCTTTCGCAAGCTCTGGACAGGGGCAGAACTGCCAGAGTTAAATGCCCATGAGAACAGCCTTTTACCTTGGCTGAGGAGGCGCTCTAGGCTGGTGCCTTCATTCCTCACCCCCTGAGGAAGGCTAAGAAGTAGGTTCTGCAGCAACCTCTCAGGCAGGGAGAAACTCCAGGTCCCCATGGTGTGATCTCCGCATTGGCCCCACAACCTGGAAGTACTTCCTTCCGTTTGCCCAGGTCTCCAATCAAGGCTTTCTGGCTGTCATCTCTATTGTGTGACAAAACGTATCCCAGGAAGACAAAACACAGGTCTACTTGCCCAACAACAGACCAGAGTACAGATACCACCAAAGTCCAACTTGGTGAGCCATGAGTTTTATTGGGATTATTTATCGGAATATGGGGTGAAAGACCTCCGTGAGGAGACCCCCACTTGCTTCTCAGGACGACGAGCACCCAAAGAAGCTCGAGAGACCGGCTTGATGCAAACAACACCAGGTACTTTAATGGTGGAGCTCCACCAGGTACTTTAATGGCGGAGCTCCGGGTCAACACGTATCTTTCCGGGTGCCTTAGTAGTTCTGAACCTTGTCCAGGAAGCTCCGCGGCTTTCTGCTTCTTCCAGGCAGCTGTTTTGGTCTAGGTCTTCTTTAGAGCTTTTCCCCTCTGGAGAATCTTCTAGGCAGTTCAGCTTCACTTTGAGAATCTCAGGATTCAGCTTTTATTTTGACTTTGGCAGGGAAGAACCTAGTGAATCTGGTCAGCTTCAGGGACTTCCTGATGCTATTTTTATTTGTTTGTTTGTTTGTTTTTTGTTTTGTTCTTTTGAGACAGTGTTTCTCTTTGTAACAAGCCTTGGCTGTCCTGGACTCCCTCTGTAGACCAGGCTGGCCTCAAACTCACAGAGATCTGCCTGCCTCTACCTCCTGAGTACTGGGATTAAAGGCATGTGGCACCACAACTAGCTCTTCTGAGTTCTTACTGAGTTTCTCTAGAGGATAACATGTTTCCATCTCAGCTGAAACCGTTACACAATCACCTCCTTATCCCTGGCAGAACCCAGAGCTTTGTCTCACTCTCCACTTGGAGAGGCAGTTGCTAAGATCCTTCAGAGTTCCATGAAAAAACAAGCATCAGGTGACATCACTGTGACCTCTGACCTCACCTCTGACCCTTGAGTGAGTTCAAAACCACAGTGCTACCGTGTGGCCCCACCCTAACCTCTGCTTCTCCTCTGTGAAGAGAGAGTGAACACTTGCGCAGTTATCGAACAGACTGGATTGCGTATTTTTATCATCGGAGTATCTAGCACAAATGGTATAAACCATTGATAATAAACATCCATTTCAGGGGATTCAGATTGCTCCTCCATGGCCCTGGGCATGTAGTGTTCTCATATCCATGTCAGAAGACTGTATCAAGCTCTCTAGGGTCCAGGGATATTGAAGCCTTAGGGTTTCTGTAGTCTTGGGGGTTGAATATTCCTAGGTATACTCGTGCTTTGGCCCATCTGTGATGGCAGACACATTCCACATCTGTGCCATCCAATATGGACACTTGAATGTGGACATTACAATTGAGCAAATGGATGTCTTTGTACTTACTTTGTGCCTGTGTGTGTGCATGCATGCGTGCATGCATTCATGGTGTGTGTGTATGCGTGTGTGTGGAGTATGCATGTATGCATGCATCTCCCCATATATAGAGGACAGAGGACAGCTTTTGATGTCACCCTCAGGAAATCAATCTACCTCCCTTAGGACAGGGTCTCTCCCTGGCCTGGAGCTCACGAATTGGGCCAGGCTGGCTGGTCAGCGAGCCCCAGAGACTGGCCTGACTCTGCCTCCCCAGCATGGGATTCCAAGTATGTGCCACCCCCACCAGCTTTTTCAGCTTTTTGGGGACTGAACTAAGGCTCTTGACCGTTTAAGGCAAGTGCTTTACCAATGAATGGGAACATCCCAGGAAGCCCAGTCCTTGCTTTAATAAGGGTAAGCAGCCACAAATTGCTAGCAGGTACCACCTTATGCGACAGCTCCAGGCTAGTTGGGCAGTGGTGGGCTTAGCTCTTTTCTTCCCCTGCTCCCTCCCTCTCTTCTCTTTCAGCCAGAGCTATTCATTCCCTGCTCTGGAGGGGTCTGCCTCTCTCTCTCTCTCCTTTGTGTGTGACAGGTTCCTCGGAAGGAAGCATTCGGGACTGTGACAAGCGCTGTATTTTCATACACTCCGGCAAGGTGAGACAAGCGCCCCGGTGACCTCTGAACTGAAAGAGAAGATGAATGGCGCTATAAATACGGCTGAATAGAGAATTGCTTCCAGACGGTCCCATTGTTCGGCTTCCTGGTAGTAGTCATTCACGCTGAGATAATTTCCAGCTCCTCAGATCCTCTATCTTTATAAAACATCACATTACCTCATCTTCATCTCATTACACTCACGGGTCACAAGACGACTTTCATCTCGTGTGGTTCCTCACTGACAGTTGTGAAACAGAGCCGCTTCTTTCTGTTTCAGCGGGAGCCCAACAGAGAACTCCTTCCTCGTGAGCTCTTTTATCTCCTGCTTCCTACTTTTGACTCTTCTGTCTAAACAATGGGGGCTAATGGAGTGCTCCTTATGATAGTGTGTATTTCTTACCTGCTCGCATGTGACTCCACAACAGGAATGAGAAAAGTAGTTATTTCTTTCCACACCATCTAATCCTGAGGGATGACACAGCCATACACATGGCCAACCATCAACTCACCCAGGCTACATTTCCATGGTACTGCCATTAAAAAAAAAAAAAAAGGCCACAGGTACAGTAGAACAAGAGGACTTTAAAGTCTCAATGACATGGGTTCAAATCCTGTGACACTTAACGATGTTGCACCGTGAGAGGGAGCAGAATAAATTCACATCTTTTCCGTCTCAGCTTACCCATCTGTAAAATGGAAGGAAGAATCACTGTTTATATGGGATGTATTAAGAGCAAGGATCCCACCACAAGCAGACTACCTTATGCCTTTGGGTAATTATCTGCTCCTCTGAGACACAATATTCTCATCCAGAAACTGGGATAGCAATATCTGTGTTTCAGGTACTTAAAGAGAAAGGGTATGTATACAGTGCCCAGCAAAGTTCCTGTCTCCAAGAGCAGCCTCAGTCTTTCATCTACCCCAAGAGAGGTCGCCATTGGTGACTAGCTTCGTTTCTAAGCGTTAGTGTGCTGCGGCCTCCTTGGGCTGTCCAAGGAAGAAGGCACTGTGGAAATGTGACAGCTAGCCCTAACCTGGTTTTGCCTGCCCAGAAATGAACTGCTCTATCCCAGTCACTAGAGCTCAGACCTGAGTGATAATTCACACAGGTCCCTGTGACGACCAAAGAGACTTTCTGTGGCTGGGCGTGGTGGCGCACGCCTTTAATCCCAGCACTAGGGAGGCAGAGGCAGGCGGATTTCTGAGTTTGAGGCCAGCCTGGTCTACAAAGTGAGTTCCAGGACAGCCAGGGCTATACAGAGAAACCCTGTCTCAAAAAACCAAAAAAAAAAAAAAAAAAAAAAAAAAGAGAGAGACTTTCTGTGGAGTCAGGCATCCCTCCCTTACGGCCATTGACCTTTTGCTCTGGAATGCTGAGGAGATCCCAGTGGCCTGCAGGTGAGATGAGAATGGGATAGTGGGCCTTGAGGTGCTAACAGCTACCGTTGCTTCTGTAAAACCTGCTTCTCGCTGTGGAGAAGGGATGGAATGGTCTTTTATTACTATACAGAGGGGAAGAAAGAAAGAACTGGGGGGAAGAAAAACAGATTTTCCTGCCCAGCTGTGGATTCCATGGGTAATTCTAACATTGTAACACGTGCCTTTCTGACATCCACCCTCAAACTCACCTGAACCCTCTTCCACAAGGCTGTGGCTCTAAGGCTGCCGTCCTTCTGGTAGCAGTGAGAATAGATTCAGTTCATCTGAGTTTGAATTGAGTCTGAGTCTCTGATTTCTCCTAGTAGGTTCAAACACCACACCATGATAGTGTCACGAAGAAAAGCAATTATACAGACAGACAATAAGCATGTGGTTGGGTGCTCTGTGCCTGCTCATTAATTAAATGACAGATCTAGTGGCAAGTCCTCCATCATCAAAATGTAAGGACAAGTGGGAACAGTAATGTAAGAAAGATGTCTGCAGGTTAGTGGAGTGGGCTGTTATCCCTGCTACTCACTCAAGAGGCAGAGGCAGGGGAATCAAAAGTTCAAAGTCAGTCAGAGCTGCAGAGTGAGTTCAAAGACAGCCTGGGCAATTTAGTGAGACCGGGTCTTAGAGTCTGAAGTCAAAAGAGAGCTGAGGGTGTAGCTCACAGGAGAGCATGTGCCAAGTGTGTTTAAAGCCCTAGTGGGTTCAATCTCTAGTCTCACAGTGAGGTAGATATGTCTGAGCTCTGGGGGAAATGGAGCAGCAATTCAGAATCAAGAGAAAGACTTGCTTCCGGTCAATAGAGACATTCAAGTTCATGAACCCCAGGGCCAAAGGTACTTGTATCTCTCAGTCCTCATCAGTG
Source organism: Mus minutoides (assembly GCA_902729485.2). Taxonomy (NCBI): domain Eukaryota; kingdom Metazoa; phylum Chordata; class Mammalia; order Rodentia; family Muridae; genus Mus; species Mus minutoides. The sequence continues at coordinate 348,677 of LR750032.1, forward strand.
GGCCCCAAGTCACAGATTAGGTAGCAACTCCAAGTCACAGGCTGCCAATTACCCATGGAACACTATGTGTCATGAACTCTGCTAAGTGTTTTGCCAATTTTAAATATGAAGGGGTTAGGGGGTTGTACCCAAGGCCTCACGGTAGAAAATGGGGGATCTAAGGACTGAACCCAGGTACTAAGTCACAGTCTGCTCTAGCTACCCTGGCACACTGCCTTGCTGCCCAGAGTGTGAGACTTGAGGTCAGTGTGAAGCCTTTAGGATCAGTTGGACTTCGTTAGAGTGGGAAGAGAAGGAAGGAAAGATGGAGAAGGAAGAAGGAATGGGCCAAGAGGATAGAATGAGAGACACAAAGACCTTGAGGTACAAAGAGTGTGGCACGTGTCAGGCCTGACAGGACCACAGTGGTTGCAAATTGAAAGCTCAGAGGTCAGTGGCCTCAGGTAAGCAGGAAGGCAGAAAGGGGGCTGGTCTTATGGGACATGGAGGACAGCTTTATGTTCATCCTAGATCGACGGGGAAAGATTCATCTTGCAAAAATATCCTAGCTGGTATGACTGTGCACACTTTTAATCCCGGCAGAGGCAGGCATATTTCTGTAAGTTCAAGGTCACCCTGATCTAGATAGCAAGTTCCAGGCCAGCCAGAGATACATAATGAGACCCTGAGACCCTGTCTCAAAAATAATAAAATTATAATTTTTGTATATGTAAAATATGTATTGAATATACACATGCATATATATATATACATATATATGTGTGTGTGTGTATATATATATGTGTGTATATATATATATATATATATATATATATATATATATATATATACATATATATGGTGGAGTGGACCATGGAATTAGGAATTTTCAAAGATAGCCGCAGGGTCTCCTTATTCCGAGTGCTCTTCTCAGAGTGGGATCCCCATACTCCTCCCATTCAGAGGTGATGGTTCTGTCTTCCTTGCTTGAAGCTTGTGTGATTCTTCAAGCTGTCACACACAACCCAGTGTAGCTCCTGCCTGGTTCTTTCAGTTGTTCTCCTGGAGCCCTCAGCTATGTGTAAACAGCCAGAGTGCCCTGGGGTCCCATGAAGCCTGCGCATGTGGAGTCCTGATGTGGACAGACTCTAGGGTGACCTGAGGAGAGAGATCTAGTCAGCCCACAGTTGCTCCAGTAGCCCCTGTCCCTGAGGCAGCCACTAACTCGGAGCTAGAACTGCTGGGCCAGCCCTTCCTGATTCTCAGAAACCATGAACATGAAAGAAATGGTGCCTTCACCACTGGGTTAAACTTGGGATGTTCCTCTTCAGATTCTATCTGAGCAGCCAGGTCTCCAGTTGGAAGCTTCAGAGGGGCCATCTAACCTAATGAGTTAGGGTCACCAACAGAGGATCCTGAGAGATGCTGGCCTGCTGAGAATGCTCTTTGGTGTGTTATCTTTGCAATTTAATTACCCAGCCCAGTAACTTGCAAATATGGGAGAGCTTTTTCAGATTAAAATGCAGATCCTTGGGCTGGAGAGATGGCTCAGGGGTTAAGAGCACCGACTGCTCTTCCAAATGTCCTGAGTTCAAATCCCAGCAACCACATGGTGGCTCACAACCATCAGTAACAAAAATCTGATGCCCTCTTCTGGAATGTCTGAAGACAGCTATAGTGTACACACATATAATAAATAAATAAATAAATCTTTTTTAAAAATGCAGATCCTTGTGGAGACCAAGATGTGCTCCTGTAATTCCAGCACTCAGGAGGCTGAGATAGGATTACTGGCTCAAGGCTTGGGTTGTATAGGGAGACCCTGTCTCACATATAAGGGGATGGGAGCAAGGAGATGGCGCAGTAGTTAAAGTCTTTGCTGAACAAGCATGAGGACTGAGTCCAAATCTCCAACCTTCACACAAAACCGTAGGCATAGCAATGCACACCCATGATTCCAGCACACAGAGACAGACAAAAGAGTCCCTGGGACTCCATGGTCAGTCAGCCTAGCAAACTGATGAGCTCCAACTTCATTGAGAGACCTGTATCAAAACAAAACAAAACAAAACAAAAACAAAAACAAAAACAAAAAACCCCAAGGTGGACAGCGATAGAGAAAGATACTCAGCATTGACCTCTGGCCACACACACAAGCATGGGCTTGTACATACATACAATGCACATACATGCATACAGCACACATACCCCCCCTCATAAACATGGGCTTGTACACACATGCACATACATGCATACAGCACACATACTCCCCACATAAACATGGACTTACTTGTACACACATGCACATATATGCATACACCACACATACCTCCCCCCCACAAGCATGAGCTTGTACATATATGCACATGCATGTATATACCACATATACTCCCTCCCTTCACAAAAGAATGAGCTTGTACATACATGCACACACAGATACAAACACACACAAAGGTATTCTCAGACTCTACCTCAGGTTCCCTGAATCAGAATCTCACAGAAATGGGGAGCCACTGGCTAACTGTTGTTAGATTTCACTTTTCTGTCTGATTATGGTCTCTTTACATGTCCCAGCACAGAGACATCTAGGGAGCTGAATCTTTTGAGAATTTCTGACGACAGGGCACTGAAAGGATTAACTTGGCCATCTCAGTAGCATAGACTCTTCTTAAAGATAGTTCTTTTTATTTGTTTCAAAAGTACAGTTCCCATGGCTCTGCAGACAAACTAAACACATTCCATCAGGTGTAATAGCAATCAAAGAGGAGATATTACTGCATCAGCAGATCCCTGAACTTAATCCTCTTTATAGAATAAGAATATTATATGGTGAAAGAGACAAGCAAAAATGGTTCGGGGTGAGCAAGGTGTGTGCTGTGCATATATATATATATGCATATATATATATATATATATATATATATATATATATATATATATATATATATATATATATACAAGGAGATAGAAGGGTCAGGAATTCAAAACCACCCCCAGCTCCAGGGTGACCAAGGTCAACCAAGTGTACCGAAATTGGGCAGTGGTGGTACATATCTTTTTTTTTTTAAATTTATTTATTTATCATATGTAAGTACACTGTAGCTGTCTTCAGATACTCCAGAAGAGGGCATCAGATTTCATTATGGATGGTTGTAAGCCACCATGTAGTTGCTGGGATTTGAACTCGGGACCTTCGGAAGAACAGTCAGGTGCTCTTACCCACTGAGCCATCTCACCAGCCCAGTGGTACATATCTTTAATCCCAGCACTCAGGAGCCAGAAGCAGGCAGATCTTTGTGAGTTCAAGGTCAACCTGGTCTACAGAGCTAGTTCCAGGACAGCCAGGGCTACACAAAGAAACCCTGTCTCAAACTCCCCCCAACACAAAAAAAAAGAACATGCACAAAAATTATTTGAAGTGTTATTTGGTCTTAAATAGCTTAAGGAAAGAAGGAATCTAATTAGACTGACCTGTGGCTTGTCAAAATCAATTTTAATTAAAAGTTTAATTATTAAAGGGCAAGAAGTAAGTCATGTTAAGACTAACAGAAAAATCATGTTTTTTACAGACAATAAAGTCTAAAGTTAAAAAAAAAAAATTGAAGGGCTGTGTTTCTTCCAGTAGGGTTTGTGGGAACATTTACCTCCCCATCTCTCTTTTTTTTTTTTAAAGATTTATTTTATTTATTACATGTAAGTACACTGTAGCTGTCTTCAGACACTCCAGAAGAGGGCGCCAGATCTCGCTACGGATGGTTGTGAGCCACCATGTGGATGCTGGGATTTGAACTTATCACCTTCGGAAGAGCAGTCGGGTGCTCTTACCCACTGAGCCATCTCACCAGCCCCACCTCCCCATCTCTTGTACCTTCTAGAAGCTGTTTGCTTTCCAGGATCAGCCAGTACCTCTCCTTCTCCTCCTACCCCCCCCCCCCCCAGCAAATGCTAGAGATAAGCACCTGCTAGAGGAAGGATTTATTTTAGTGTGTGTGCTGCTAAAGCGAGCACAAGGAGGAAGGATTTATTACGCTCACAGTTACAGGGGTTCCCAGCCCATCACAGCAGAGAATGCATGGAGGCAGGAGCATGGGGTTTCTGCTTCTCAAATTTTGGTGCATCAGAACTTGAAGGTTCCAGGGATCATTTCCCACCTCCAGATAGCCCTTTACTCCCCAAAGTTCTATAACTTCCCCATATAGCACCTCCATCTGGAGATCAAATGTTCATACTCATGAGGGACATATTTCATATCTAAGCTATCATGCTTCCTTTTATCCCCTCCCCATCTCCTTCCATCTCTCTCTTCTCCCATTTCCCTGTCTATCCTCTGCTTCTGTAGCATGTCTCCTTCTGTGACTCTGAGATTCTCACTTCCCTTTAAAAACCCGTGCAATTATATGGGCCTACCCAGACAACCTAGGGAGAGCTCCTACATCAAAACCAAGGGCATTATCCTTATTACCATGGAGACAGATTCACAGGTTCCAGAAATGAGGACATGAGCATCTTTGGCAGTCATTATTCTGCCTACCACAGTGGTACAAAGCCACACTGACATAGGGGTGTGACCAGAAACCATCTCTAAAATCAACAGTGTTTTGCCTTTGGCTTATGTTGCCTAGGCTGACCTTCAACTCTCTGTGTGGTGGAGGATGACTTGTGATCTCCCTTCACCTCCAGGAGTATAGGCTTGCAAGACCACACCAGTTTCTGCGGTGCTAGGGATGCATTGCCACACTTCCTGCATGGTAAGCAAGCATTCTGCCAACTGCCCTACACTCCAGTCCATACTTTTACTTAACAACTGTGGTGGTTTGAAAGAAATCGCCCCCCTTGGGTTCATACAAAGTGGCACTGTTAGGAGGTGTGTCCCTTTCTCCTCCTGCTTGCCCACCCAATCCACATGTAGACCTCTCAGCAACCCCTTCAGCACTATGTCTGCCTATGTGCTTCTGCTATGCTTCCTGCTACGATGATAATGGACCAAACCTCTGAAATGTAAGCCAGGCCCCAATGAAATGTTTCTTAGTAAGAATTGCTGTGGTCATGGTGTCTGCTCACAGCAACAGAAACCATAAGGAGACAATAAACTAGTTGACATGATTCCTAATTTTTTAAATTGAGAATGTATTTTAAATATTTATTTTTATTTTCTGTGTATGAGTATATTGCCTAAATGCTATGTATGTGCACCACGTTCATAGGCAATGTTTGCACAGGCAAGAAGCCAGAAAAGGATATTCTGGAACTGAAGTCAAAGACAGTAGTGAGCTAACATTTAGGTGCTGGGAACACAGCCTAGGTCCTCTGCAGGAACAGCAACTGCTCTTAACTGCTGGGCCATCTCTGCAGCCCATACTTTAGGACCTGTTTTAGAGAAGAAAGGATAAGTGTCTGTGGATTATAGATTTTTTTTTTTCAAGACAGGGTTTCTCTGTGTAGCCCTGGCTGTCCTGGAATTCACTTTGTAGACCAGGCTGACCTTGAACTCAGAAATCTGCCTGCGTCTGCCTCCCAAACACTAGGATTAAAGGCGTGGGCCACCACTGCCTGGCAATCTCATACATCCTTATAATCATTTTTACAACCGTTTCACCTGTGTGTAAAGTTAGTGTCTAGCTGCAGCCCGAGAATGGCTACTTCTTCCCACCAGCACACATCTCAGTGTGCAGCTACACACTCTAGTATGATTGCTTTTTAGTCTGAGTTCTATCTTTCTGCTAGCCTCTACTTTCCAAGAGGACAGAAGGTGCTAAGATTAGCTAAGATGGTGCCTAGCACTTAGGTGCATATCAAGTCACAGTGTATTTTAAGCAATGATTTTACAATTAAAAAGAAAAATTTTGAGGCAGGGTCTCCCTTGCTGGCCTGCAATTCCTTATGTATAGACTGGCCTTGAATGCACAATGGTCTGTCTGCCTGCTTCTGTCTCCTAAGTGTTGTTATTAAATATGTACAGTGATGCTGGGCGTGGTGGCGCACACCTTTAATCCCAGCGTTTGGGAGGCAGAGGCAGGCGAATTTCTGAGTTCGAGGCCAGCCTGGTCTACAGGAGTGGGTCAGTCCTAGGACAGCCAAGGCTACACAGAGAAACCCTGTCTTGAAAAAAACAAAAAAATTAAATTAAATTAAAAAATGTACAGTGACATACCAGATGGCTTTGTGTTTTAACGTGTGTGTGTGTGTGTGTGTGTGTGTGTGTGTGTGTGTGTGTGCATGCACGGGGTTGAACTCAGGTCATCAGATTAGGCAGCACACACCTTTCCCTCCAGAATCACTTTACCAGCCAAGCTTTGAGGTCTTTGTAGCAAATGTCCAAGAAACAGTGTGTCAACTAGCAGAGTGAACATAGGATCCGATGTTCAAAGAAACTGGGCTTCTCACAGTGTTCAAATTCCACAGTCACCATTTTAGTTGGCCTGTACTGTTCACGAGTAAGATGAGGCCCCACGGCATTTGAGGCATGAGGCGATTCATGTAGCCTAAGCTTTGATTCACGGAGAGCATTTACAACTGTAAATTCCAGTCCCTGTGACAAACTCTAGGTTAAATGGGGGGGGGACCCCACACCTTTTTTACATGCTTCGTGGTCGACAGTAACGTTGAGTCAATTTTTGACCTTGAATATTCCTCAAAGAACTATCTCAAGAAAAAACCTGCAATGTATCTCCAGGAGCCTCTTGGCGCCTACAAACAGGTAGGCAACTAATAGGATACACAATCTATTTAAATGCAAATTTAAACGCGGCTTTTTCTTCGCCTCTTTGCTCTCTTTGTTCCTTGTGATCAGGTTTGGGCACTGCATGTTTTCCATCTACAAATGGCCGTTCGGGGCTTTAAGTTTTACAGAGATGAAAGTACCGGAGCACTTAGAAGTTCTAGTTGCACAGTTATGGGTGAGGAAAGGGGCCGATAGAAGTCCTGCGCGGGGCGGGGCGTGGAGCGGTTCCTCCAATGAGACCCCGTTACTAGGCAACCGCTGGCGTTCTCAACCGCCTCCCCAGAACCACCGGCTCGCCCCGTCGCCAAGGAGATGAACGCCTCAGCTCAGCCCTGCCGTAAACCCGCAGGCTCTTTACGACACTGCCGCGACCGCCGCTGCGTGCGCGCCCTCTGCCCCTACCTCCACACTCCGCCCAGGCCGCCATTGCCTCGTGCCCGCGCTAGTCGGTTGGTGGCGCCTTTGTCCTACGGCGGGCAGGTGGGCAGAGACCGAGGCGGTAGCGGCGGGCCCGAGGCGGAGGAGCGGCGGGGAGGCGGCCGCGCCGGTAGCGGTGAGTGCCGGGGAGCGGTGGCCGTCCGCCGAGGCGTAGTACCGATGGGCAGGCGGTTGGGGGGGCGACGGGGACGCTGAGGCGGGAGGGCCCGTTCGACGCGCGGCCGCGGCCTGCTCTCCGGGCACGCGCGGGGCTGCGCATGCCCCGGAGTGGGGCGCGGCAGCCTCCGGCTCCGGTCCGGCCCCGTCCGGCCCAGACCCGAGTCTGGCGCACCCAAGTAGGCGAGCGAGCGACCGACTGTGCGCTGAGGTGGGCACCACGGCCCGGCTCGGTCTCAAGCTGCTGAGGCTTCTTTGTAGGATCGAGCACGCCCTGCACTCGAGAGTCTGTGAAGTCGCTCGCCCGGGGCTTTGGTGGGCGAGGGGAGCGTTTGCGAGTCAGTGGCACTGGAGGGCTTCGAACCCTGGTCCAGGATACTGGTCTCGGCGGCGGTGTTCAGGCGCCAAGCAGCCTAGGGAGCGTTGTCGCCCTGGGCGTATTCTCGAGATGTCAACTTGTGTGACAGCTCGCCCATTATATGGACGCGGACCCTGGGCCCGGAGAACCGGGCGAGAGAAATTGTGCCGGAGGTTCGTACGGACACGGCGCCGGAACCTACTGGCTTCCCAGGGTCCTAGCATGGGCCCTTCCCGCACCCCGGTAGCGGGTCAGGGGCTTTGCTTAGGACCAAGTCTCCCCAGCTTTCGTCCCTCGCGCTGCACCTTTACAGTCCGCCTACATCTGTACTAGATACCAAATGTTAAATGTTTTTCTTTAAACTGACTCTGACCCTCCCCCCTTAAATGCATTTGTTTAAGGCGGAAATTTGAACTCCAAACGGTATAATGGAAAGCCAGTTATTTCTCTAACGCTCATAAAAAAAAATAATAAATACCTATCTATTAAAATAAACACTGTGTCCTTGTTCCTCCTGAAGTTGTGCGCTCCAGGCTTTGGGAACCGCTGCCCTTGGAGTACGGGGTTAATTGTCATGTTAATGTCTTTCACTGTGTATGGAACACCCCCCCACCCCCCGCGGCATTCCAGATCCTATTGCAATGTCCCGGGGTGTCCCAGGATCTTCGGGGTGATGATTAATATTCTGAGCTTTCTCATTGTAAAAGGTTGTCCTTTAGAAGCGCTAATTCCAGTAGCTGCAAGAAGCATCCCTCAGATGTACTGGGTGTGTCTCCTCGCTTTCTTACAATATTGTGGTGTGGTAGCCACCTTGAAACTTCATGAAAGGATGTTTCTGCAAACCCTGATGTGGCTTCTGACCGCAGAACACTTACTCTTGTCTGTATCCGTCTGAAAAAGCAACTTTGTATCAACATTTTGGAACAAGGTTCTAGTTTTGCCTTGTGGGGATTGGAGACCACTTGACTAATGGTTAGCGTGCATGCCTGCCTTCCTTTTGGTTTGTCTCTTCCATTTAGCCCTCTTTCCTCTTTCATGTATTTTTTTTGAGCCCCCTAGACATTCGTTAGTCCCTACCTAAACGTAGGAGACTGCTTCTCCTTGTATAATGTGCTAGCAAAACAACCACATTGCAAGACTAAATAGAAGGTATTTTTCAAGATATCAGCTGTTCCATGTCCCATTAGCTATCTGATCATAAATTCAGTTTTTAAAAAGTATAAGAGCAGATTTACTTTATTTTCTGAAAGGAAATTCAGAAAAGCCAACTTGGACCATTCCAGATACCCCAGCACCAAGTATGATAAGTCTGTATTTTGGGGGGCTGACCTCAGATTGAGCACAGAGTAGAACTAAACATAAGGTCATCCGTTGGTCCCAAAGTTCTCAGCAGTAATCCTGTACAAAGAAGCAAGAGGAATTTGATTTGACTGGGGAGTCCCATTTTCGAACATCAGCAAGTGGAGCCTCATCTACCAGTGCCCCAAGCTAAATAAACAATGCTTTGCTCTGAAACTTTATTGTAAATAACGATTACAGGCATTTTGTGCCAGCGGCCTGCAGATGGCAGTGCCTTTAAAAGCTTACTGCACTGTGAGAACTGAATTTACCGGTGCATTTAAGAATGGAAAACCTTTTACAAAAAGGAAACCTTTGGAATATGCCCTTCAGTTTTCTTCAGGTTTTGACTCCCCACATGAAAAATGTTGTCTCTGTTTCTAAACTCACCGTTGGTGCTTAGTTGCAAAGGGAATCCGCAGCTAGCAGTGCACATGGTAAATACCACTCTTTTGTTCTCTAAGTTGGTTTGTAAGATGGGTGCATTGGTGGTGTTATATGTGTTACAAAGTTTTGTGCATATGCAGAAATGAGAGCTCAGTAAATTTTAAAATTTCTTGCCCAAGAACATGTTCAAGATACTATTGTTGGAGATGAAAGATTTCAAAAGAAAAAGTAGGTGTGTTGTATAGTATCCATAGTCCAGGAGTTCTGAGGCTTCTTTGTATGCTAACCTCATGCAAATATGTCACAGAGATGACAGCAATCTCATTATGACTTTCCATGAGCTCTTCCAGTTCAATGTTCCTCCAAAGAAGAATTCTTTCTACTCTGTTGCTTCCTGTGTTTTATGAATGATTAGTCTTTGAGGCTAATACTTTTAAAGCTCCCTTTAAAAGTATTTTTAACAAGTTTCTTTTGTGTGTGTTAAAAGATTTGTTTTATGAACAGCATATACTTACTGTTGGCTAGACTATTCTACTTAAACAGAGTTAAACTGTCAGATAGCTAAAAGAGCAGTGCCCAATGGAAGATGATCCTCTGTTACTCTCATTGATAGATGTTTTAATGAAAGGTAAGGGTAATAAGGCAGTACCAGGTTCCAATAGCCTGTTTATTCCTTCAGCTTACACAATATAACATACAGTTAAGCCCTTTATTTGGAAGTCTCCCTAAATCCTGTTAAGCTAGAAATAACCCACAAACATTAACTGTCAGAAAATGATGTGACAGTAGCTAAAACACACAATCCCTGAAAACTGTAAAGTGTAATCACACTGTGACTAAATAAATAGGACCATCAGCACAGATTTCCAGAGGCCTAAGTAACTACACAGTTATGGGCTCTCTGGTCTTCATTCTAGATGATCTGATGGCTTTCCTTTAATATACTGCTGTGGGTAGTCCAGATGCTGTTTGTATTCTGATGTTAATTCTGCTTCCCCGAGGGGTTGCCTCTGAGAGCAGCCCATCAAGTGATCTCCTGTGTACCTTCTCTCCATTTGAACTGGTCAGTAAACACCTGTGATTGGGCAGGTAGAAGAGGATGAGAGGGAAAGGAGAGAGGACTGAAGAAGAAGAAGAAGAAGAAGCCATGATGGACCAGAACCACTTGGCCAGGAGAAACTGCAAGTAGCAAGGTGTCTTATAGCTGGGGAAGAAGTTAGGATAGTATTAGATCTGCCCAATCTAGGCTTATAGCATAGAATTATAATAATTGGATTGTGTGTTTTTATATGGGCTTATTAGAGTTGGAAATTCCAGCAACAAACTGAGTTTATTGTTGTTGTGGGGTTTTTTTTGGTTTTTTTTTTTGGTTTTTTTTTTTTTTTTTTTTTGGTTTTGGTTTTGGTTTTTCGAGACAGGGTTTTTCTGTATAGCCCTGGCTGTCCTGGAACTCACTTTGTAGACCAGGCTGGCCTTGAACTCAGAAATCCGCCTGCCTCTGCCTCCCGAGTGCTGGGATTAAAGGCGTGCGCCACCATGCCTGGCTGTTGTTTTTTTTTTTAAAGATTTATTTATTATATGTAAATACACTGTATCTGTCTTCAGACACTCCAGAAGAGGGCGCCAGATCTCGTTACGGTTGTGAGCCACCATGTGGATGCTGGGATTTGAACTTATCACCTTCGGAAGAGCAGTTGGGTGCTCTTACCCGCTGAGCCATCTCACCAGCCCGAGTTTATTGTTTTTGAAGCATGTTATCTAGCTCTCTGGTAATGAAGTGCAAACTGCTAACTTTCCAAGCCATAGCTAGGAGTTATTGCTTTGTTCTTGGGGTCCTCTTTGAAGCATTTTTCTGAATGTAAAGAGTTATCAAAAGGTCCACAGGCATTCTAAATATTTCATATTCTCTCTAGTTTAGTCTATACTACAACTTAGTCAAAAAGTCAAGAGGAATCTAGTTTAAACTATTAAGCTGATACCACTTTTTTGTTTCGGCTTTTCAAGACAGGATTTCTCTGTGTAGCCCTGGCTGTTCTGGAACTTACCCTGTATGCCTGGCTGGCCTTGAACACACCAAGATCCTCCTGCTTCTGCCTCTGAAGTTCCATGATTAAGGGTGTGGGCCACCACTGCTAAACCATTTTTCTAATTAAGAGCTTTTGGAGACAAGTACAAGCATAAACCAGCAGTTGTCACTATCAGTTAGTGATCCTGGCTGTGACTAGGTTTCTTTCTGACAGGTGATGTTTATTATTTCTATTTGAACAGGGATTAGAGGGAGACTTGTAAGTGGAAGGTCTAACCATATGCTGTACTGTGTAGCTAGAGGAATATATAGGTGACAGACTAGTACTTCCAAAATATTGTTGAAAGTCTTCTCAGAATTTAGTTAAACTATGGAAGAGTGGTCCCAACAGATTCTGTGAACTTAAGACAGGGCCTAAGAATCTGATTTTTTAATGAACTTTCTAGGAGGTACTAACACATCATCATTAAAGCAGTGTGACAAGATGAATGAATGTATGTGTAAAAATATGGGCACATACATATGTGAGAGAAGGAATGGGAAGGTCTTGTTTCGTGGACATAGAGTTTTGTTTTTGTAAGATGAAAAACTGAGAATCTCCTGTCTGACTGTGAGTGTATTTGTGAGAATCTCCTGTCTGACTGTGAGTGAATTTGTGCCTGCTCAGGTGTCCACTTAGGAGAAGTGGCTTGAGTAAAAATGTTGTTAAGAAAATGAAGAATAAGCTGGGCGTGGTGGCGCACGCCTTTAATCCCAGCACTTGGGAGGCAGAGGCAGGTGGATTGCTGAGTTCGAGGCCAACCTGGTTTACAAAGTGAGTTCCAGGACAGTCAGGGCTATACAGAGAAACCCTGTCTCGAAAAACCAAAAAAAAAAAGAAAATGAAGAATAGTTGACAGTTTTCTTTATAAATAGTGAACTAAACTGATGGCTGTTAAGGTATTAGAAGCCTGGCTAAAGAGAAACTCAGTGGCTGATGTCATTTTGACCATTAGATCGTTTTATTTTCTATTACTAAAGATAAAAATCATAATCTTTTGAAATTTTCTCTACCTCTTTTCTTTCACTGTTAAGTCAATGAACCCTAAAGAATGGTACATAGCAAACACAGTAGAATATTTCTCTTATCAAGAAGATACAGACACAGAGAAATCAAGTGATTTAATTCCTTATGTAGGGCTACAGCTCAGATCTAGGCCAAAGAAGAAAGGGGACTTATTATGAACAGATAGACGAGCTCACTGACTGTATTTATGTTGAATCCGAAGCTGTCTCACAGGAGAAAAGGGCAGTCACTGCAGATTGTAGATTGGAGAGAGGATGGGCAAGGAGGGAAAAATGCTGGTAGGAATGAGTAAGATTTAAAGTGATGGATGACAATGTGGGTGCCAGGCATGGTGGCACCTTTAATCCCAGCACTCGGAAGGCAGAGGCAGGCGGATTTCTGAGTTCGAGGACAGCCTGGTCTACAAAGTGAGTTCCAGGACAGCCAGGGCTACACAGAGAAACCCTGTCTCAAAAAACCAAAAAAAAGAAAAGAAAATGTGGCTCAGTTATTTGCATTGTTCGTGTGTGTGTGTGTGTGTGTGTGTGTGTGTGTGTGTGTATCTGTCTGTCTGTCTGTCTTAGGGTTTTACTGCTGTAAACAGACACCATGACCAAGGAAACTCTTACAAAGATAGCATTTAATTGGGGCTGGCTTCCATGTTCAGAGGTTTATTATCATCAAGGCGAGAGCACGGCAGTATCCAGGTAGGCATGGTGTAGGAGGAGCTAAGGGTTTTGCATATCTTGTTCTGAAGGCAGAGAAGACTGGCTTTCTAGGCAGCTAGGACAAGGGTCTTAAAGACCAACCCACAGTAACACATCTACTCCAGCAAGGCCACACCTGTGTGTACATGTGTGTAGGGCTGACCACTTGGGATTGGATAGCCCATTGGGGCTTGTCTCTGAAAAAAGTGTTCTGTTTCTCTGAGCAGCCGTTGGTTGCCTATAGGTAGCTCTTCAGCTAGGGGTAGGGCCTTGTGAGATTTCCCCTGTCTACATTGGCATGCGAACTGGTATTGTCATTATGCAAATATTGTTGAGGCAGTAGTGTTGTTGAACTTTCTTGGGTGCATCTTTGCTAATATGTCTACAGGACACTGTCTCACAGAAGGTATCCTGGTTCTCTGGTTCTCTGGTCCTCTTCCAAGATGTTCCCTGAGCTTTACTTAGAGGGATTATGTTTTAAATGTGTCATTTGGGGTTGGGCATCCCACTGTCTCATATTCTGTGCATTTTGGCCAGTTTGTGGATGTCCGTAATACTCATTTGCTGCAAAGAAAAGTTTCTTTGAGGGGTAAGAGCAATACTTAACTTGTGTTTGGTTTTTTTGTTTTGTTTTGTTTTGTTTTGTTTTCAATTGAGCTTCAGAAAATAGAATAAATTTAAAAGTTAAGCTCAAAAAGAGAGAGAGCTATGACGAGGGTTAGCTCAGTGTTGAGAGTGTTACACACCCTGCTCAAGGTTATGGGTTCAATCCTCAGTGTGCCCCAGCATGCTCGTGTGCACGCTGTACTTTCTGTCTCTCTCGGTCTTTATCATACACAGAGAAATCTCATCATTTCAAAGAGTAGAAAATTAATGTTTTAATGGGCTTTTGATTGGTTTGTTTTTGATTGTTTGTTTGACTTTTTTTGAGTCCTTTGATCCCAGTATTTAGGAGACTGAGGCAGGAGAACTTGGAGTTAGAGGACAAAACAAAAATAATTTTTGTCTGAGGAGAAAAGTACTTTGTACTCCATTGAGTATCTGTGAGGCATTTAAACATTGGGTGTGCAGCATGCTGGCCTTTTCACAGGTTCCCCTGGGCTGTGATCAGGCCTAGTAAGAATGTTCTAAATGGCCAGGCAGTGGTCCCAGCACTTGGGAGGCAGAGACAGGCAGATTTCTGAGTTTGAGGCCAGCCTGGTCTACAAAGTGAGTTCCAGGACAGCCAGGGCTACACAGAGAAACCCTGTCTCAAACAAAACAAAACAAAACAACAAAAAAAATGTTCTAAATGGAAACCATGTCCCTGTTGGGGACAGCTTAGCCTGATATCTAAGCATTTTATGTTGGTGACTTGGATCTGAGTTTCAGATTTGCCTTTTGTGAGCGTGTATACAGAGTACACATATGAGCATGAATGTGTGCCTAGGGATGTCAGAGTAGAACATAGGGCATTTTCCCCTATTGCCTTGAGACGGGTTCTATCCTGAACTAGACTAGATGGCTGATGTCAGGATCTGCTGTCTCCACTCCTCACAGAGATGGGATTACAGGCTGGCACAGTACTTAGCTTTTAATGTGAGTATTAGAGATCCTCAAACTTCTAAACTTCCAGGTTTGTGTCTTGAAAATACTGTAGCCTAAGATAAACCACATGGTTTTGGTGACCTTTGTCTGCATAGTGGACTTTTTTAAAAGATTTATTTACTTTATGTATGCAAGTATAATTTGCTCTCTTCAGACATACTAGAAGAGGGCATTGGATCCCATTACAAATGGTTGTGAGCTACCATGTGGTTGCTGGGAATTGAACTCAGAACCTCTGGAAGAACAGTCAGTGCTCCTAACCACTGAGCCATCTCTCCAGCCCCTGGATATTCTTTTTTGAGATGGAGTGACAGTGTATAGTTCCAGCTGAAGAGTTGTAAAAGGATTGGATCAAATCGTGCACATGGTGTTCTGTACAGGCCGGGGGGACAGAATGAGCACTTTGTAAGTTCCTGTTTCCAGGAATGTTATTTTAATATAGTTTTTAAAAATAATAAATACAGAAGTATGAGGGAATGTGTAGTATTCAAATAGTGTCATCTTTGTGTAAGGCCAGTTTAATCATTCCTGATTGGTTTTTAGCTAAACTCTGGGACAAGTTTGATTTTTTTTTTTTTTTTTTTTTTTTTTTTTTTTTTTTTTTTTTTTTTTTTTTTTTTTTTTTTTTTGGTTGGCAATTACTAGAATTATATGGGCTTCTGGAGTCTTTCAGCAGTAATAATGGTGCTGTGAACCATTCTAGTCTCACAGTTCACACTGCTGTTGTTACATCCTCATT
Source organism: Mus minutoides (assembly GCA_902729485.2). Classification (NCBI taxonomy): domain Eukaryota; kingdom Metazoa; phylum Chordata; class Mammalia; order Rodentia; family Muridae; genus Mus; species Mus minutoides. Next base: position 364,158 of record LR750032.1, read on the forward strand.
GTTTTCTGTTGCTGTAGCCTGCAACTAGAGAAATCCAGTTTTCTGGCTGTTTTGAAGGGCCTATCTGTGGCTCCACAGTAGAGAGCTTGTTTCACATGCATGGGCCCTATGTTCAATCCCTGGTACTGCAGAAACAGAAAAACTTGTTTCATAATGGCTTCCTGTCAGAGTATATGTATGTGTGTGTATATGTTGTCAAAACAGTTCATGGTACTATGAATGTTAGTATGCATATTTATAACACTCAAAGGCCCCTGCGTAGCCCTGCCTGGCATATTAGTTTGAAGTAAAACTGTAAATTGGAAACTACACACTCTGAGAATTCTTCACCCTGATCTTTCATGTTTTAAAATGGCTCTCCTACTTCTTGTAACATGTTTTCTTGATTATTTTCCCAGTTTTTCCTTTTGCTGTAAATCCCTTCAGATGGTGTTGGTTTTCTTGGCTTAAAAATCTTAATGAGAAGTGCTTTTAATATGAAGCTTTCAGAAGACTGCTTGGAAATCACAGATGTTCCAGCCAAGGTTATATGTCTCCTCTGATTATGGTGATACTGAGTAGCACTCATTTTGCTGATAAAAATTATTTTTTTTTAAAGATTTATTTTATTTATTATCTGTAAGTACACTGTAGCTGTCTTCAGACACTCCAGAAGAGGGAGCCAGATCTCCTTACGGATGGTTGTGAGCCACCATGTGGTTGCTGGGATTTGAACTTATCACCTTCGGAAGAGCAGTCGGGTGCTCTTACCTGCTGAGCCATCTCACCAGCCCCCGCTGATAAAAATTATTAAACTGTATAAAGTAGCATCCAAGCAAAAGTGGAGAAGATGTGTTTAATGCAAAAGCTCCTTTACTGCTAATTGCATGTGCATTTTCAAAGAGGAGCTCCCTAACCCTCTGCCTCCAGCCGCAGGAGTTCTGTGTGTGTGGTAGGATACGTAGGTAGGCAAGACTTAATCACAATGTTGGTGATGACATTTTCACCACCTCTGAAAGCCTCTCACACCTACCCTAACATGGGCAGTCCTCCTAAATGAGTTTCTTAGCCAGAAAATTCCTGTTCATTGTCTCTGTATGTCAGCCAAGCTGAAAGATGAAGTCGTTTATGTTGAGGGTGCCACTCGGGGGCAGACAACTTGACTAGGTAGCACTATAGAGCAAAACAAAACTGGGTGTCGTGGCTCTCACCTGTAATCCCAGTACTTGGAAGACTGAGACAGGAGGATTGTCTTGAATTTGAGGCTATACTATCTCAAAGAAGAAAGAAAGGGAAAAAAAAATATTCAAGAGTTAAGAGTCTTCATTTTCTGTTGAGGAAATATAAGCCATAACATCCACATATATCATTGCTCTGTAGTATGCAAGGAGACTAGATGCTACAAAGCATTTGTGGTTAATGTGTTAATCTAAGTCTATAGTGTTATAGACACAGAGCGAAGCGATTGTCATAAGTTAATCTAAGTATATAGTGTTACAGAAGCATAGAATCTGAAGTGTTCTTTAAATAACCTAACAATTGCAAAATTGGTTTTGACAACTTAAACATAAAATATCCCCCTTTCTGTCTAGAACCAGTGTTGCCTCAAATTTTCATAATATATAACCACTTTGATCTCCTAATTCCTATATAGGCAGTACTCACAGACTGGATACAATATAATACCCTTTCATATGCAGAGGGAAAGCATAGATTTGGCAGAAACTTACTAGTTAACATAGTACCACAGGGAGCAACATGGCACCTAAAACATCCCAGCACTCCAGGGTATCAGGCAGGAAGATGTTGAGTTTAGAGCAGCTATGGTACAAACAGCGCCATTTATGTAGATCCCAGTGGTGGTGTGAAAGCAGGTAAAATAGTTAAAGGTGTTTATTGTAGTTCCTCCAAATCCTGGCTGGCCTGGACTTAAACTATGCAATAAGTAGGCTAGGTCAGGAAGCAGTTGCAGAGATGAACTTCTTCTTCACAATTATACATAAAAAAAATTAGAAATTGGAAAGATGCTCAGTGGGTAAAGATACTTGCTTGCCACGCCTGACAGCCTGAGCACAATCCTCGAACCCATGTAGTAGAAGGAAAGAACTGACTCCATGCACACAGTTTTTTAAAAATGTTATTCACTGTGATGCCTGTCATATAATGTATGATTTGGATATTTGTGAACTTAAAGGGCTGTAAATTACAGAATTCTGACCAGTAAAATCTTACATAGAAAATATATCTTGAGCTGGGTATGGTGGCACATTCCCATAATCTCAGCCTTTGGGAAGCAGAGGCAAGTGGATCTCTGAGTTCTAAGCCAGTCTATAGAGCAGGTTTCAGGACAGCCAGGGCAAACCCTGTCCAGGAAAAACAAAAAACAAAAGAAAGGGGAGGGAGAGGAGGGAGGGAAAGAAAGAAAGAAAGAAAGAAAGAAAGAAAGAAAGAAAGAAAGAAAGAAAGAAAGAAAGAAAGAAAGAAGGAAGGAAGGAAGGAAGGAAGGAAGGAAAGAAAGAAAGAAAGAAAGAAAGAATCCTGAAGGTAATGATTTAAATTAAATTTGTCTATGTAGATTCATATTCTCTTCAGTTTTCTCATAATATAGAAACTTAGATTTAAAGTGGAATTACAGATCTTCCTCACTTGAACAAGAATTTAAAAATGACAGTTTACAGAGTAAGAGAAGCCTGTACCCAGACCATTTTAAGCTTTTCATAGTGCTGTGGTCTTGGACATGATAAGAAATTTCTGGGATTTTAAAAAATGCATAATTACTATTTTAAAGCATTCTGTTAAGTGAGTGTTTAATATCTTTTGAGTTATTAGCTGTGATGCTGCTAAGTGCTTGACTGGGACAAACGGAAGGACAGACAGAAGCTGCACTGCACTAGGGGCAGTGGGTGTCATCTGCCAAGAGTTTGGAGATTCTAATGCGTCATTTGTTCCTGAGATGATCAGGTGTTACTTTGAGACATAGATTGGTATGTTTCTTTAAGAACTCAATTATCTCCTAGAATATGGTGTCATGTTATTCACTTCAGGCTTTGAAGAGTGAGTGTTTTGTTTTGAACACTGCAGGCTTTAACTGCATGTAGTCATTGGCCTTTCTCTAAGATACTGGTGACACATATGTGTCCCTATCTACATGAAAGTTGACTAGGAATGGTTTCTCACAACCCATGTGCAAAATGCTCATACTTAGCTTATAGATGTAAACAAGTTATATTCTTTGATTTTAATAATGAGTTTCTTTCCCACATCTCATTCTGGAAGATTTCCATTCAGTGGAAAGTAACCCAAAGTATATTTTAAAAGGCTGTGCTTTATTGAATAGTGATGTTTTAAGAGCATTAATATTAGCTTCTTTATAAATAAAATAGAATTGTTTACTGCTTTGCTTTTTTTTCCCTCCCAAACTGCACTTATCTTTCCTTCCAGGAAAAAATAAATCCAGCTGACAACCACCTCTGCCTCCCCTTGGACGGGGAAATGTTAGGTTTAGGGTTTGGCGGAGTATTGAGATATTGATATAATCAAATTTAAATTATGTTTTAGGTACAAAATAAAGGGTCATCTTTATCTGTAAGTCACATCACTGTACTGCCTTAACATAATAATAAAACTGCCCAAGTACCAGTATGTCTCAAAATGGATTTCCTTGTACAATCTGCTTACCATTGTAGGTTTTGGTTATTTCTTTCTCTCTTTCTTTTTTCTTTTCCTTTTTTTCTTTTTTCTTTTTGGTTGTTGCTTTCATTTAAAATGTGCTGATGATCTTGTTTTTATTCCGTAGCATTGAACAGATGGGTTGATTATTCTTTTCAGATATTAATAAGGCAGCGGAAAGAAGAAATATGAATACGGCTCCATCAAGACCCAGCCCCACACGAAGGTAAAGTACCCTGAAGCAGTGAGTTACCTTGGGAGAGCTGGGCTCTGGGGAGTTAAGCCCAACTTCACACATCAAGGGTCTTTTCTCCCCCCCAACAAATCAGAAACGCTCAAGCAAACAAGAACCTTGTCTGAAGGGCCTTGCTACCTTTTAAATCATACATCAGGAGATGCAGAGGAAGCCTTGTGTTTTCCGTGACAAAACCAACAATTGCAGCTTGCAGCATGAGTTGCAGGCAATTGGAGGAAGAGGATAAACCTCTGTCTTTGCCCAGCTCACATGGCATTGGGAGCCTTCAGAGCAGGAGGAGGGCCCGGGGTCGAGCTGGTGTGTACCTGCCCTGTTGCTCTGCAGCAGGCAGCAGAGATTTGACTCTTCATTGCAAATTGCTGCCGGTCCAGATGCTAACCCAGGTTTGCGGAAAGAGCTGCTTGAGAGATGCTGCTGTGCCTGTGCTGCAGATCCCGTGTGCTCGCATGTTTGGGTTACTTGTTTGAAGGGAAATAAAAAGGGCAAAACACTCCACTTCTCAAAAGTCTTCCTTTTTCTGAGCTTTCCTGAACACAGAAGGCATTTTTCCAATATGTTCTTCTTCCAATATAGACAAGAAAGTCATAGCTTTGTGTGTATTCTCAAGATACAAGGAGAACTTTCCTAGTGTTCCATTGAGATTGTATACACAATTTGTGGTCCCATAGTAGTGCATGTGTGGGATGCAACTAATGGGATGTAGTTCATATCTGATGTTTCTCGAAAGTTCTCATGTGCACTCTGGATTTTGCCTGTGCTCCTAGGTAAAATGCCAGATTTTCACAGAAACTACAACCCACAATAAGAAACCTTCCCAGCGAATGGCTCATAGGGAACAGGAACTTGACACCAACCCTGTAGCTTGAGTTGGATCCCCAGGATCAACTCAGTGGAAGGAGAGAGGTGATTCCCCTAGTTATTACCCTCTAACTTCCACATATGTGCGCCGTGGCACCCCTCCAGAGGGAGGGAGCGGAAATGTCATTTTTAAACCAAACTACATTCCCTACATGAACTAAGCCTAGTTGTCCAAACAAACCTTACTGTACAGCTTTACTGGCCCAGAGAGCTGGGAATATACCTGACTCTGTGAGCGCTTGCCTGTGATGTGTAGCTGTCCTGTTTTTGGACAGAGCCACCTGTGTGCTTTGTGTTTTTATTTTCACTTGGTCATGAAGGGAAGGTGTTTTCTAGCTGTCAAAAATATGTTCCGTGTGTGTGCCTTGCAGAGTTCACCCTGACACTGCAAGCAAGACAATGATTGTTATTTCAGCTGAATCTTTGTTCATTCTTGGCTGTACAGGGGAGTTAAATCAAACAGCACAAGTCCAGCTGTGCCACAGATGTCACATGCGTGTCTAGCCACTCATGGGTGTCACTGTGCAAGAAGGCACATCATATTCTGTTTCTTCTAATGCCCTAATGTCTGTGACTGGCTGCAAGGATAGCTTAGTTGGTAGAGGGCTTGCCTCAGCGTTGTAAGCTCTGGGTTCAGTGTCCAGCACCACATAAACTGTGCAGTGGTACATCCCGTAATCTGAGAATTAGAGGCAAAAGAAGTTCACGGTTATCATCAGATACAAAGTGAGTTCAAGACTAGCCTAAGATATACTAGAGCTTGTCTCAAAATAAAAAATAAAACAAGAATGATTGTAGCTTACAGGTAAATACCGCTTTGGTTGACTTATAGGTATGTGTGAGTAGCCTGGAGGACACAATTTCTTTTTTTTTTTTTTTTTTTTTAAAGATTTATTTTATTTATTATATGTAAGTACACTGTAGCTGTCTTCAGACACTCCAGAAGAGGGAGCCAGATCTCGTTTCGGATGGTTGTGAGCCACCATGTGGATGCTGGGATTTGAACTTATCACCTTCGGAAGAGCAGTCGGGTGCTCTTACCCGCTGAGCCATCTCACCAGCCCTGGAGGACACAATTTCTTAAAACTTAAAAAAAAATTTCCATGTCATATCTGCTTCCAACAAGCTACATCTAACTGTGGTATAGATTTAAGGCATTCCCATCTCTAGTCTTAACCCGTTTCCTCAGTATACATCCAGTGGGGCAGCAGAGTTTGTATATGATGGCCAGAATTACCAGGGTTTGGATCAGAGTTGTAGTTGCTAATGACTTGAAAAAGGAGACATAATGTGTCCAATTTCCAAAGAATTATAGTGTGTATTTTTCTCAAATATGGCTAAAAGGAGTGTGGATTTGTAACTATGAAGACATTGACTCTACTAGAAAAATTCTCCCCCTGTAATGCTTGTTTTCTCTGGATAGTTATCAGCTATGTTTTTACAGACTGGAAATGAAAAAGAACGTATACACATACACACAGGCTTTATAGCATAGTCATTCGTGTTTCTGTTATGAATTGAAAGGGTTTTTTATATCATCCTAATAATGATATTTACCCAGATGCTTCTCACATTTCTAGTTGATCATTAATAATCAACATTGAAGTTTTGGAAGAATGAGCTCACTGTTTTGGAATCCAGTACAACCATTGCATGAACACTAATTTAAATTAAAGAGATTATGTTCATCTCAACCTAAAATGTGGCTCCATAGTGTCTTGTATAAGGGAAGTGTCTTACTCTCTCTTCTGTTGCTGTGCAAAGACACATGCCGGGGCAACTCTTAGGAACGAATGCATTTGATTAGGGGAGCTTTCTAATCCATTATCATCATGGCAGGGAGCATGGCAGCACATATGACACTGAAGCTACATCATGTCCACAGGCTGAGAGACTGAGCATGGCGTGCCCATCCCCATGACACACTTCCTCCATCAAGACCACATCTCCTAATCCTTATAGTCCTTTCAAATATATGTGACTTAGTGACTAAGCATTCAAATATATGTGCCTGCGGGGTTGTTCTTATTCAAGCCACCACAGGGGGAATAATATTTTTTCCTTTTTTACAGTAGCTTCCCACAGCAAATCAACATAAGCAGCATTAGAGAGATCCTTCAAATCATCTCCCTGCCAGATGAGTAAAGATGCAGTCACCTGATAGACCTCAGAGCTAAGCATCAAACAGATTTCTCAAAGGCTAGTGATTTGATTAACAGTTTCTCTTATGATGTAGGACTGGGTTCCGTGGCATGCTATTTATTTAGCATGATCAAGTTCCGTATGTTTATGCTTGTTTCAGGATGCTCATATTTGGAAAAATTTGTTCTGAACACCACCTAAAACCTGAATAAAGAAGCCCAAATTTTACCTTAAAAAAAAACAAAACAAATGGATCAAGGCAAGGTACTGAAGTAAAACATGCTGTTTTGGTTAGTATCCTACTCAATGCCTAATTTTCTGGGCATACCAGTAGAACAGCAGTGGAATGCAGGGCAGGGCAGGGCAGATTGATCTGGAAGGATAGTGATTTCTGCATGCATCCAGTCAAAACCTGGAGTAATTGCAATCAGCAATTGAACTTCTTTTACTAGGAGGCCTTATCCTGTGTGCCCCAGCACAAGGTTGCACTATTCTGGGAGTAAGGCTTGACACTGAACTGGTCTGGTGACCAGAAGTTCCTTTTAAGATACACCTTTATGTCGTTATGTTGTCTACTTTAAAATAAAAATTGTTTTTAGATGTGCTGGCAAGACCTTCATAACACTTGTTTTGCTGGACTTTAACCCTGAGTGTCAAAACACCTATCTTTGGGAGTTTTCAAGGGATTATCACTTCTTTAGAAGACTACAGTTCTGCTGGGCTTGCTTTGTGTTCGGTAATGTGCCTCCCTAATGACTAACGGTCGAGGTATGATTCTGACACTGTTTGCCTGGCCAAGCATGAAATCTGCGTGAGGGATCCGTACTTAGGACCCAGTGTACAACCCTTAGACTGCTTCCTTAGAGCAGTTAGTGCATTGCTTATCTAGCCAGGTTGTTCATAGCTGGTAAACAGGCATTGGTCTGCTCTCAGTGACTGAGGTAGAGTTCTCATGTCCCAGATTTTTGAAGTTGCCATTTTCAGTTTACTTTGCAAATCAAATCTTAGAGCACACCCTTGTGCCAATTTGGCCTTCAAGTCCTGTTTCCTAAGCCTTCCCATATGACCTAAAGAAAACACAGAATTACTGACCACACCTAAAGATCTTCAGAGGATTTTCCTCCTTATAACTGCAAAGGATGTTGAACACAGTCTCTCTCTGGTGAAAGCTACTGGGGATTGGTGTATCAGAAATAACCGGCTCTGAACAGATGTTCTGTGTGACCGGGGGTACTTTCATCATATCCATGTGGCTTTAATTCTTCAATAACTGCCTATTCCTGTGGTATGAGAGTGCCCCAGTTTTCAGTGGCCTCACAATGGAAGACACTGACTGGGCTGTGATTTACTTCTTCTCTTACACCTGAAGAAAGGAATCAGCTCTCAAGAAGTGCCATGTCTAACAGCAGAGAAGTCAACACACACCAGGGGAAAGCTCGAGCACCCATAGACCTCGCATCTCTGAAGTGTCTGTCTCATTACATCGTTTCCTACCTGCACTGATAGAGTTCTCCAGGTCTTTTATCTTTCACCACATCTAGCCATTTAGATAATGGTATTTGTGGGTGGAATCTGTGATGGGAATTTGAAGAGCTGATGAAGGCTTTTTCTCAGGGTCAAATGAAGGTTGACTCTCCCAAGGACAATTCTGCAGTGGACACAAAAAAAAGGAATGAGTGACAGAAAAGAAGGAAGATGGGACCTTTCTGCTGAACCTTCCATACAGTCAAAGCCAAGGAACACTGTCCTGGATCTAACATTTCAAGATTCCTGAAAACCAGCTCAAGTCCATCTCAGGCTCTTAGGCCATCTGTCAGTTCTCTGCATGCTTTCAAATGCCACGTGCCCTCCAAGCTCCTTTAGTCCCAGCAAAGGAAGCCTGTCAGCCAGAAAGAAGCCTGCCACTGCCTAGTGAGCCATGGTCCCTCAACCACCCCCACTGCATCTCTGAAATGGTACCCAGTGATCTGATTCTCTTTTTTAAAAAGAGAACATTGGCCTCCTTCTCTGTGAATAGATAAGAACGTGGAACAAAATTGTGTGCTGACCATGAGCTTCCTTCTAGCCTTTGGTGCTAGTGTTTAACTGTCATTTTCTGTTCCTTCTTGGTGTCTAATGATGTGGTACGTGACTGTATGCTGTTCTGGCTTTCCTTTGTAAAATATCTCTGGGTACCCTGCAGCGATCCTGTGAACTTTTTGTGTTGCAGAAACTTGCTTGTAACTTGCTTATATGAGGTCAAGCTCCTCGTCTAGGAGGCTTGTCCTCTCCTACCTTTGGATGCTGGCACAGCACTATCCTTTTATTAACTATGTTTTTTGTTCTGAGAAAGATGGTGGGATAAGAAACGGTGCTGTTGCTCTGAGAACTTTGTTGTTTGGGTCCTGAAGTGACTTTAAAAGGGTGGTTTTGTTTTGTTTTGTTTTGTTTTGTTGTCTCCAGAAGAGACATATTGTTCATTTGGAGGAGTAAAAATGTTTTGCCTTTTTGTTTTTGATAATTACTGTCTTTACCACCACATGCCTTTGCTTCCATCCATTCTCCTTTGTGAATGTTGCCCTTTCTGTATTTTTATCCAGAAGAGGATTATTAGCTTTGTTGCCCATGGACCTCAGAGTCTTTGAGGAAAGGGAAAAGAAGGTTGTGCCATACAAGAAGTATGGACCTAGGTTGTGAAAACAGGGTTCTTAAGGTTAACCTGCAAAGGCAAAGTCTACCAGCTAAGATGCCTCGACAGAGTAGAAAGAACAGGAACTGCTGGGTTGGAGATGTAGATTAGTGGCAGTTCTTACCTAGCATGTAGAAGCACTGAAAAATAAAAACAGTGATAACAAGCACCAGATAGGACATTTCTAATTGTCATGAAGCCGCAGAGAACATGCTGTGACATGCTTATCCACATTCTTATAGCCTGAGGCCGTGTGTGGCCTGTGGATGATCAGGCTCCTGATATTTCAGCCCTGATTGCCGAAAACACTTGAAATCTGATTCCACTTCTAATAACTACTCCTAATCGCTTCCCAAGGCAGGTCTATCCATCATTAATAATCTAAAAACTACTTTGTGTTTGTCACTTTCTATTGTATCCTGACTGGTTGCCCACATTTTACACTGCAGGTAATGTTCCATGTAGCAGAAGGATTCTGTGATACATTAGGGGAGCTTGGTCAGTCTTAGTCTGCATGTGCTTCTGGTAAGAACAGCTAGCACTCACTTGAATATCTGGCTACTGTATGGCTATGCCCACAAATCAAAGAGTAATGATGAACCTTAAAATAGAGGACCAGAATAGCCATAGCTGAGGCAGAGAGCTCTCTTGAACCTAGAATTTGAGACCAGCCTAAATAACCTAACAAGTCCCTTGTCTCAAAAGGGGGGGGGGGATTTTTAGAAGCAAAATTGCATTTAAATTGCTTTTGTTATAGCTGTGAGAATGAAGGGAAATGGAGGCTTTCTCATAGCCCAGTCACACTGGTAAATACCTAATATGTACAGTAGTCATGAAGGACAAGTCTCACCAGAACATGGGCCTGCTCTTGGAAGGCTTAGAGTTCAGTAAAATAGTTGACTTCTTTAACATTTCCTAAATTCTGCTGAATCCTGGAGACACAGCCTTTAAGACAGCTTTCTGTTGATAGGGAATCTATGTTAACAGATGCCACCATTTGCTGCCTAAGGAGAGGCTGTGTTCCCAGAACCTTTTGCTGGGAACGTTTTTTGTTTTGTAAACAACATAAAGTCTACTTACATCCAGACAGCTGTTCTGTGATACAGTCTAACACTAGTATGCGTGTGGTCCAGTGTCGAGTAAAATGTTGTGCACGGTTTGGCTGTTACCTCAGGACAGTTTGCTAAGTGAAGCAATAGTATGTGTAGGAACACATCCCTCCCTCCCAACATAGTTCTGTGTAGTATGTTTCTGGTGTAGAATCAAACTGATATCTTTGTCTCTGTAGAACTTGCAGTCTACTAGAGAAGATACCTAAATGATATGAGAAAGTACCGACTAGTTGAAACAGCTCAGTGGTAGAGCACCCACTTTTAACATGCATGATGCTTTGGAGATTAACCCTAGTACCTGTCCAAAAATTAAAACCTTGAAATTTAGAAGCAGAAAGAAATGTTTGCTCCTCCTTATGAGGTGTGGTCTCACTGTGTAGCCCTAGCGGTGTAGCTGGTCTGTACTACAGTGGTGGGCACTAGGCCAGCCACAGAGCCATGACAGTCCTTGCACCTTAGCCTGTGTGCTGCCGTACCTGGCAAAGCTTTTTTTAAAAAAAGATTTATTTATATAAGTATACTGTAGCTGTCCTCAAACATACCAAAAGAGGGCATCAGATCCCGTTACAGATGGTTATGAGCTGCCACGTGGTTGCTGGGACTTGAACTCAGGACCTCTGGAAGAGCAGTCTGTGCTCTTAACTGCTGAGCCATCTCTCTAGCCCCTAAAACTTTTACTTTTAAACTAAGAAAACCAATCAAGCATGGTGGCACACATCTGTAATCCCAGCGTTCATGAAGATCATGAACTTAAGCTATGAGACTGTCTCAAGTATCAGAAAATCAACTTAAGAGAATCAAGGAGTAGGGGCTATTTTTATACTGAAACCTAGAAAAGGAATATGGATCCATTCCTGCTGCACAAAAGGATCAGGAAAGATCTAGGCTGGTTGTACGTGAAAGACTCATGTGGCAAGAAAGTGGTGAACTAGGGAGAAAGTGCAACAGGGCTAGAGATAGAGGGAAGGTCAAAGGTCATTCAGGCTCTTCCTGGCCTTGGTGGAGATTTTTTAAATTGAATTTAAATACTATGAGAAGGTATTTAAAAGGCTTTTACTACAGAAATGTTCCCTCAAGAGCCACCTTTGTAGACAAAGACAAGCAGAAAGGACATTCTAGAAGGTTCTTGCTCAAGTTTGGAAGCAAGGTCTGGAGTTAGTATTCATTGGTACCAGTGAAGGTAAAATGGGCAGAAAAACACCAGTTTTCTGAAGGAAACAAATGTCATATAGGCATATAATTGGGAGTGTGAATGATGACATCCAGCTTTCTGGCTTGAGTGACAGTTGGCTGTGTCATTTACTGAGGTGGAAAGCTAGGGGAGGAGCCTGTTTGTTGAGGAACATCAAAAATTTAGGGCAGGTTTTATGGAGAAGGTAATCCTGAAAGTGGGTCAGACATAAGACATTGTACAAATAGAAGTGCCAGGTCACGATGAGTCACAGACATGGAGGTTTTTAGCAGGGAGAAAGCAGTTACTAGGTAACTTTGAGGAAGTAACTCAAAAATGATGTGGGCTTTCTTGTGAGGGTTGAGTACATGTGGATTCATCTTAGAGAGAGAGAAAACACATGAACAAATGTATGGAGACAAGTGTTTGTGAATTAAGTCATAAAAGCAACTTAGGGGTGCTGGAGAGATGGCTGGCTCAGTGGTTAAGAGCATTGACTGCTCTTCCAGAGGTCCTGAGTTCAAATCCCAGCAACCACATGGTGGCTCACAACCATCTGTAATGAGATCTGATGCCCTTTTCTGGTGTGTTTGAAGACAGCTACAGTGAACTTATATACATAAAGTAAATAAATAAATCTTTAAAAAAAAAAAAAAAAGCAACTTTGGTTAAACCAGGAAATGAGGAAATAGTGACTAAGGCTCCTGTTGGGTGATGACTTTGTATGCTGTGTGTTCCTTCAGATGCTGGCTCCTGCCCAGAAATCTGGTTGCACTGTTCAGACCCTGGCATTGTCATCATGATTATTGGGTCATCTCCTGTCTCAATGATATGTAAAACTTCTTTTCCATCGCCTCTGATTGGTTAATAAAGAGCTGATCCAGCCTAGAGCTGGACAAGAGAATGATATGGGACTTATGGTCCCAGTCAGGGGGTCACAAAAGAGAGGAGAGAAGGAGGAAGAGAAGGACCAGGAGGATTGGCCATGACACATGGAGTAAAGCGAGCCAGAACAAGACTCAGATTGCAGGGAAAGGACCTCGTGGCTAGGAAGTAGGCAGCCATAGAGGGTTAGAAGAGATGAGTGTCTGGTCAGCTTGTAAGTAGATAGGTTTCTCTGTCATTTATTCAGAAGCTAAAATGGGATAGAGTGGGTGAACAAAGGCCCTGTTGTTACTTGGGAGCAAAAGGGGTGAGGAAAAGCCCCTACAATATACAGGACCAAATTTGTTAGGCTGCCTGGGGCTTCTGGAGAGCCAAGGGATGGTGGGTAACTGGTAGAGATGGGCGTTTAGTATGTATTGAATGAATTGAAATCAAGATTGATTTTCTTTTCTTTTTTTGGTTTTGGGAAATTCTTTTGATGTCAATACAGAAACGGGCTTACATAGGAGTGATGCATTTGAAGGGACTTACAGAGGAAAGATACAGGTGACTTTAATGGGGATGGGGATGAAGAGTCAAAGCTAACTTAAGGACTTAACCATTGGCAACTGGAAGAAGTGGAAGTGCAGATGATCAGCTAGATTAGACTGGGACTGTTGTCATTTAAGTCTGTCTGAAGTCAGTGTCCAGTGAGTGGAATGTCTCAAGAAAGGTATTGAGGTAGAGCTACATAAGCACATTGCTGACTTCAAACACTTAACATGAAACGCAAACTTTGTACAAAGTGGAACTTCCCAATTCCATGGAAACCCTTAGATTAGATTGGAGAAACAGCTACCAGTGGCAGTACACGAGCTGGCTCTTTCAGAATTGTTAACTTTACCAACCAGATTTTGCTTATTTTTTTTTCCCCTTGATTTGAACTTCCTGCTAGGAATTTTAAGTGGTTTTCTATACTTTAAAAATGCTTTCATTGATTCCTTTGTATGAGAGTGTGTCTGAGCAGGGTAACAACAGATGGGGTGACTGGCCTTAAAATTCTAGTCCCGCTCTCAGTGTTGAAGTGTTGTGTTGGAGAGGAAAGACTTGAAGGGTGGCACTTTCTCCCATAAAGAGCTGAACAGTTAGCTTTTCCTTTATGAACCTTGGCCCTTACTGAGCCCCAGTAGTTCTGACCCATAAAGCCTTCTTCATATACTGGTAATAGAATAAAATAGACTTTAGGGTAAAGTGCTTTTCCTTTGAAAACCTGTTATAATGGAGGAGATAACTCAGCTTGTTTAAGAAGCTGAGTTACGCCTAAAGCCTGATAACTAACTACTCATACTCTAGCTTTTGTTCATGCATATTGAGGTTCTAGAACCTTCTAGGCCTAACAAGATGGGTGATTTCCTAAAATTTGTAGTTAGGCTCTCACAGTTTGAATGCTGTACTTTAGAGAAAAATACTTGGAGGGAGGTGGCATTCTCTTATACAGAGCTGAAGGGTTGGCTACCCAAAGTTTCTTTGTCTTAGTATGTTTTTGCTAACTCCCACAGGGATCCCTATAGCTTTGGAGATAGTCGCGATACAAGGCGTGATCGCTCTCCAATTCGAGGAAGTCCAAGGAGAGAACCCAGGGATGGCAGAAATGGCCGGGATGCCCGGGATAGCAGAGACATTCGAGATCCTCGGGAGTTGCGGGACCGCAGAGACAGCAGGGACATTCGGGATCACAGAGACAGCAGAAGTGTACGTGAAGCCCGGGACCTGAGGGATTTTCGGGACTTTCGTGATCTAAGAGACTCTAGAGATTTTCGAGATCATCGAGACCCTGTGTATGACAGATACAGAGATATAAGAGATTCCAGAGACCCTTTATACAGGTATGTACAGAGATAGCCTATCTGCTGTTTCATTAGAAGCCTATCTTAGGTGTATTTGGATGCACTTTCTGAGAACTCTACATGAGTAACCTTGTATTTCCTGTTCTCATCAAGTAGTAATCAATATGTTTGCTGAATGTATGAATAACTGATGTATTGTACTTATTTAAAGCATATAGAGGGGCTGAAGAGATGATGGCTCAGTGGTTAAGAGCACTGACTGCTCTTCCAGAGGTCCTGAGTTCAAATCCCAGCAACACATGGTGGCTCACAACCATTTGTAATGAGACCTGATGCCCTCTTCTGGTGTGTCTGAAGATGGCTACAGTGTACTCACATATAATAAACAAAAAAAATATTTTTTTTTAAAAGGCATCTGGAACTGGGCAACAGTAGCACACGCCTTTATTCCCAGAACTTGGGAGGCAGAGGCAGGCACATCTCTGAGTTCGAAAATAACCAGGACTACACAGAAAATCCCTGTCTCAGAAAATCCAAAAAGCATCTGGATCTAACTGTTGTGAAAGAGTCCAGTGTACAAAAGAAAGCACAAGTGGAGCATAAATGAGGTCGGCCATGCAGGAACACAAAGATGTTCAGGTAGTCAGGGATGCATCCGAGATGGTCCGTATCATAACTCGTCAGGCAGATGCCAAGAAAAGCCACTTGAGAGCCCATTTCACACCTGGTGACTTTCAGGAAAGACACAGAAAATAATTATTAGCAGGATGAGTACAGTGGCTTATACTTAGATGGTTAGAGGTTCATGTCCAGGTGTGGTAGTATATACCTGTAACCCTAGCACAGGGAGATGAGGCAAGAAGTCTAGCTTAAACCACTGTGGAGAATGGGTCAGGAGTTCCTCAAAAGTTCAAGAATGTAGGGCTTCTAAGAAGACTGGTCAGTTGAGTATCTACTGCACAAACAGGAGGATCAAAATGATAATCCCCAGTACCCACAGACAAACCAAGCATGGTGCATGCATCTGTAGCCTCAGCACTAAGGCGGTAGAGACAAGTGGATCCCTGGAGTTCTTGGCCAACCATCTTTGACAAACAGATGAGCTCCAGGTTCAATGAGAGACTCTTTTATCTTTCTCAAAGAATAACATTAAGAGAGATCAAAGGGACTGGAGAGATGGCTCAGCGGTTAAGAGCTCTGACTGCTCGTCCAGAGGTCCTGAGTTCAAATCCCAGCAACCACATGGTGGCTCACAACCATCGATAATGGGATCTGATGACCTATTCTGGTGTGTCTGAAGACCGTGACAATGTACTCAATATACATAAAATATATAAATATATTTTTTTAAAGTGGTCAAGAAAGGCACAGGACTCCAACCTTTGGTCTCTATACACTCAGTACAACAAACACCGCATACACAATGTTAGAAGAGTTGAGGAGGATTCAAGTAGTCATGTGTGAGTGTGCATAGCAGCACTAGCCATATAAACTACAAGGCAAAGCAACCCAGATACCCATCAGCAAATGAGGAACGTTGTTCAGTCATAAGTTTATGAAATGCTGATAGATGTTAAGACAGAGGTGAACACTGAAAACATTGTGCTATATAAAATAAGCCACACACACACACACACACACACACACACACACACACAAACCAACAGCTACTGTGTAATTCCACTTATTTGACATCCATGGAATAGACAAATCCATAAAGTTAAATACGTATTGTCAGGGGCTGGGAAAAGCAGGCAAATGATGTAGACTTCTGTTTGAGGTTATCTAACAATTGGAAATGGGTAGTGGTGACAGCTACATGGCACTGGGGTTACAGTGCAGGTGAGGGTGCACTTAGATGGTTTAAAGTGATGGTGACACACACCTGTGATGGCAGCACAGAGAAATGAGGCACGAGAACAGGAGTTCAAAGGCAGCCTTATCTATAGAGCAAGCTCAAAGCCACAGGAGACATGCCTAAAAAAAGACTATAATGACAAGTTATTGATACATATTTTACAGCAGTTTTTTTAAAAGCATAGGGAAGAGAGATGGAGAAGGTATAAAATGGTTCATCCAACAACCATTTTCCATTTGCCCAAGTGCTGTCTGTATACCATCTCTCTTCATCTCAAGTCCTCGTTGTTTTGTGAGGTGAGTTAACTCAGTCACAGCCCCAGAGACCATGAACACATCCTGCGTATAACCCAGCATGGTAGTTCTTATGACTGCCCTGGAGGGACTTGAGTTTTGAAGCATTCTCTCCATCTGGTTTTTGCCAGATAGGGCAGAGTTGTAACATGAGAAATTGTCCTTAACTTTTCAGGAGAGAAGGCTCTTATGACCGGTATCTGAGGGTGGATGACTATTGCCGGAGAAAGGATGACTCGTATTTTGACCGGTACAGAGACAGCTTTGATGGACGAGGCCCTCCTGGCCCAGAGAGTCAGTCTCGAGCAAAAGGTGAAGTTACAGCAGTGTGTTCTCATTACTGGAGGGGGAAGTCACCAAAGATTTGTGGACACCAGCACCTCTACACAAAGGGCTCAGTGACTCAGCCAGGCAGTCCACCGATGTTAATATTGATTTTTAAATGCAAATTAGCATTATCATGTAGTTTAATCATCCTACAGGAAATGGCAAATTATAATATTGAGAAATAAGCAGAAGGTTGCCAGTGAAGGGGCTTGGGAATGTCTTGCCTTGTCACGTGTTTTGCAGGTAACTGACCTTACATACGGGGTGGGGCTGTATGTGCCTTTGTCATTCTTACCTAACAACTTCTCCCTTAGGTAAAGAGGTAAGACTATCTGCAAAGATTTTCAAACTGTTTTCTACTGGCCAATTAGAGATGGAGGACTCTCATCTACTCTTGCCCATTTAACTAGTACTGGGAATTGTAAAATTTGCCCTTTGATTTGTTTGTTTGTTTGTTTGTTTGAAAGAAAATCCAGACAAATTTACATTAGAAGCATTACAGAACTGCAAAGAACGACAAAGTCCAGTGTTGGTACTGTATGCAGAGAGATAGACAGCTGCTGATTTGGGGAAAGTCTGTTATAATCCAGGCCTGGCTCCACCTCCTTGGCATGGTCCATCTTGTCCAACTTTTTCTTTTTTTTAAACAGGAGTTTAAAAAAAACAGGACCTTGCTGATGGGAGGTCACTGGGTGTACTGGCTAGGTTTGTGTCAACTTGACACAGCTGGAGTTATCACGGAGAAAGGAGCTTCAGTTGGGGAAATGCCTCCATGAGATCTAGCTGTGAGGCATTTTCTCAATTAGTGATCAAGGGCCCCTTGTGGGTGGGATCATCTCTGGGCTGGCAGTCTTGGGTTCTATAAGAGAGCAGGCTGAGCAAGCCAAGGGAAGCAAGCCAGTAAAGAACATTCCTCCATGGCTTCTGCATCAGCTCCTGCTTGAGTTCCAGTCCTGACTTCCTTTGGTGATGAACAGCAGTATGGAAGTGTAAGCTGAATAAACCCTTTCCTCCCCAACTTGCTTCTTGGTCATGATGTTTGTGCAGGAATAGAAACCCTGGCTAAGACACTGGGTTAAGCTAGGCAGACCTTGAACTCAGCAGTCCTCTGGCCTCAGTCTCCCAAGTGCTGGAATTGTACAGACATGAGTCATCACACTGGGTGATCCACCTTTTTAAACATAAATAGCTAACTAACTTCCTTTCTTAGTTTAGTAGTAGAATTATATAAAGCATAACAGTGGCTGTGGCCTGTCACCCAATCTTGATGGATTTAAGATAGAAAATAGTAGAAACTGGTTAAGAATGAGAGACCTGGGGATTAATTCAGAATGTTTGACTGCATTATGGAAGGACAGCCCTTACATTTCTCCTGCTGGTGTCTTGCAGAGCGTTTGAAACGTGAGGAACGACGTAGAGAGGAGCTTTATCGTCGGTATTTCGAGGAGATCCAGCGGCGCTTTGATGCTGAGAGGCCTGTGGATTGCTCTGTCATTGTGGTCAACAAGCAGACTAAGTAAGAAGCCCGTGCTTGTTTCTCCTCAGTATGGAAAAAGGATCAGTGCTTAGCAGCTCTAGAGGCTCACCGACTTTGCTGCCTCACTGTTATTACCTGAGCTTAAGATAGAGTTCTTCCATTCAGTGACAGAAAACCCAACATAAAAGTGTTGTTTTAGTTTGCTTGAATGGGACGTTCAAACATGGCTTCCTCTAAAGTCCAACTGTGAGCAAGATATGCTCCCTGTCAGCGTCTCGGGGCTGCCTGCCTTGCTTCTGCCCTCTTTATTTTTTTCTTTTTTTTTTTTTTTCTCCCTTGTTCCGGTCAACCCCGCTCGCTCTGCTCGACCCCCGCTCGCTCCAGTTGGCCCCGTTTGCTCCGATCGGCTCCGCTTGCTCCAGTTGGCCCCGCTCTTTCTGGCCGTTCCCCTTCGGCCCCACTTGCTCCAGCCCCACTAGCTCCGGCCGTCCCAGCTTGCTCCGGCCGTCCCCCGTTCGGCTCCGCTCGCTCCGGACAGCCTCGCCTGCTCTGGTTGGTCTCTCCGGTCCAAGGATTCATTTCTTATTATTCTTCATAAGTACATTGTAGCTGACTTCAGACATACCAGAGGAGGGCGTCAGATCTTGTTACAGGTGGTTGTAAGCCACCATGTGGTTGCTGGGATTTGAACTCATCACCTTCGGAAGAGCAGTCGGGTACTCTAACCCACTGAGCCATCTCACCAGCCCCTTCTGCCCTCTTTCTGATCATGTTTTCTACTTGAAGAGTCAGAGTTGCAATGACTTCAGACATGTATCTTCTTAGCTTAGCAAACCTACTAAAGATAAGGCTTCTCTTTTCTGATATATATTCATTCTCTCTCTCTCTCTCTCTCTCTCTCTCTCTCTCTCTCTCTCTCATAGGTGTGTGTGTGTGTGTGTGTGTATACACATAAGTGTATGGGTGCTGCAAAAGCCAAATGACAGCATAGGCTCTCCTCCTTCCTTGTTCCTTTGAAAAAGGACTTCTTAGCCAGGCAGTGGTAGTGTACTTCCTTAATCTCAGCTCTCAGGAGGCAAAGACAGGCAAATCTCTTTGAGTTCAAGGACTGCCTGATCTATAGAGTGAGCACCAGGACAGCCAGGGCTACACAGAGAAACACTATCTCAAAAACTCAAAAAAGAAAAAAGAAAGGGCCTCTTTCCAAACCTAGAAAGAACTACTGGTACTCTGCTAGGTTATCAGCCATAAAGCACCAACAGTTCTTCTCCTGTCTCTGTTTGTGGGATTAAGACGTGCTTGATCGCACCCAGCTTTTATGTGGTGCTGCAGGCCAAACTGGAGTCCTCACTCTGCAGCCGTCCCTCCCAGGGTGCTACCGGACATCTTAGCTTTTTCCTGAGACTAAGCTAGCTTACTATAACTCCCACCGCTGATGTTGTCACTGTGGACTGGGGCCCAGAACACTGTGGTTTACTAGGGCCTGGATATATACCATAGATTTAGAGATGAGATTAGCCTTGCATAATCATGTGAACGGAGAATGAGAATGGAAGTATATTCTAGTCAAGAAAACTAATAGATCTCCCTCCCCCGCTTCCACAAGGGGCAGTCTTGAATCCTGTAGGACTTCAGAAAGCTTGGCCCTACAGAAGTGTTAGGTGACCACATTAACTAGGTCAGAGTCCTAACACCTCTCTGTTCCACTCTGTTGAGCTTTCACATTTGTCTTGAGCTGTGTTCTACTTCTGGAATAGTTAGTAAATCTGTATATTTTCTAGCCCTTTACAGTTACAGAAGCTCATTTCAAAGGTGCAATGGCTAGGTAGGAAATCTGTTAAGACACCAGCCAGCAGGTGAGAGTTGACAAGTGCCAAATAAGTAGTCATCATTTTCTAAGCATCTGCCCCATATTGCCCACTGGGTGCTTCAAATAAACTATTTGTAATCTGCACTGTAGTTCTATGTGGGTCATTTAGCAAGGGGTAGGAGTCTATGTGTGTGTGCATGGGACTGTAATAGTAACAAGCAAATACTTTAGCCATTTCTGCTTATGGGGCCTTGTAGACTAGTGAGGAAGAGGACAGAACTATAGAGATAATGAGTCCTGTGAGGGTTAAATTAAATTGGAGACAAACAGGAACTAAGTCATGTTCCTGTGTTAACTGGCTCCAAGTTTGGTAAGAGTTAAAGGACTTATTCATAGCTTCACTTCTTAGTGAGGGTTTCATTGCTGTGAAGAGACACCATGACCATGGCAACTTTTATAAAGGCAAACATTTAATTGGGGCTGGCTTACAGTTTCAGAGGTTCAGTCCATTTTCATCATGGTGGGAAGCATGGCAGCCTGCAGGCAGACTTGGTGCTAGAGAAGGAGCTGAGAGTTCTGCATCTTGATCTGAATGCAGCAGAAGGAGATTGTGTTGCACACTGGGTGGAGCTTGAGCATAGGAGACCTCAAAGCCTACTTCCCATGGGCCAGACATGCAAAGCATCCACAACAGCTTTACAAGTAAATGCTGGAACTGGAATCCAAGCTCACATTTCTACCATCCAAGCACACTGTGTTCCCATACTGCCTCCTCAAGAATTGAAGAGTACAGCAGGTCCTAGAAAGCAGTTGGTCATAGACCAGAGAATCAGAAGAGAGGTATCAGCTAGTCGTGCTGAAGCCTGTAGTCTCAGCACCGTAGAGCAGGGGTAGGATTACTTCATGTTCAGGGGGATCCTGTTGTTTCAGAATCCCGGGACTGCTGCACTGTATATGTAGTATGTGTAGCCAGTGTAAATAAGGAAGCCCTACTGATGGAGGAGAAAGAGGTTGAAACTTTGACCTTCCAGGTAGAAACTGCCTACTCAATGTCATTGATCATTAATCAAACAAATTCATCAGATGATCTGACCAAAGTCAGATATGAAAGGTAAACAGATCCTGGTAAACTAAACCCTAGGGAGGAGCTGCACATTAGCGCCATCCCCTTCAGTAGGGACCTTGGCTTTACTTAAGTCTAGGACCAGAGTTTTCATGCAGGCTAGTGCAGGCCCTTCTGATTGCCCAGTAGGTGTTGGCTTTTATTCAATCAGAAAACATGATATTGATGAACAACATGACCATTAAGCCTAGACTGTTGGCATCTAGGACTGTCAGGGGACCTATGGGTCACAGGACAAAGGATATACTGCCTCGGAATGAATCTAGTGCTTAGAAGAAAGACAAATAAGGTTGTGAGGAAATAGCTTTAGTTTTTGGCTTATCCCATTACTGTCTTCATGAAGAAAGGAGTGTGGGCATCGTCAATGATGAGGCTAAGGACAAGGAGGAAGGGGAAGAAGGAAGACAGTCTGCTAGAGCCCAGAACGCACACTGCTAGTTCATTGAAGAGGCAGAAGAGGAGGACTGTGGAGAGGCACATTGGGGAATGGAGTCTGACCATCCAAGCAGAGAGGCAGGCGAATCTACATTTGAAGCCAGTCTGGTCTACAGAGCGAGTTCCAGAAAACCCCTGATTCAAAATACCAAAAACAGAGAAGAGTTTGATTAAAAGCAAAGCCTATTTGGGGCAGAAGTCCTGGTGGTGTCAAAGTAATCCTCTCCTTAGGTCCTTCACCAGCAATTGGGAAGAACACTGGCCACATAGCCACAAGGTAGCCCCTCATTAGCGCACCTGTGAAATGTTACATCAAGGCAAAATTTAGAAAGCTATCCGAAAGAATTTGGACAAAAAAAAAAAAAAACATGCTTAGAACTTCTTGTTCATTAAACTGGCAGAAGAACTGGAGAGAGAACACAACAGTTAAGAACACTCGCTGACGCTTGGTTGGGAGCCAGAAGCAGGCAGATTTCTGAGTTCGAGGCCAGCCTGGTCTACAGAGTGAGTTCCAGGACAGCCAGGGCCTCACAGAGAAACCCTGTGTTGTCTCAAAAAAAAAAAAAAAAAAATCAAAACAAAACAAAAAACACTTGCTGACTGCTCTTCCAGAGGAGCTGCAGTCATTTCTCAGCACCACATGGAGGCTGACAGCCTTCTCTAACTTCAGTCCTAGAGGATCCAGTGCCCTCTTCTGGCCTCCTGGGGCACAAGGGGGTTCAAGGTACACAGATATATATATATGTAGATAAGGCATATAAATAGAAACCTTTTAAATGTAGTAAATAAACTGGTAGAGGGTAAAGAGAACTACGAAAAGTTTTATGAGCAGTTTTGAAAACCTGTAAGTCAGAGTGGATGAAGACTCTCCAGGTCAGATGTCTTCACTTTTTCTGACCCTGGGCAGCTGCTTCTGGGGATAAGGGGATTTCTTCTAAAGATCAGAGTGAAGAAAACTAGAAACACATCTGTGTTCTCCCGGGGGAGCCTTCTGTGGATCATCATCAAGGAGTGGCTCAGAGTGATCTGTGTGACTGAGGTCATTGATGAACCAGCATTGTATCCATAGCTGGAGAATTTTGAGGGGAAGATGTGTTATCAAAGACTGCTTGGAAGGTTGAGAAGATAGATAAACAGGAAGAGAAGACCAGGTTTGAAAACTTAGTAAAATTATAAAAGATCTCTTAGGGAAGAGGTCAAAGGTGGTGTGTCAGCTCTCTTGGTGACATCTTCATGCTGCTGTCATGAGCACTTATGGGTAGATAGCAGATATGGAAAGAAGCATAAAGGCTTAACACCTGAGAGACAACTCAGCCTTGGAGGTTGGAAAACAGCAAAAAACCTCATGGAGAGCTACCTGACCACTCCATTATGGAAACAATAAGGCATGAAGCAGGCAGAGGCTGAGGAGAGGCAGATCTGGAGAACCTGGCTACTTAGTGTTTGGAGCTGTGCCCCTATCCTGTGACTTCAGTCCTAGAGCAGTCTAGAAGGTCCTAGAGGATGCTCAGGCTGCCTGTTGTTGGGTGTGACTCTACTGCTGATAGTACTAGCACTGTTGTGGCAAGTGCCCTACACCTCACACGTGGGAGCAGCAGACAGGCTTTGCCAGAAGACGCACTGGCACACATGCTCAGGGCCCTTCACTCCTTCTGAGGTCGTTTTTCTGAGTGGGAGTTGAGCAGTGCTAAACATCTGGATGGCATGTGGCTGAAGATGAAGCTGCAGCTTCTTCCTTTGAAGTGAGACGGTGACTCTGACATCGATGTGAGGCCAGTGATGCTTTTTCGCGTGTCACTTCATCCTGTAACCATTAAATAAAAGCTAAGCTCAGAGGGAAGCACTCTCCTCAGGGATGGCTTTACAGAGTACTAGGAAACAAAGTGCTGACCTTCCCAAGGTCTGACCCGGCTGGCTGGGAGCAACACTGCGGGGCTTCTGAATAGACAGTGTGCAGTCCGAGTCAGCTTTAACAGGCAATGAGGTAGGGAGGAGGCAGGTCAAGTTCTGCTCTAGTGGCTACTTCCTGTGTGCCCATAGCACTAGTTAAAATTGTTCTAGAAACCCGAAGGTAGTACTAGGTAGGCTAAAGTCTGAGTTCTGAGGAGAAGAGCTGGCTGAGGTCCAGAAGTTTACAGCTTGATCTGCGGCGAGGGAGTGCTCACCTGGGTCCTGTTTGTTCTCGTAGAGATTATGCTGAGTCTGTGGGGAGGAAGGTGCGAGACCTCGGCATGGTCGTGGACCTGATCTTCCTCAACACAGAGGTGTCCCTCTCACAAGCGCTGGAGGACGTCAGCAGGGGAGGCTCTCCCTTCGCCATTGTCATTACCCAGCAGCACCAGATTCACCGTTCCTGCACAGTCAACATCATGTTCGGAACACCACAAGGTACAGAGGTAGTCACCAGCGCAGATTCCGTGCCCTGCCCATGAGAAGTAGGTTTTGAGAAATGACTGACGTTTCAGTTCCACTGTGGCAGCCAGCCCCTTCCTTTGCTGTGGAAAACTTTTCCTTGATCTTTTTCTTGGTTTTCTCAGATACTGTTCTAGACCTGCTGGCCAACTGTCAACAGCTAGCTATGGTGGAGAGGTGGGCTGATTAGCAGTGGTCACAGTTTCCATGTGTCAGTTCTTCCACTGTGTCCCATCTCAAGCCACCAGCGGGACATCACTGAAGGGACTCTTGGAAAGACCTATGTACACCTGGCTCTCAGTGAGGTCTGGACTCTTGGAAAGACCTATGTACACCTGGCTCTCAGTGAGGTCTGGCTTAGGCATCTGCTCCCTGAAATGTGCTCCCAGGGATGATACTCTCACACACAAGCTGCTGTCAGTGTGCTAGAGTAGTTAAACTGACAGGAGAGGCGCTGGTCTGCTAGAGGAAGGATCTTGTAGTGCTTTGAGCCCAAGCACTGAGACTCGGCCATTGGTGCCCTGTCTGTGGCTCTTAAGCCTAACTTCCCCTTTTCCACCTGCCTATGATCTCTGTTGACCTGGTGCTCACACCCATAGTCACTGGTGTGTAGAAGTCTTTGTCTCTGAGGAGTTGTCCTTAGCTTGTGTATAAATGTTTATGTAAGGTTCCAAGAAGTGTCCTCAGTACCCTGTAAGACTGCTGCCCCATTAAGAAGAGGTGGTTATTTAGGGTTACAATTTAATCTTAGTCCATGACTTTTGAACTGATGAATTAAAAAGCTGTAGTGGTTCTGCCCTGAGCACAGCAGGGAGCCAGGCTTCACACAAGACTCTCCGGCCTGGCCTCCTGCTGCTGCCGTGTGGAGGCTGCCCAGCGCCTCCCCAAGTGGCCTATTTGACACTGTGGGAGGCTGGTGTGTTCCTTTGGTTTTTACCAAGGTCTGTGATCCACTGAAGAAATAGCTCTGTAGGAAGGTGTGTCCCACACTGAAGAGCGAGTGCTGCTCTGTCCCTCAGCCCACCCCACTCTAGGTTGAAGACTTGTTAGCACTGCAGTGCTTCTCTGCTTTGAGGCTGAGAAAGGCTTGGCAAAGCACAGCAGTGGGCACTTGGCTCTGTCATGGGAGAAAATGACTGGTGTCATTCCCTCCTGTAGAGCATCGCAACATGCCCCAGGCAGATGCCATGGTGCTGGTAGCCAGAAATTACGAGCGCTACAAGAACGACTGTCGAGAAAAGGAACGTGAGGAGATTGCCCGACAGGCAGCTAAGATGGCTAATGACACCATCCTCCAGGAAAGAGATCGTGGAGGCCCTGAAGAGGGAGGTCGTGGAGGGCACCCTCCAGCTATCCAGAGCCTCATCAACCTCCTGGCAGACAACAGATACCTCACTGCCGAGGAGACGGACAAGATCATCAACTACCTGCGAGAGCGGAAGGAGCGGCTCCTGAGGAGCAGCGCCGACTCTCTGCCTGGTGAGCTACGTGGCAGGGCCGAGGTGAAGTTCTCACTCTGCATTTCTCTCATCCCGTGCTCTGTTGGGAGGGTGGCATGCCCAGGGTTCTCTGGGGTGGGCAAGGGAAGTGAGCCATCCTTTGGCTTCTCCCACAATCCATGCACGCTGATGATGCTGTGATGATGGTCTCGATTCACTGCTGAGCTCTGCTCCCTAGAGTTGGGCTGCTAGGGCTTAATCTATCTAAGTATTGTTGGTGCCCCGGGGGCCATGGTGGGTGCCCCTTGTTTATTTGTTTTGTTTGTTTTAAGGAATTCTGTTGGGCATTGGGCTGCTCTCTGTGAAGCATTCCATACTCTGCAATGGCCCCTTTGGAATTTGATGTTACTGTCTGTTCTGTATGATTGTTGTGGTGTGTGATTGCTGTTCTTCTTGTGGCTGCTAGGCCTCCTGCCCTTAGGGGGCACTCTCAACCAGATGCCTCCCTCTTCTGTCTTCCAGGCCCGATTTCCCGCCAGCCACTCGGGGCGGCCTCGGGTTCCTCGCTGAAGTCACAACCAAGTTCTCAACCACTTCAGAGCGGCCAAGTGCTCCCTTCTGCTACACCCGCTCCAGCCGCACCCCCCACCTCTCAGCAAGAGCTTCAGGCCAAAATCCTCAGCCTCTTCAATAGTGGCGCGGTTGCGGCCAACAGCAGCTCTGCATCCCCCTCAGTGGCTACCGGAAGCTCCCAGAACCAGAATTTTTCCACAGCTGCAAACAACCAGCCTCAGCAAAGACCGCAGGCCTCAGGAAATCAGCCTCCAAACATTGTGGGACAGGCAGGGTCTGCTCGGAACATGGGCCCTAGGCCTGGGGCTCCTTCCCAAGGGCTCTTTGGTCAGCCTTCCAGTCGCCTGGCACCCGCAAGTACCATGGCTAGCCAGAGGCCTGTATCTTCCACAGGTATTAACTTTGACAATCCAAGTGTACAAAAGGCTCTGGACACCCTGATTCAGAGTGGCCCTGCCCTTTCCCACCTGGTTAGCCAAACTACAGCACAGGTGGGGCGGCCCCAGGCCCCCATGGGATCTTACCAGAGGCATTACTGAGGCCCTACTGGTCTACTGTTCCTAGTCCCCCTTCCCTGGCCCCTCCCACTTCATCCTAAGTAGAGTTCTTTGGAAGTGTTCGAAACACTTTCCAGGTCAACATCAAATATCCTAAGTTTCTCTCACTACTCCCTCCTGCGGCTGTTGCTTATCACTTAACAGAATCAGAACTTAGACTGCATTCGGGGCTGGATCTTTTGTTTAGGTAGAAGATAAGTGTTCTGGGATCTGGGCTCAGCTTCTGTCTGGGATCGCTCTGGCACCTGCCTGGCAGATTTGGAGGAACAGGAAGAAGCCAAGCACAGCTGCCCCATGGGAACACCATTTCTGGAGGCAGTGGTCACAGCCTTAGTTTTCACCTCCACGGCAGCCAGAGCTGCGTCCTGCCTGGCTCCCAGTGAAGCCGGGTGGTCTTGGCAGACAGTGTCATCATTGTTCCATCAGAGACTGGAACTCCAAGGACTCGAGTGATTTCTCTGGACTGTCAAAGTGCATGTGGCAGCCAGAGAAGAGAGGACTCTTGTGACTGCATCAGAGTGGTCCCTTGAAGTTGGTTTGGTTTCATTTTTTTTTTTTTTTTTTTCCTGGAGAGTCTCCAGTCAAGTGAGCAGCTCTCTTGGCGCTTTGACATGAGCTGTGACTCTGGGACCCGCTGCTCTCCACAACAGCGTTAGCTGCACCTTTCTCTCCGGCTGCACCTCCTGCAGTCAGCACTGGGGGCAGCTGGGTGGCCCATGATTTCTTTTGAGCCCCAGGCTTTTGTTTTCATCCAGACTCTTGTTCTGTTTTCTGAGGAACAAGAGACAGGGACCATTTGATGGTAGACTGTGGTAGTTGGGTATGTTCTCATACAGAACAGCATTCGTGTAATTTTTGAGACGGTGATATTTAGAGAAGGGTTCTGGCTGCTGCCCTGAATGGAGCCAGAGAAGCAGCTCCTTTTCCTTTGGGAAAAAGGCTGCTCATTAGATGAAGTGAGGATCAGATCAGGGGAGAATCAGGCCTGGCTGGGTGGCAAGAGTGTTAACTCCAGTTGAGTCCCTGCCAGAGGCTGAGCAAACCAGTTTCAAACGCTAAGTCCCCAAATGGCACCAGTTTATGTTCTGATCTGTTTGTGTTATACGGTGGGTTCCCCCCCCTTTGGAACTCTTGTGTTGTTGATAAAATGAAATAATTACTTTTTAATTAAAATGAAAAAGTCAGCCCTTCGCTAATCTTTCTTGGGTGTGTTTGTAGCAGCACCTCTGCTGAGCACTTTCCCCAAGATCAGAGTCTACCCAGCCCAAACTTGCTGCGCTGCCCACCAGTGAGAAGTGTTGATAGGAATGCCTACAGCAGACTGCCATGCTCTGCGCCTGCTGCTAGAGACAGTGTATTGCAGATGTGTCCAAGACATGTTACAGGGAAGGAAGCCACTGTGAGGAGCCTCTCTGGGCCGTGGCTGTCATTCCTCTTTTGCCTTCATGCCTGTTGCTGCCCGTTGTGCAGGAGTTCGGCATAATCTATAGTCAGAACATGGAGGCCTTGAAGAATCTTTAATACACTTGGCATGAATGTCCTGAACCTCCTCTAAAGAAGAGACTTGCTGCCTCCCAGAGGGTACCATGTGACTTGACACCTAGAAAGCACCTCCTACCTCAGGCACAGGGCCCCAAAGCTGGTGTGCTCACTTCTGTAAGCAGAGGAGAGTGTTTCCCACCTAATATCTAACTGGCCAAGTTCCAGCCCAGCCTGGGCTCCACGAAACCCTGTCTCAAAAAGCCAACGCTTCATATGCTAACAGTGAAGTTGACTTCCTCCTGAAGTATCTAAACCGTACCCTTCAAGCTATCAAGAGTATAATAATATCTAATTGTCCCCTTCAGGCTATCAAGGGTGTAATAAAATTATTTTTATTGCATTGTGTGCAGACAGGTATCTAAAAAATTAACACAGTAAAAGCCTTAAAGCATTTAAGTGGGAGCATTCAACAGTAAAGGAGAGAACTGACTCTCTCCTTTGCATATTGGCACAAAGAACACAAGATCAATACCGAGTCGGGATGCGAAATACCGAAACACTAAAATTAAAGGCAGGCCTAATAATAATAGTAATAACGATAAATACTCTTGATTTGGCTTGCAACCTCTCCTATTTACAAGGGTTTCGGACTGCAGTGCACTGCCCTGCACATAGGTCTGCTGAAACAAGCGACACTCTTCTCACTACCAGGCTATTGAAATATTGCACTCAGAGTAGAAGTCACCTGGATGGACATGGAACATCTAGCTACAGTGATTATAAAGGTGACTTGAACGACACAAGGTTCATAACAAATATTGCACATGGAGCACAGAAAACTGGGGGTTTTGTTGTGGGCTGTTTGTTTTCATCAACGGAAACTTTGCTCTTGCCAACCAGAGTCTGGGCCCAGGTCGGGCAACTTTGGTTCCCTAATTGGTGTGATGCTGCCTCCTCTCCAGCTACTCAAGCCCCTCTCTTGCCCCAAAGGCAAAACCACAGCAAGGGAGAGCAGGCTTGAAGGGTGGCGGGCCCTGGGTCCTACACTTCCAACTTGATGGCTACTGCCTGGAAGAATACCCAGTCCTCATCAAGTCTTGAGAGGGGCTTGAGCCAAGCAACAGGGCCGTGGCCCTCCAGCCCTGCCACTGGCCACACCTGAGCCGTCTAGATGGCACCAGCTGCAGCTCTCTCTGCCTTAGGCTCAAGGAAAAAGAGGTGGTGAGGTCAGCTAGTGGTCCTGGCCCTGGAGTGAGCATGATGTCTAACTAGGTGCTCGGGCCAGGGCCCTGGGGCTGGAGGCACTGTACCCAGTCCCAGAGGGCGCTTAAAGGAGCATGCAGTGCCTGTCCTCTTAGTAACGTGCCCTGGGGCAAGGGAACCAGCCAAAAAACGCCTAAGGGGCTAAGGGCACCCCACACACAGGTAGGGCTGGTGGAGCGGAAGCGCCAAGGATGAGTTGGGAAAACCAAAGGCCTTGAGTCCTACTTGGAAAAGGGCAGAGAAGCGCTAGGAACAACTGGGCCCGAAGACTCCATCCCTACTCCCAGGACCTGGTATCTGGAGAGATAGTGGCTAAGGACCTGCTGCTAGGCAGCAAAGCTCAGCTCCAGAACATCCAGGCAGATGGGTCCCCAGGCAGGACTTGCAGAATGGGGACCAAAAGAGGGAATATCAGAGGCTGCGCGAGGCCCAAGGCTGACATTGGCCCCTTGCTTGTCCCAGGAAGGAAACTGGGGAGGGTGTGCCCTCCCGCTCCACGAATTCAGTCTTTGGCGAGGAGTCACGGGACACGGGGAGCAGCCAAGAGAGGAGAGACACCTGCTCCTCCACGAAGGCACCGGGCAGGACTTCCTCGGTGGACGCGGGCCTCAGTTTCTCCCCCTGGAGGGGCGACCCCTTCCCTCCTGGCCGCCTGGAAGCTCGCATCCACCGAAGCCGGCCGCCGTCTCACCTTTGTCCGCCAAGAACTGGAGGGAAGAGAGGGAAGCCCAGGCCGTGGACAGGAAAGGGAAAGGAGAGCGCCGGCCTTAAAGCACTTGGCTCTCAGCTCGGGAGCGCAGGGAAACCTGAGTCCCTGGGCTTCCGCCTTCCTGGGTGCCCGCAGCGGGGAGAGCGCGGCCGTGGCGAGGAGTCCGTTGCGTTTCTAGTTACAGAAATATGGGGACATTAAAAATACACGCGATGTCTCCTGTACACTATGTATAGCGCGACCGAGCGGCACCGGGGCTCGGCGACCAGAGTCCCGGGGGAGCTCGGCGGGGCGTGGGGAGGGACGGGCTGCCCGGCTCGGGACCACGGTTCCGCTCCTCTCCACGCCTCCTCGCCACCTTTATTGCAACGTCTGCTCCGGCGGGGCGAGGCCGGGCTCAGAAAAGGGGCCCACGGGCCGCTCTGCGGGTCAGCCCCGACGGGCAAGGCCTCCGGGCTGCAGGCAGCGGGAGGGAAAGGGGCCAGGGCACGGGCGACGAGGTCTTATGTAAACGGTGACAGCGGCAGGGAGGCGCGGCGAGGGCTCCGGGGGCCGCGGGCCGGACGCGCTCGGGCCGGAGTGGCAGGTCCTGGCCTTCAGGAGTAGAT
The DNA here is from genome assembly GCA_902729485.2 of Mus minutoides. NCBI lineage: Eukaryota > Metazoa > Chordata > Mammalia > Rodentia > Muridae > Mus > Mus minutoides. Next base: position 395,090 of record LR750032.1, read on the forward strand.
GGTGATGACCTCTCGGCCGCCACCGCGGACCAGCATCACCCGATCCAGTTGCTCAGTGAGGACCTCCAGGAATTCCATGTCTAAGAGCTGGTTAAGGAGAAAGCCTGCACCTTCTCTCAGCCCGCGTCCCTGACATAGGGTTTTCATACCAGGCTAGAGGACCCACATACGGTGCCGGTGCCGTCCACCTCCCTCTTCCTTTAACTTAAATCCAGGATACAGTTTTCATCCCCATTGCGGTTGCGGGGAGGCCCGGGCATGTTGAGCAAAACTAGCTTGGCATCCCGAGATTTATTCACGATGACCTCGTTCAGCCGCACAGCTGTGTGCATGCGCCGCACATTGGACTGGTTCCTGAAAAAGAAAGGAGAGGAAGTGCGGACGTTAGCCCAGGCCAGGAAGAGTTAGGTGGGATCGCCCTCCCAGTCTTGAGTCTGGCTGCTCGGTGCTTGCCAGCCTGGGACCTCCCCCAACCCCATAACACTCCGAGCTGGGCAGTGGCCAGGGACACCCCTTGAAGGTTCCATGGAGGAGGGACCCTAGAAACATAGGAGAGAAGATGGAGCTGGTGGCACACTTACAAGTTTTCCCACTCCCTTCAGGAAACACAAAGAGAAGCAAAGAGAGAAAGAAAAAGAGAGGGGTCAGGAAAAGAGGCACCCTGCTAAGCCAGCTACCGGCTTGTCCAGAATAAGCCCTGCCCCACCCCCCACCTTCACCTCTTCCAACACCTGCACTTGGGAGTGCGCCCTGACCTGGAACCATCATGCCCAGCCCTGTAAGTCTCCAACTGGGAAAACCAAGGCAAGTCCTGCCCTTGGTCATCAAACTGCCAGATCATGGCCTTCCTGCCCAGTTATTCTGCCCTTTAGGCCCACCCTCTCCCCAGATGCAGCCCCAGGCCCGTACGGCTTCATGCTGAAGAAGTCCTTGATGCCCTCGGAGGAGACGGGACTGGGGCCTTTATTCTTCTCTGCCACTGACTTATCCTTGGTCCAGGTAAGATGCACCTTCTCTGGGTCTGTCTCCCCCTCCCCCTCGGGCTCCTCCCCTGGAGACGGTGAGCTGCCAGGGCAGCTGGGAGCACTCTGGTCATGGATCAGCTGCACCTGAGGTAGGGATGATGGGTCAGCAGGTAACACTTGTGGTGGCCAAAGTTTCTGCTGCCACACTAGTCAGAGCCAAACCACCCCAGCTACTTGCCTCCTCCTCTGGCTTCTCCTCATTGTCACAGGCTGTCTCTTCGGGAACATTGAGGCGGAGCCGGGTGTTGGCTGGATTCTTCCTCCGAATGGAGCCCCGAGACTCGTCTGTGATGCTCTGGATCTGGGGGGTGACACAGGTTGGTGCCAGCTCTGCTGGGGGTCACCACCCACGCCCTGCCAAGAGCCATTACTACAGCAGATGCTTATCCAGGTTACACACATGCTTGAGTGGCATGCATTGTAAAAAACAGTGGAGTGCCTCAGGACCAAACACCTACTGCACGGCTGCCCTAGCCTCTGGTCTCCAGAGCCCAGGCCTTCCTGCCATCAGCAACCAGCGGTCTAACACCTAGCACAGCAAAGCCTGAGCCTAGCACTATGGTCCCAGGCCACTCTGGCTAGCCCCAGCACACAGCTTTTCTTATCACTTCTGCTATCACCCTGGGTGACACCCCTATCCTTCAAGGGCCCATCCCTGAACACCTCTCAGCCACATTCTGAAAGACAGATTCTCCCCACCTGAGAGACCTGAGAGAGCCCGTGGTTCTTCACCTTCGCCTATGGGATCTGCTACTCATGCCCCAGGAGCTCTTCTGTCCACAGCCCTGGCTGTCATCTCTCACTTCTCCCAGGGACTCTGCTCCCTGGGGTGGATCTTTCTATCTGTACTCCAGGGGGACAGTGATTGAAACTGAAGAGACCTTACCCTGTGGTGCTCAGCAGTTCCTCTCCTGAGAGCCCTTCACTCAGCCCCTAGGAGGTTCGCCCCTGACTCCTACCCAACATCCATGTCTTTAAATACCCATCTGTTACCCACTCAGCGAGTCTGTTACATGAACCCTTGTCTCCCACACTGGCAGCACACACCCCCTGAGAACTTGTCATCTGTACATATTTAGCATCCACTATTCTCCCTCGGGCCTAGAAGTCTCCTACAGAGGCGAATGTCTGTCTCCATGCCAAAGTCCCTGTGAGGGGGCTGGAAAAGTGGCAACAACTCCATGTAGCCCCACAGCAGGGAGCAGAGCATTAGGAGGTGATGGCAGCTAAGGTGAATACAGCATTGTTGATGGCCAGGCACATAGCAGCCCAGAACCTCCCACACCTGTGCAGGCCCACAGTCTGAAGTAGCTTGTGGCTCTGAGCGCCTCACCAGGGGACCCTTACCTCCCGTTCCCGCTCGTTCTTGGTGAGGTGCATTTGTTTGAGGATCTGAGAGCGTTGCTCCATTACTAATGTCTTCTCGTAGGTGTATGCCGAGATGTCGCTCTCATGCTTTGCGCAGGGAGGAAAAGCAGCAGTGACTGAGAACTAAGGAAGGCCAAGGTGGGGGATGCAGGAGCCCTCCCTCCCAGCAGCCTGCAGCTTCCTGTCACGTGGCCTTGCACCAAGGCTGTAGGAGGCCGGGGACCAAACCATGGCCTGGGAGAACAGGCAGCTCATTCCCTGTGCACCCAACACGGAGGCAAGGGTGTAAATTGTAAAGTGATGAATGCATTGATTAATTAATTAATTACCTGAGCGAATGAAGAAGGAGAAGAAGAGAACAAGAGATGAATGAACACATACCGGGATGAATGGTGTGATAAGTGAAGGGACATAAGGGTAGGTTAATGAACACAGTGTGAGGCATAGACACGCTGAGGAGGTGGAGAGACAGGCGTGGGGCCGTGTACCCATGGGGACCAGAACATGCAGCAGCCCGCCTGGGTTTGAATCCTGCCTCTGCCTCTCACTGTGCTGTGCGGTCAGTCACCAGACCTTTCTGGGTCTCAGTGTCCTAGCTGGGAATGAAAACGTCAACGTGTGTATCTCACTGGAGGCCATGAGAGCTCCAACTTGACAAGTGCGCACAGCAGTCTGTGACAGAGTGAGCACTCTTCAACATGGCGGCTACTCTTGCGGCAGACGGCTGGCTGGCTGAACCCTTGGGTGAGTATGTAAGAGGCTAAGATGCATTCACAGGGGAAGGTGACCTGTATCATCCACTGACGGCTATGGCTATCCGAGTGGCCCTATTAGGTGCAGTGGCCAAAAGGAAAGAGCCCCCAGCTGGGACCTCAAGAACTTCAGGGGCTCCTAGGGACCTACCATCTCCACCACCTCCACCTCTGCAGTAATGCGTAAGTGGTACAGAAATGTGGTCAGGTCCTTCTTCATCTGAATACTGTTATCATCCATCTGGGCCACGGTGAAGATCCGCATTTTGCATTTCCTCCAGACCTGCAAGGATCAACGGCAAATCCCGAAAGAAAGGTCCCGTAAGGCAGAGCAGAGGGCTCAGAGGCTGCGCTTGCCCAGAGCCCAGGGGCTTCCCCATGGATGGACCTGCATGGACACCTACATGGACACTTACCCTTCCCCACGCCACACACAGCCAAGCGCACCCACCTTGTGGTGTCGCAGCAGGAAGGGCAGCAGCATGAGCATGCCCCCATCGTGCACGATCCACCACACATCGATGCTGCCCTCCGAGAAGCGCTCAGGGTTCCCGGGAAACATGGAAACATTCTTGGTGACCAGCAGGGCGAGGTGGCCAGCTGTAGTTTCCCGGACCAGTTCTTGGAAAGACCAAAATAGAACCAGAGGGCAACCGTGACCAGGTCTCCCAATACCCGGGAAAAGCCACAAGGTCTCCAGGCATCCAGCGCCCACCACACTCCATCTGACCTTGACCTTGAACTCCAGTTATCAGTACCAACACAACCTAGGCCTTGTCATCTACTGGCTATTTAACTGTTAAAAAGTATTTTAGTCTCTCTCTCTGGGCTCAGTTTTCCCACCTGTTAAATCACAATAATGGCCCCTGTTCTTTTTTCTGTGTGTGTGTGTGGGGGGGGGTATTTGTGTGCGCACACATGTAGATGTATATTGATGGCAGATGTCAGGTACCCTTGCCTGTTCCTCAGGAACTGTCCATCTTGTTGGGGGTGTTTGTTTATTGGTTGGTTTGTGACAGGGCTCTAACTGACCTGACTGGATAGACTGGCTGGCAGCTTAGTCCCTGGAAGTCTCCTGTCTCTGCCCCCCAATACTGGGGACCCTTGGATTCCAGGATCAAACTCAGTTCACGCTTTCATGGTAAAGGCTTTACCGACTGAGCCTTCCCATTCCTGCACCTCCTTTGATTATCAAGAACCCACCATGTGTGACATCACTGAATCCTTCAGAGTCCGAACTGTTTGGAGTTAACAGGAGAGCCTCTGGCTCTTTCAAGCACTGACTTCCCAGCTGTGTGACCCAGTGTGAGGCAAGTTCTCTGTGCCTCTGTGTGACCCAGGCAAGTTCTCTGTGCCTCTGTTTCTGTCTCACACTAACATGCAGATGACAAAGCCTAGCGCTCACAGACATGAGAGCATTAGAGAAAGCCTCAAGTTACCTAGTACTCTATAAGCATTGGTTGGACCCATCTAGGACAGACCAGACCCCTGACCTCAGTGACCATGAAGCTGCAGCCCTCGCTCTGCCCTGTCCTACCCTGTCTTCCTCCCAGGGCCTGACACAGAAGCTGGCATGTGGTATCACCTGTATGTGCTGAGACTCGCACACACACACACACACACACACACACACACACACACACAGTGCTCAGGAAACCCTCCGAAGCAGAGCATCCCGGAGCCAGCCCTTCATCCCTGAGCTTGCAGCATCAATACCGATGAAGTTCCTCCATGTCTGATGGTCCTCCTTCTGCCTCCAGTTGCGAGGCCAGCCCACCAGCACGGTGTTGTGTTGCAGTCCCCCGAGGCCCCCAGACTGGATCAGGTGGGACACGCCATCACGCAGGTTGGAGGAGATCACTACCTGGCAGAAGCCCTTCACCTTCTCAGCCTCCATCAGGCGCCTGATAGACTGTGAGGAGGGTATACGTCTATAAGGGCCAGCCTCAGACACGCTGGGCTGGGGCTGGGGCTCACAGACTCCCTCCCATCTTTTCACCCATCCATCCCTCTTTCTGTCCCTCTCTGCACCTATCCCATCTTCCTGAACCTCAACTCTGATCTTATCCAACTCTAGGACCCAACCCAGCACCCCGGCATCTGTGGTCCCTGTTCCTGCTCCTCACAGATGAGCCACACCTCTGCTGCCACTGCATTGCTGCTGCTGCTGCTCTAACTTGCCCTTTGCTTGGCACACTCTCCACTGCTGCCCCACCCACATGCTCCTGACCCCCATCATCCATTAAGACCTGCCTCCCTTCACTCAGAGGCCACCCTCCACAGACAGCACCCTCCTTCTAGACCACAGTTAAGTCAGGATGTTCTGGGTGGCCACACATGACTATAACCCGCTCTGAGGGAAGAGTTCCTGTTACTCCCATTTTATCCATGAGGAAATCGAGGCTCAGAGAAAGAAAGTCTCACTTAAGGACAGGCTGCTAGTGTGAGAATTGGACGAGCCAGGAGGCTGATTTCAACTGCTCTGCCCTCAACCACTGCCCTGGTGTCAAACACACAGAGGCTAATTTCCATCTCCGCCACCTCCTGGCTATGGCTTCAGGCAAGTCATCTAACCTCTACTCCTATCTCCCCATGGTGGGGCAGACCTACTCAGGAATCAGGAGAATTACACAACTCGCTTCATGAAAGGGCTCAGGACACTGCCCCGTATCATAGCCCTAATGTGTCGTATAGCTGGTGTCATTAACCCAGCGCAGCACTCAACGGTGCCTAATGGGACTGGAGCCTCCCGCGTGTGGATGTAGCCTGTGGCTAGCTAGCACTTGGTCTCTTGCTCTGCCCTATGCCTAGCCTAGTGCCTGGTACCCAGTATGCCTCCCCTAGTCCGTGTTGAGTTGTCCTGACCAGTCGGGGCCTCCAGGTCCGAGTCCTGATAGATTGGTGTGAACGGCTCAGTGAGGCAGAAACAGCAACTGTCACAAGCCATTAGGGGTGCCCCTCGCCATGCCACATCATCTCCCTTAGGCCCCCTTTTCTCTCTCTACTCCCAGCTACAACCTTGAGGGGAAGACAGACATGAGTCTTAGGTAGAGCCCACTTCCTCTTCTACCCACTAGGTTCTAGACCCAGTTCATGCTCCACACAGAGTGGTTTTGTTAGCTCCTTTGTGGATGTAACAAAAGCAGGTGACCTGGAGCCAGGGGCATGTGTAAATCCTGGCTAGACTTCCAGCCAGCCTTGCAACTTCAGAAAGCTGCCGTGCCTTTCCGGGCCCTGGGTTCCTCCTACAAGATCTTTGAATTTGTTTTTGTTCTTGTTTCATTTAATTTTTTTTTTTTTGAGACAGGGTCTCTCTGTGTAGCCCTGGCTTTCCTAACTCACAGAGATCCAACTACCTCTGCCTTGAAAAGGCTGGGATTAAAGGCATGCATGCAGCACCATGCCCTGCAGGTCCTTGAATTTGAAAACACCTTAGAAGGTTTCCTCTTCCAGCAACATGAGTAGCTTCTAACTTTAGGTAACCTGGCCTCTAAGCCTCAGTTTTCTTATCCATGAAATGGGCCCTTCTGTCTCTATTAGCCATTTACAGCAAGTAAGTGTTTCATGCACTGAGCCATCTCCCCAGCTCCTATGGGATGCCATCTAAGGCACTCGCTGACCCTCTGGCTCATCTTCTAAGGAGAAGACAAACTCCCAAGTACCCTGTGATCCCAAAGGCACACGCGGGGGTGTGGAAGGCAATGGCAAAGACCAGCTCCCTTCAGATCCTGGCTTTCCCACCCTACCCAGCCTCTCCTCACCTCCTCTGCCCGCTGAGCCTGAGGATGGTTGTCCAGAAAGGTGCCCTCAAGGACAGAGCCCACAATGGTCAGGCCCTTCCCTGCCTTGAGCTGAGAGGTCAGGGATAGCAGCTGCGGGTGTACCACATTCTGATCCTGGTCCACACGCACCAGCACCAGGAGCTGGGGCCTGAAGAGAGTGCAGGTCCATGTGATCCACCTACCACCTCCTAACCACCCACCCTCCCACTGCAGGATCCCACATCAGTTTACCCGTTTGTCTTTATGCACCCCCCCACACACAACCATAGTCTTCTGTAGCAGCAGCAACCACTTTTCATGGAGCAGCAAGCCCTCCAGCCATCTCCCCTACCTCTCCATCCATCCATCCATCCATCCATCCATCCATCCATCCATCCATCCATCCACCCACCCACCCACCCGTCTCTCCATCTACCCCATTCATCTATCCATTCAACCACCCACTCATCCATTTCATCCTTCAGTCATCCAGCTGAATCCAGATGAATTTACCTACAATCCATTATTCACTCAGTCGCCCGCCCACACGTCCACCCACCCGCTATCCATTCACACATCCATCTCTTCGCCCGGACAGACTCCTTTCTGTGCACATGCTTAACCCTGCATCCTCCCGACCATGTATCCACCACTTCTCTATGCCTTCAGCTTCAAGTCCCTCCAACTCTCCATCACTTTCACAGAGTTGACCAAGCTTCTACTCCAGGCTGGACCCTGTGCTGTCCACTTGGGAACCTGCAGACAGCGCCAAGCGCAGCATCTGGGAACCCCAGGTTAGTAACATGGCTATGATTCAGATTTCCAACCTGACCCTTGATGGAACCAGGGAGACAGAAACTGAGCTGGGTGTGTGCAGAAGCCACTTAGGAAGTACCTGGCCTAGGAGGTAGAAGGGAAAGATTCTAGAAGCCCTGGGGCCCCTCATCTTCAGTAGAAACATTGGCATGAGCCTGGAGACCCTACCACCCTCAAAGCCGAGGTCAACGCCACAGAACACCACAGATGTCTATCTGCCTCTCTCTGTGCATCTCCACAGATCTGTGGAGCTGACAACCCCCCTCCCCAGAGCTAGGAAGAGAGTTTGCCAGGAAACATGAGTTTAAGAATTACTTTTCACAAGGAATGGAATGATCAAATAGACAAACACAGCCGAGAGGCTGCCACAGTGACTAGGTTTGGAGAAAAAATGTCTGGGTCTCCATTCACCATGGTGTTGTAGAAGGGAGGATCAGGCAAGGTGGGGGTCAGGGCTCCGAGGAGGTACCACTCAGCCAAACAGAGCCAGAGAGATAAATCTGGTCCCTGCTCTCTTGCCATCCCTACCCTGAACCCCTCAGTAGGTACCCTCTTACGGCTTACCTCCAGTTCTTCGTATGCGGAGGTCCTTCCTCCAGGCGCAAGAGAGCATAGCGCGCTGCACTGAGAGACAGGCCTCGGATTCCATCTCCCCACTCCTTCTCTGCCCTGGGGACCAGGAAGGGGATCACATGAGTCCAGGAAACCGGAAGCAGCAGGGGAAAACGACTCACAGAATGGGCAGTCCCAGGGCACAGCCATTTCTCCCACATCACTCTGGCTGTTCTGACTTAGTCAAGCAGCGACTGTCCCTTTGAAATCACTCCTAAATCTAGATACTCTCTTACCCATTTCTCAAGCCTTGGCCTCATGTCCAGACCTAGCCCACATCACCACCACCCCATCCCTATTTTCCAGCCCTGGACCACCACCCAGTGACCCCCCCCCGACCTTCTGTGATGCTCACCCTGCCCACCCTCAACCGTTCTGGCCTCCTCCGGCACCTACCCCCGGTACTCGATGTACTTGTAAATGAGTCCTGCAATGAGCATGGCCACCAGTGCATAGTACCAGGAGCAAATGAACATGAGGGCCAGGCAGAGGCTCATGCCCAGGAAGGAGAGAGTCCTGGAAAAGAAAGAGAGTCTGTCACTGAACCCTGGCAGGGCTGACGGTGACACTGACTTGGATAGCAAGAGTAGGGTGGCAGACAAGGCCTGAGCAAGACACAGTCATACAGGCCTAACTCCCACCCTATTGTCTCCCAGAGCCCCATGCAGTCATGGGGCTTTCTAAATGAGTAGCCATAGCAGAACACCAATACATGTCCCAAATCACTGCCCCGTCTCTGTCCCTGAGACCCTGCCTGTCAGTCACCCTCAGGCAAGATGGGTTCATGTGATTTCTGAGACAGAGAGCCAGGGACACATTGGAAACAGGACTTTCCAGAAGGAGGCCAGCAGCAAGAACAGTCCTGTGAAGTCACACGGCCTTCAGTCCATTATCCAATAGTCTTACTGAAGACCATAGGCCAGTCATGGTTCTTCCCATCACAGAAGAAAAGCCACAGAGTGACATGTTGAGGAGGTCTATGACCCCCCCTCGAGGGCCAAGTCCTCCCTGCATCCGGGGCCAATGTGCTCCCTGGTAACCCAGGAGGGAGTGTGACTATTGTGCCCATTTCCCAGCGGGGGAAACTGAGGTTCCAAGAGGCTCCATCACCGGCCCAGGCTCCCAGAGCCAGTAAGTGGAGAGTCAGCCTGTGAATTTCAGTCAGGCGAACTCTAACCTTCATGCCACATTGTAAGAGGCTGAGCATTATGGAGCAGGAAGAGATGGTCACTGACACTACTTTCTGACTATCACATTACTGCTTGTAACCCGGAGACCCTCTCTATGACCTTCCTAGAGCTAACTAGATACAAAAGCTGGAGAGGACTGAATAGCCTGCTCAACAACCTCGGGTCTGAGGTGGGGCTAGGGAGAGGTAAGCCAGAGTCCTGTGGGAAGGGGCCGGGCGGGGGGGGGGGAGGGGCACCCACCAGTGGTAATAGCGAAAGCGTGGCCTCCAATTGGGGGTCCTCAGCAGCGTCTGCACCGCACAAGCCAAGTTCACAAACATGTAACACATCAGGAAGAACCTGCAATGCGAGGAGACCTGAGGTGAAACAGAGGCAAGGGGCGCAGAAAGAGAGACTGAGACTGAAAAGGGAGAGAGATAAGGCAGGACCTCACAGCACACACCCAGATGTGTGTGAAGGTGAACCTGCCCGGCAGAGGGTGGGCTTCTATGACCACTGCGGAACTTCTTGCAGTTGTTAAGGGGTCTGAGGGTGGGGGGAGACCCAGGAAGAGGCTCGTGATGCCAACAGGCGGGCTCCAGACCTGGTACGCACATGGAAAGGATAGGGGCGACCTCATCCAGGGAGGCTATGAGGATGCCAATCTCACAGATGCAGGCAGTGAGCAGCAGCGCCCAGGTTGGCTCTCCATTAGCTTTGCCATGGCCAAAGACCTAGGAACAGAGCAGCCATCAGTCTCGGGAACCGGGGCAGGTGGGGGGGGTGCGGGGGGGGAGTAGAGCCAGGACTCTTATGACCAATAAGCGGCTACAAAGAGATGGCTGTACTCTGCATCGTCTAGGGAACTCGAGGGAACAGCAAGCTCCCTCTGCTTCACCCACCCTCACTGACGTCCTAGCGCAATAACATTGAAATGATCCCCCCCCCCCCAAAGAGGGAATGAGGCTCCTGAGGACTAGACAAGGTGTGTCTGTATGCTCTACAAACAGAAAAAGAGAGCATTTCCTTGCCCTGTGGCTGGCTCTCTGAATCCCTGCCTGGCCCCTAGAATGGAGGAGCTCTATCCATTTTTCCCCTGAGAGCAGACAGTGTTCACAGATGGTACTGTAGCTGTGGGAGGTCCACAGGAGGGAGCTCAGGGCTGGTGATGGCCCTGGTTCAGTGTCTCCTGGACAGGGGCCCAGATGACTGATCTTTTGTACGGGGTGGCTCTGTCACACTGACCTGCAGGAAGGGCACTATGCCATCCCGGGAGATGGCCTGCAGCAGGCGTGGGGCCCCTGTGAGGCTCTGTAATCCAGCCCCACAGGTAGAGAAGAAAGAGCCTATGACGATGACCCAGGGAGAAGGCCAGGCCAGGGTGCCCACCACCAGGTTGCCATTCACAGCTTCCCCAAACCTGGAAAGAGACAGGGAGGGCACAGAGACACTGGGTGAACGACGCCATCTGGATTCCAGAGTAGGTCACCCCAGACAGATGGCAAGCCAACAGGGTGCTGCTGGCCACAGGGTTAGGCTTCACAGGGGTTAAAGGAGAGACGACACCCAGCATCCTCTGAGCTGTTGTCTGTGTAACCTCGCGTGCATGGCTGACCCTCCTCGGCTGCAAGCTGAGGCTGGCCACGAACCCTACCTCATGCAAAGGCAGAGCAAATGGGAGACAGGATGTGAAAAGTGTGCCCAGAACACGGTGTGAATGTGGTTTTAATAAACAGTTGTTAGCATGATGGTCTTGAGCCAGTCACTCAGGCTCTACAGGACTACAGCATCTCCACGTGAGAAACGGAGGCTCTGGCTTCATTGTGTGCTGTGGTGTTAAGAATAAAAGAGGAGGGGCCTGCAAAATGGCTTAGCAGGGAAGGACCCTGGCTGCATGCCATGACCTACCCCCATGGTAGAAGGAGAGAACTGACTCCCACAGTTGTCCTCCACACATGCGCTATGGCACAAACACGTGCATGTGCACACACATACATACATGCATGTACATCCATAAAAATTAATGGAAGAAGAAGAAGAAGAAGAAGAAGAAGAAGAAGAAGAAGAAGAAGAAGGAGAAGGAGAAGGAGAAGGAGAAGGAGAAGGAGAAGGAGAAGGAGAAGGAGAAGGAGAAGGAGAAGGAGAAGGAGAAGGAGAAGAAGGAGGAGAAGGAGAAGGAGAAGGAGAAGGAGAAGGAGAAGGAGAAGGAGAAGAAGAAGAATTTAAGCCAGGCATGGTGGTGCACACCTTTAATCCCAGCACTCAGGAGGCAGAGGCAGGTGGGTCTGAGTTCAAGGCCAGCCTGGCCTACAGAGTGAGTTCCCAGACAGCCAGGGCTACACAGAGAGACCTATGTCTGAAGAAAACTGATGCAAAAGAAACCTCTTGAGTCCAGGAATTCCAGAGCAGTCTGGGTAGCTGAGCAAGACCCTACCTCCAAAGGACAGGGATGCACAGAAGAGATGGACCATCTGTTAGGAACACCAGCTGCTCTTCCAGAGGACCTGGGTTCAGTTCCCAGCACCCACATGGCAGTTCACAAACTTCCTCTAACCCCTGACCCAGAGAACCCAGCAACTCACTTCTGGCCTCCATGAACACCAAGCATGTATGTGGTACACATACATGCAGGTAAACACTCATACACATATAAGAAAAACAAATACATTTCTTTTTTAATGGTGACAGGAAAGTAAGTGGGGAGAAGGAAGGGGAGAGGAAGAGAAGGGAGAGCAGAGAGGGACCGCTGCCTCAGCGGCTGAGGAGTCCTGTCCCCAAGATGTGCTCATAGGGACATTGCTAAAGCACTTCCAACGGCAGGTGGAGAGCTGCGGATGAAGGGACTGCCAGGGACCCTTGGCAGTCTCGTGCCAGGTCTATGATTAGATGAGATGCATGGAGGTCAAACTACTCTAAAGTAACAGTCAGATGCAGCCCAGGGTTTTCCCTGTGTGGCCCTGGCTGCCTTGGACTCACAGAGATCCACCTGCCTCTGCCTCCCCTGTGATAGGATTAAAGACGTGCTACACAACTGCCCAGCTACATTTTAAAATACTTGTTTGTGTGTGTGCAGGTACCTGTGTACCATAGCATTCATTTCACACCTGAGCTTAACCCCCAGAATCTATGGTGGAGGGAGAGAACCAACTCTTGAAGTTGTCTTCCGACCTCCCGTATGTGCCATGGCACACATATATCTGCACACACGTGCACACACATGCACACAGCGCCCCCATCATACATACACACTAATAATAAATAATTAAAAATAAATATTTGGGGGGGATAGTTAAAACAGGGCCTCTCTATGTAGCCCTGACTGTCCTGGAACTATGTAGACCAGGCTGGCCTTGAACCCACAGAGGGAGGTCTGCCTGCCTCTACTCCTGAGTGCTGGGATTAAAGGCATGCACCACCATGCAATAATAATTTTTTTATTTTTTGGGGTTTTTTTTTTTGTTTGTTTGTTTGTTTTTTCGAGACAGGGTTTCTCTGTATAGCCTTGGCTGTCCTGGAACTCACTCTGTAGACCAGGCTGGCCTCGAACTCAGAAATCCGCCTGCCTCTGCCTCCCGAGTGCTGGGATTAAAGGCGTGCACCACCATGCCCGGCTTATTTTTGGTTTTTAAGACAGGGTTTCTCTGTGTAGCCCTGGCTGGCCTGGAACTCACTCTGTAGACCAGGCTGACCTCAAACTCACAGAGATCTGCCTGCTTCTGGGCTGGGATTAAAGGTGTGCGCCACCACAGCCCAACAATAAATACAAATTTTAAAGCAAGTGGAAGGCAGTGTGAGGTGAACATCAGGCAGCATCTGCTGGGGGCAGGTACCAGTACACCTGCTCCCAGTACCCCTGCTCCCAGTACCCCTGGTCCCAAAATACCAGGTTCTGTGGTGCTCACTCATCAATAGATGAACAGTACCTACTGGCAACAAGCACTCACTCTCCTGAAAACTCAGACTCGTGTCTGGTAACTTACAACCCCCTGAGCACACCAGAAGTGCTCTGGACCCGGATGTTGCGCTGTATTGTTTAGGAGACAATGGCCAAGAAAAATCTATGCAAGCTGAGCTTTAGCCAAATGCTTTTGATCTGTGGTTGGTGAAGAACAAATTACACTGTACAAAAAGAAACCAAAAACAAAAAAACAAAAACAAAAAAACCCTTCCAGCCAGCCCTTCCTCCGAGGAGCCTCTGCTGAAGCCCTTCAAAAGCTAGATAAAGAGCTGAGGTGAAGGAACTGCTGGACCCCTGGCCATCTCGTGGGAGGTCTGCGACTAAGGGAGATGAATGGAATCCAAACTGCCCTAAGACAGCAGTAATGTATGCAAATTGTCCACTTGGCCATGTCACACTGCGCCCCTGTGTACTCTCTGTAGCCCTGGGTTCTCTTCATGTTTTGCATCTAAGTCTGTTTGTAAGTATGGCCATCACCCCATGGCGCTCCTTCAAGACAAAAACAAAAACAAAAACAAAATAAAACAAAAACAAAGGAAAGAACCTGTATTTCCCTTTGCTTCCCTCAGAACTTTCAAGGCAGTGAACAATACACAGAAGTATTAGGTGAATGAATGAATGAATGAATGAATGAACAAATGAACATATCATTATCCCAAACTAAAGGTAACATCTATTTTTGTTTGTTTGTTTGTTTGTTTGTTTGTTTTTTCCAAGACAGGGTTTCTCTGTGTAGCCCTGTCTGTCCTGGAATTCATTCTGTAGACCAGGCTGGCCTTGAACTCAGAAATCCCCCTGCCTTTGCCTCCCAACTCCTGGGATTAAAGGCGTGCACCACCACTGCCTGGAAGGTAACATCTTTTTAAGGAGACTTTTTTAAAGCTTCAGTGACAAGAAGGAAAAAATATTTAATGAGAGGAAAATGAGGGGTCTCTCAGCCATGAGCCCTTACTCAGGGCCCAGCCTCCCCAACCCACCCACCCATCCATACACACACACACCCGCCCAGCACCAGGTCTGTTTCCTCCTGAGCCCACCCCTCCCCCAGGACCAAACCATCTCCTTTCCTTACTTGTCTCGTAGGACGACGCCCTCGATGCAGGCCCCAAACAGAACAACAGAGCTGATGTCTATGGCAGACAGTGAAGGAAAATCCTTAGCATGGTGGTATCTGCCCCCAACCGCATCCTTAGCCACCAGAGAAGGTAGCAATTACAGTGCCTCCTGCAATATCACACACACACACACAACACACACACACACACACAGTAGACACAGCTCAGCTATGCAGGATACAGACAGCAGAGGTGGTAGCAATGGCCAGGATAGTTCCAGTAGGGATAGACTTCTGCGCATCCCGCAGGTCTCCAGACCGGTTTGAGCCAGCCATGATCCCTGTAGGCAGGAGAGCAGTTCAGATAGTAGCCAGGGCCACTGAGGAAAGGACACATATTGGGGTTGGGGGCCCAGTCCCTCACCCTGTCATGCCGACTCACCTGAACAACCAGTTCCTGCTTAGGTGGCAGGGTTACCAAACTAAGAAGCCCTGGTCCTGGCGCTGACTCCCCTGTCGACGCCCGCCCGGGCAGAGGCCTGCCTCTCCAAGCTCCTGCTCACCTGTGACTGAGGGGAAGTAGATGCCAACGAGCAGGGTGAAGTAGGAGGTCATATCACTGAAGACATAGGGGTGGTCCATGTCTACGGGGGTACTGTCTGCCAGGCCCACGGAGGGCATCCCACGTCTCTCGACAATCACCCCTTTGGTCAGGTAAGAACTCCACAGGTTCTCTGTGGGAAGATGAAGGTAGTCAGAGAGACCACCACAAGTTGGGAGCCAGAGCTCGGACCAGGAGGAGTGGGGAGCTGAAAGTCGAGACCAATCAACTCTCACTCCCTGCCTATGGCCCTAGACACCCCACCATTTCCCAAGCTCCTGCTTTGTACCAGGGCATGAACACAGATTTCAAAGCAGAATGGGGCTGAGCCTCTGCCCCTTCAATT
Organism: Mus minutoides; assembly: GCA_902729485.2. NCBI lineage: Eukaryota > Metazoa > Chordata > Mammalia > Rodentia > Muridae > Mus > Mus minutoides. Next base: position 410,552 of record LR750032.1, read on the forward strand.
GTCCAGTCTAGTGGGACAGGCACAGAGGATCCTCTCTGAGACTGACTTCCATGTGTCCCCAGGTGACCTAATCATCTCTCAGGTCCCATCTGGCTCCTGTATCTCTCATCTTGGCAATGGCACTGGCATTAATCAATCCAAACGCCCTGGCATTGCTCGCAACGGCATCCGCTTCCCTCCCTGCTTCAAAGCATCCATACTTCTGTCTGTGACCACTCACTAATAAGTCTCTTCTTCCCGTCCTGGGCTCCACCACCGTGCACCAGTGGTGGGCAGCATAGATGACTGCTCTGGAGAGCTATCAAACAGCACTTTAGGGTGCTGGACAGAAGCCTGGGAGCCAGCCACACACTAAACATCAGAAGCATCCCTCGGCTTTGTCTCATGTTCTGTGTGCATGGGTGTTTTGTCTGTGTGCACGTCTATGCACACCACACGTGTGCCTGGTGCCTGCAGAGTCCAGAGGCATCTGATTCCCTGGAACTAGAACTATAAATGCTGGTGAGGTGCCATGTAAGAGCTGGGGATTGAACCCAGGACCTCTGGGAAAGCAGCAAATTCTCTTCACCTCTGAGACATCCGTCCAACCCCAACCCCTCTGGGTTTTTATTTGTTTGTTTGTTTGTTTGTTTGTTTTTGTTTTTTGAGATGGGGTTTCTCTGCGTAGCCTTGGCTATCCTGGAACTCACTCTGTAGACCAGGCTGGCCTCAAACTCAAAGAGATCTGCCTGCCTATACCTCCAGAGTGCTGGGATTAAAGGTGTGAGCCATTACTGCCCTGTCAATCCCCCTAGTTTTTTTTTTTAACCCCCGCCCCCTAGTTTTGATGACCAAAATATCTCCAGGGACCAGCAAGATGGTTCAGTGAGTAGAGGCACTTGCTGCCAAGTCTGATAATCTGGGTTCAATCCCAGAGACCCACATGGTGCAAGGAGAAAACAGAATCCAGCAAGTTGTCCTATGACCTCCATATGCACACATGACATGCATGTACACACACACTTATACACAAGGAAAAATAAAATAAAGTAAGAGTGTGTTTATTTGTATGTGTGTCCAGACATGGTCAAACACCTCCAGGGCAGAAGAGCAACTCCAGCAGAAAACCCCTACTCCGTTCCCACTGAAACCATCACTGTTTCTCAGTACAGAATCATCTTTGTCCTGAGCTCAAAACACCAGCCTCCTCCCGCCCCCCACACTGCCTCCTCCTACCCCCCCGGCCTCCTCCCGCCCTCACTGCCTCCTCCCGCCCCCCAGGTCTCCTCCTGCCCCCACTGCCTCCTCCCGCCTCCTCCTGCACTGCACTGCCTTTTCCTGTACCCCACTGCCTTCAGGATGTAACTCCTCAGCCTGGCTTCTGGGGCCTGCCAGTCTGGCTCATGTCATGCTCTCTAGCATCATCCTTTGCCCCCTTTCTTAACTCCAAGTCACACAGGGTGACCTGGGGTCAGAGGTCATGCTATGCCTCTTATGGCCACACACATTAGTCACATTCTGTAATTCCCTTATTCCCTGACATAACAAATGATCTCCCTTGGCAAGTGAGGGAAGCCCCGTTCTTGTCACCTGAGGCACAGGGATGCTGTGTCCTCATTGTCCTCTGGTCACTGAATACACACCCATACGGATCATAGTTTACTTAGTAACACATTCTCTGTCACTAAAATCCCCAAGGCCAAGCACTGAGACATGTGTGCACTGTAGTCCTACTGAGTTAGCAGTGTTGAGGACTTAGTGGGTAGAGAATACTTATTAGACAGGTTTTCTCTCTTAATAACAGTGAAGTGAATTCTATACTTGTGCCTCTACCTCACCATAATTTTTAAGACAAATCATGGCCTATACCAGACGCTCAATTAAAGCTGACTTCATTGAACTGGATCCCAAGGGACACCCCTAATCCTGACCACTTAAGCTATGATCCCCGCAGCACTCCCTAGATCCAGCCCCTTCCCCTCAGACCTTTGATGAGACCACTGGCAGCACCAGGAATGCCCTGGATCTCTGTGACATTGTTTCGGGTGAAGTACTCATCACAGGTGGCATTGAGGAGGCGGGAGGAGCAGAAAAGGCCCCAGAGCCGTGTGGTCACTGTCTCATTTCCTTCCCAAGCCAGCTTGGCACAGACATCAAAGCCATGGCGAGACAGCGTGCGGTTCCCCAGGAGGCAGATCCTAGGGAGAGAGGAGAGAAAGGAAGATTAGATGAACAAGACATCTCCCTGGTGTCACAGGAGAGCCACTGAGAGCGTCAACGATGCAGATTTCACAGTCCCACACCCAGAGATTCCGAGTGTGTCTAGGCCATGGCCATCAGGGTTTCTGTAAAGGTCCCCAGGCAATTTGAGCGTACAAATGGAGAACAAATTGTCTGGTGCTGTTCAGCACCGCGGACAGCAGCCTCGGTGTCCTGGCCTCTTAGCTACTGAGCTAAAGAGGAACTGAACCCTGGGCTCTCCCTCTTCTGGGTTCTTCCCCGGCCTTGAGAATGTGTTAGAAACCAAGACTGTCCACTCCAGGAAGTTGGCCCATCCAGAAGGTTCCCTACAACACTGAGCGTACTACTCCACTAAGCCTAAGTCCTCCACCCACAAGCAGCTGACACACTCCAGAGAACTTCCCACCTCCCAAAATGTGATCCCATCCTGAATAAACTCCCCTAAACAGAAAACTTTCACCCTTCCTGGGGATGTTGCTCTCAAACCATGCTCTCCAGTTTTGAGAGGTGAAGAGAGGGGAGACCCGGCAGAGACTCTCACTATGCCGGCCTGAGCTGAACCAGTGAGGGGCCATGATACTTGCAGACTCAGAATGACAGCACTCACGGGAAATTGGGTGGGTCGAAGGCAGACTTGATGACCCCTGCATAGATGGCCAGGATGGACAGGATAACGCAACCCAGGAAGACCAAGGCAAACTTGTTGACGTACTTGACACCCACAAAGACTACGGTGGCCATGCAGGTGAGCACACAGGTGCCGTACACCCGCATGTTGTTCAGCATGGCGGCTGCCTCCCCGCTGGCATCCTCTGCCTTGAAGATGGCCATAGCTGGGAAGAGATAAGCCTGTAGGAGTGGGGCAAAGGAAGTTAGACAGGTGACCCAGGCCAGCTGAGACTCACCCCAGGGAAATGGTCTCCAAGGTGGAAAATGGCATCCATTAACAGGTCGCTGGCTAAAAGATGCGGTGGGTTCTCTCACAATGTCTACAGTGAAGTCCATGAAAATGCCACTCAAAGATGCCGGGAAAGGCATTATCTATTATAACTATTAACTATAACTATTATTTGTATTATTTGTGAGTACATTTGATATGAACACAAGGCCTGGGTTCAATCCCCAGTAATGAATCTGGAAAAGGCATGAATTCACATGGACTGATTCAAAACCTGTCCATGGCAGGCCCAGTGCTGCAGACCTATAAGCCCAACACCATGGAAGGCTGAGGCAGGAGAATTTGAAACCAGCCTGGGCTACATAGCAAGACCTCATTCAAGAGTTTAAAAATTATTTGCAGTGTATTGGGGTGAATAAGGTCAAGTTCTAAAAATAGTGTATCTTATGATCTCACTTTCCTAAACTTATACGTGGACGTATTTATTCATTTGTGTGAGGTATGTTTGTAGGGATGTCCAAATATCAGTGGTACCAGGCATGTCTGTAATCAGAGCACTCAGGAGGCTGAGGCAGGAGGATCACCAGTACCAAACAAGCCTGGACTATAGGGAGGCGCTGTCTAAAGAAAGCAACAAGCTGGGACATGTGGTGTACACCTTTAATCCCAGCGCTCGGGAGGCGAAGGCAGATGGATCAATGAGTTTGAGGCTAGCCTGGTCTATAGAGTAAATCACAGGACAGCCAGGGCTACATAGAGAAACCCTGTCTCAAGAAAAAAAAAAAAGGAAGGAAGGAAGGAAGGAAGGGAGGAAGGAAGGAAGGAAGGAAGGAAGGAAGGAAGGAAGGAGAAAACAGATGCCTTTATTGAATAATTGAAATATGAGTTTTTACATATTCATATTTTCTAAAAATGTCTACATTAAACTTAAAATGCTTATATTTGTTTAAGTTACTTTTTATTTATGAATAAATGGAGTGTTCAGGCTCTTAAGGAAATATTTATAGATGGAGTTAGGTTCTACAAATGCAGAAAAATATCTAACAGAAAGACAGAAGTGTGAGATACGCACACTACAGTGCTTCTGACTCCCCTGGATCAGTTTTGTCCTCTACTCTGATACTGCTTCAGTGATAGTCAGTGGGCAAACTGTTTGATAACGCAATGCCATGTCACCGAGGTCCACAATGCTCTCACCAGGATGCCCAACTCAAGCGTCTCCTAGTCTCGGATTTCTTCTCCCCTGCCCCCAACCAGCAGTTCTGCCCGTTAGAAGGATGCAGGCTCACACTCCTCCATATGTCCCTGAGACTCTTTACCCCCTCATCTGTAAAATGGCCTTATCCTAATACATGAAAGATTCCTGGAGGGTGGGGAAGGGACAAACAAACAAACAAACAAATAAACAAACAAAACCTAATAGCAGCCAGGCGGTGGTGGCGCACGCCTTTAATCCCAGCACTTGGGAGGCAGAGGCAGATGGATTTCTGAGTTCGAGGCCAGCCTGGTCTACAAAGTGAGTTCCAGGACAGCCAGGGCTATACAGAGAAACCCTGTCTTGAAAAAAAAACAAAAACAAAAGAAAGAAAGAAAGAAAGAAAGAAAGAAAGAAAGAAAGAAAGAAAGAAAGAAAGAAAGGAAGGAAGGAAGAAAGAAAGAAAGAAAACATTAACTCAACACCTTCTCTTTTCTTTTCATTTGTGGCAGGGTCTCTTGTAGCCCTGACAGGCTTCAAAGTCACTATGTAGCTGATGGTGATCTCAAACTTCTTATCCTCCTACCTCCACCTCCCAAGTATAGAGACTTTATATGGTTCTAAGAAGCAAAGCCAGGGATCTGAGCATGCTAGGCAAGAGATCTTCCAACTAAGTTCCTTAAACCAAGGATCCCGCATACACACCCACCCAAGCAAAGAACAGGAGGTCTAAGGCAGCCACACTATCCCTCAAACAGCACAGACACCTAGTCTCCCCACCCCCACCCCACTCCCGACCTCCATCAGACACTACTCCTAACAGATCTCTCTACACAGGTCCCTCGTGGGGCAGTCTAAGAACCATCCATCAGGACTCTACAACTAACATCCAGAGTGATTTGCACAGCCCCTAGAATGTTGTGGGCTGTCACTATTCCAGCTGTTACTTTAACGCTTCCAAATCCACCTCTGCCAGCACGCCTGTAGCTGAGTGACCTTGAGCTGGCTTTATCTGCCTTTTGGAACTTCTCATTTGTAAAATGCCATCATCATACTTAAACCTCTAAGGATTGGAGATAATGACTGTAAAGCATTTGGAGCAATGCTGAGAACTCAGTGGGTGCCTGATAAACCACAGCTGTTTGTGTTACATAATTATCGTATCTCGTCTCCCCAACCAGACTGGGAACTCTTTCGAGACAGACCACATCCGACTTCTCTTTGGCCTTAAGCGGTGGCCTGGCCTGTAGCAGGTGTCCAGGGAACACTGCTTAAGTGGCTGACAACCTGGGCCCCCACACCTCCTCCCCTGCCCCTCTCACCAGCAGGATCTCGATCGTGCCGAGGATGTACATAGCCCCAGCAAAGGTGGTGCCCAGGTAGAAGCAGAGGCCCACGGCGCCCCCAAACTCCGGGCCCAGAGACCTGGAAATCATGTAGTACGAGCCACCAGCTGCAGAGAAAACCTAGCGTCAGCGAGAGGGACAGAGGGCCCTGGGCAGCTCCGTGGTGACCAGGGCTCAGGGACAGGGGACAGAAGAAGGTTTCTTTAGACCTCGGGCTGCAGCCCCAGAAAGGAGTCTGTGGGAGACCTAGCCAGCCGCTCTGCATGGAGTTTGCTGCATTAATTATTACCATCTTGCTAATTACTCGTGAAAAGAGGTCATGGCTCAGAAAGTAGGATGGTAGAGAAAAGGGTCTCGGTTTGAGGGGAAGTGCCCTAACCAACGCCATTATCTGCCTCCTTCCCTAGCCCCAACAGGCTCGCTCCTACCCACCCCACGAACAATCATAGCCCAAGTTTTGATCTACAATACTGTCTTGGGTCTTGGGTCATGGTGACCCACAAAGTCTGGCTCACTGCTCCCCCCCCCAGCCCCCAGCCCCTGTCAATCATTAGGCCTCCAGCCCTCCCCAACTCTGCAAAGGGCCCAGTCACATACCAGGCACAACACCATTGGTTGCGATTGCGCTCATGGAAATGGCTGTGAGCATCGTCTGTAGGAAAGAGATCGTCAGAGTAGTGGCTGCTAGGGGCAGCAGTGGTCTGGCTGGTGGCCAAGCCAACATACCCTACAGCCACCAGCCAAACCCACAGGCTCTCCTCTCCTGAGCTTCTCTCTGGATCTGTTCCAATTTCTATTCATGCCAGCCAAGCCCTTCTTTAAAAAATAACCTTCTATTCACCGTGCAAATAGGAGGAGCTACAGTGCCAAAGAACTCTGGTAACCACAATTTGGCCCCTAGGTGTCTTATGACCCAAGAAAACTCAGTTCACATCTCAAGCCTCAGTATCCTCATCTGTAAAATGGGAACAATAGCCCCAGCACTGATATCTTCACACACAGAGTGGCCTCAAGGCTATGTGTGAAGACTTAAGAGACTAAGTTTGGTATTCAATGGAGATTGGATTTTTGTTTCAATATGGGTTAGGAGAATCTAATTGGAAAGTTATCTGTGAGACATAATCTCATTTCTCATCAGTAGGGACTTTCCAAAATGTTAGCTCATTCAATTGGCTTGAATTTTGTTTTCTTCTCTTCATTTAACATTTTCATCAATGGATCGGCAGTACTTGTGTAACCACATTCATAAACACACACGCAGATCCAGGTGAAACCCGACTGACAGCCATCAGAGGGAAGCCTATGAGATCCAGGAAGGACCAGTCAGGCCTAATTTACTCTCAAAATTCGTAAGCAGTGACTCCTATAAAAAGCTCAGGTCACATGCTTCCCCCACTCCCACCCCCACCCCCACCCACCCACCTCCAGGCCTCAGCCAAACCCCAGCTGCCTTCCCTGAGCGGAGGGGGGCGGTCACTCACACAGGAGCAGCAGATGAAGACCATACAGAAGGACTCCATGATGCCCGCGATGCCCACCACCCACGTGAGCCGCAAGAAGAGGATGACACCAAAGATGTTCTGCAGGCACGGCAGGTACACGCCCATGAAGGTGCCCATGCGAGGAGCCTGCCAGGGAGGCCAGCATCAGTCTCTGCCCTGCCTGCTCACTACCAACTGCCTAACCCAGGGCTCCTCCACGTCCCTTCCTTCCTTCGCTGCCTCTCCTCTCTTGCAGCTCCCCTCCCCTCACTCTTCCCCCAGGTTCTCACATGCTTTTCCTACTCTCTACCAGCCTCCGGACCCCTCCCTCCGCCTCCTTCACGCCTCCTTCCTCTCCCCAGTCACCCCCTCCCCTGCTTCTCCATCCAGATCCCTTTTTCTCCTTTCTCCCCCACACTCCCTCTCCCGTCCCTTCTCCCCGCCCCCAGAGCCCCACCTGCACAGGCTTCTTTTTTCCACCCTCATTATTTTCTGCTTCTTCGTGTTCTCTACTTCCCTGGGGTAGGTTGGTGTAGTTGGCCAGCCCACTGAGCAGGGAGGATACCATGGGGCTGGTATCCATCTCCTCCTATGGAGGAAAATGGGGTCAGTGTTAGGAAGCTGGAGGAGCAGGGAAGCAATGGAGTGAGCTGGATGTAAGGAGATGGGGATGAAGGTCAAGCCCCTGAATTTGGGATGCGATGGGAACAGAGGAGCAGGGAGCAGGGGGACGGGGGGGGGGGGGAAGAGGTGCTGAGACAGGACAGGAGGACAAGAAACCAAGAGGGTAAACCAGGAAAGACCAAGGTGGGATAGGGAGGCTGAGGAAGAAGGTGGACCTGAAGGAGGGATGGAGAGGCGGCTCCTCTTCCCGAGGGAGGGAGGGAGGGAGGGAGGGAGCACTGATGGAGCCGGCATGACTAAGAGAAACCCAAGCAGCCCACCTCAAACAGGGCCATGTTCCTGCCATCGTACTCTCTGCCTTTCTCCGTGTCCGTGCTGTTGATGAAGGGACTGCTCTCTTTGGGGTTGCCATCGCCTGAGGAGGAGAGGAGTCAGGTGTGACACCAGTCACTGTGCCCTATCCACCCTGCTTACAGCTCTATGACCATGTTAACTGTCTGAACCACAGGTCACGCACTGGAGGGACTGGGCTCGAGCTACCTTCTTGCATGGTCTTAGGTGGCAGCATGGATAGAGAGCCCAGTTTACTGCTGGCGTGGTCTGAGTGCCTGGTGAACATGTGAGCCCTTCTTTGCTATTTCATCCGCCATGACACCAAAAAGTCACCAGCGTTGTCTTCTTGGATATAAATGAGCCCATCTTAGTTCATAGGTGGATGTTTGATTCCCCCCACACCTAGGGAAGACAGTATAGAACCTTGCAACCTGAACTCCCTTGGCATCTTATATTCTCCCATTCACTGTAGGACTCCAATGTGCCAATCAAATGGGCAGAAGAGCAAACAGCCAAAGCCAGGGGGAGAAGAAGCGGTAGACAGGACTGCTAAAGTCTGTGAAAGAAACGGACATCAGGAATACAGGAGGGCACGCCCGAGAGGTCATAGGAGGCTCCCCAGAGGAAGTGACGCGTCGGCTGAGAACTGAAGGATGACTTAGGGGGTGGGGGGTGGCAGGAGGATGTTCCAGGCAGAGAGAACCCAGAACAGTGTGTTTGATGTCCCAGATGTGGAAGCCAACAGAACAGGTTAAAACTGCTGAACAAAGCACGATCCGGCCTGAGACTTAGGAAGGGGCGTACCGGGGCCTAGGAATGAACCATGGCTTTGGAAAAGATGACTCAGGGCAGGCAGTGTGAGATTTAAGGAAGTGGCAGGCATCTTGAAGAACTTGGCCCTCAGCCAGAGGACAATGGGCAGTCGTTGACGCTTCAGGCCAGAGAGTGTGAGGACCTGACTTGGGTTTTGCAGCAAGCCTTCTGGCTTCATGTGATAGCTGCAGCAAGCAACTAGAGCATTTCCATAATCCAGGCAGGGCTCACCATGACCCAGCAATGTGGGGCAACGGGAAGACCCGGGCGGGCCGCAAGCATCACAGAAGCGTGCTATGCCAGATGTGTGGGGAGGGGGAGGGAAGACTCTAGGATAAAGCCTGGGGTTTCTAGCATGGGTCAATGGGTGGGGTGAAGCTGGACGGGAGCTTAATGAAGTGGACGTGTAGAAGAGAGGAGTTTGGGGTGGGGAAGAGGCTGGACTTAGCTAAAGGTGACCCATCATAGGGTCCAAAAGCTGCTGGGCACCTGGAGGGAACAATCTCCAGAAAGAAGCTGAACACTGTAAGGGCCAGAGGTCAGCCCCACAAACGTGTTTAAGCAATGTGCCACGCCAAGGAGAAACACTCTTGATGCAAAGAAAGCTCCCTCCAAAGAGGTATGGGCTTCCTTCCCATAGACATAATTTGGTAGTTCCAACTGTCAACCTCCCTCAGCACAGGAGCTGAAGGTCGAACAGCAGACATCTTCCCAAACTCGAAGGAGGATCACCATTGTCCAAGTTTCGAGTAGAGCTGAGTCCCCGTGGCCCCTGGATCTCCTAGCCCTCATCTCTTGACATCCTTATCTGCCCACCTCTCTGTATTCTCCCTGTCTCCTGGGACCTTTCTTCAGCCACCCAGTTGGGGACCCATCTATCTCCAGAGCATAATGTATTCCAACCTGTCTGAAAACTGCAAGGGGGCGGGGAATGCCTGGTCCAAAAAACACCCACCTCCACTTTGCCCATTGAGACAGAAATGCCCGATTACCTAACTAGACCCCAGCCATTCTTTTCTCTCACAGGGAGGTGGCAGGGTCAGGGTGAGTTACTGGAAATAGCAGGCCCATCCTCCCCATGGAAGCCAGCACATAATATATGTTCAGAAAGTAATATTTGGAGGAAAATTCTCCAAGGCTTCCATCTCAGACTCCAGAATCTGAAAAGATCTGTCTGGGACCAAAAACGGAAGAAATGAAAGTGAGGTGGGCCCCCTCTCCTTTTAAAATGTTGACCAGATAGATGCCTTCTTCTCTTGCGGCAGGATACTGTGGACTAGAGATGATGGGGTGCAAGAGAAAAATCCCTAGTGTTCAGGAAAGGGCCTGAGCTGGGAAAACTTTAGTACCAGCCTCTCTGGCTCTGGCTCTGGCTTTGGCTCCATCCTCTCACTCCCATTGCAAAGGGATGCTAACTTGACCTAACTCAGAGGACGGGTAGGGACTCAGCTGGAATAGCGCGCACGTCATGGTGGTGACACAGGTGTGCCTACTGCCTACTGTTACTATTGCAGCTAATATTCTTAGCACACCTGGTACCCATCCAGCCTGGGCTCCTTGTCCCACATCCTTCCTTTAGCTCAAAGACTTCTGGGCTTCTCTGTCTGTATGGCTGGGTGCCTTTCTTAAAACCATCCTTTCTTGGGTCTGGGTTCACCATCAGGAACGCCCCTCCCCTCTGTCTTTCGCGTTCCCTCTCAAGCTTGCTTTCTTTGCCCCACCAAGTGGCGCTCAACGGGCTGGAAAGGGGACATCCTGGCCGGAGACCCCGTAACTAGGAGGCCTGGCGCCGGTCTCCATGGCGACAGCGAGGGCCGACCGCGCAGCGCGGAGCCGAGCCGGCCACGCGCCCGCAACCACTTATGTAACGCGGCGCGCAACGCTTAGCCAGACTACAGGCCCGATCCCGGCCAGCAGAGGAGCGCAGAGGAGGGGGCAGCTTGGTAGGCTTGTCCTGGGTCCCGCCTTTCCATCCGCTGCCTGGGCCAGAAGCCAGGCTCCCGGCCCCATCAGCCAAGGGCTGATTTTGTCCCCTGCCTGGAACGCTAGACTCACTTGTTAAGGGGGATGGGGAGCAAGCGTCTGCATTCTCAAAGGAATAGGACAACGAAGGGGAAACTAGTCCTGATTCCCTAGAGCCAGGAGTCTGGGTGATGGGGAAGAGCCTAGAGGCGCGAAAGAGACTGGCCAGACCCAGGCTGAGCCTTCCCCGCCCCCGCCCCCGTCCCCGCCCCTTGGGAGCTCTCAGCCTGAATCGGCTTTCAATTAAGCTGCGGAGGCCAGAGCTCGCCCGGAGGAAACAGGCACAGGCTAAGGAGCCTCCCCCGGGGCCTAGGGCTGAACCTGGAGGGAATCCCCACGGCAACTTGGGGAGAGAAAGGGGGCATCAGACCTCAAAGGGAAAGAAGATCTATGTGCCAAGGATAACATCCTCGGGGGTCTTCTTTGATCCAGAGGAGTCCTCATACTCTCCCTCGAGGTCAACATCCAGATCCTTCCATACAGTTCTAAGAATCTAGGCTCAGAGTCAGGGGCTCTTGGTCCTTCTTTGATCAGACCCAGGAAGTCTTCAGTGCCTCCTACCACCTTCATCAAGCGTCCAGGACAGACCTTCCCCCCTCTGGGACGCAGAATACTTGACCCAGGTTCTGGCCACTCTAATTCCAAGCACTGGACTCTATATATAGAAAGAGAGTTCTCCAGATGGTCCTGCTACACTCAGCGTCTAGAAATTAACAGAGAGGACTAATAACTGGAAAGAACTACTAGTCAGAACCCCGCTTTCAGTACACATGTGCATCTTTACTAGGCCTTTGGGGGACCCCAAAGAAGCATGGAGGTACAGTGAAGGTCGATGGAGGATGAAGATGCTGAGGAATCCACTGAACCCATTCTGGGGAGCAAGGGTGTCTCATAGAGGAGGTATCTAAGGAGGATCCCGGGAGGAAGTGGCATCCCTTCCCTTAGCTTCGGGAGCACTGCTTCAAGATGCCTGGAGCTGCTGCAACTGAGCTTTACAACTCCCCCCCTCTCCCCCTGCAGCCAAGGGAGCTCTGTCTGGTGAGGTGACCCCAGGGTCACTGGAGAGATGGATGAGCTGGCCAGCAGCAGTTCTGTCCCCAGTATAGGACTCAGCCCCATGGGAGAATGGGAAGGGGGTGTCTCGGACAAAGAATCAGGGACACTGGTGCCCCCAGCCTTCCCACGCCTCCAGTTGGGCCTGACTGTAATCCAAAATCAAAGACCTCAGAGTCGAACCTGCTAATGTCTGCGAGCTCATGCTTTCAGCTCTTGGGGTCTTGGACCATCTCCAGGGGAATCTCAGCCCAGAGGGTCAAGCAAAGCCTGGGGGAGAGTTTGAAGGCGCTGAGCGCAGACAGCAGGCACTGGAGATGCGCTAGTGCGCAGGGGACGCTGCGCCGCTTAAGGGTGGGGGCTGGGGGCGGCTGACATCCGTGATGGATGGCTGAGACCGCTGGGGGGCGGCGAGGGGCCTGGGAGCGGGGGGCGGGTGGCTGGCCCCAAGACCTCGGAGCAGAGAAACGGCAGTAAAGGGTGACGGAGAACCGGAACAGCACAAGGATTTGCCCCAGAGCCCCTCAGCTCCTGGCAAGTCTCTGCACCCACCGCAGCGAGTCCGCAGTGTCGCCACAGTGGTGGGGAGTCAGCCACTAGAACCCCGTTTCTGAGGCTTCACCAGGATAGCTAAGAGAGCTAACTATAAAGACTTCCCCCCTGCCCCGCCCTGAAAACCACACTGTCGCCCTAGGGTACCAAGAGAAAGGGGGAAAGAGCAAAGACTAGGATCTTGCTTCCTGTCTTGAATAGAAACCCACGGAGAACCGAGAGGAAGAGGAAATCGGCAAAGTAGACCAGAAAAAAAACCACAGAAGTGGTAGCTTCAGGTTGATATAAGGACTTCAGGAAGCCTTGGGGGAGGGGGTTCTGGTTGCACCAAGTGTCCCCTTAAGGAGACACCGCAGCCCAGACGAGAACTATCATATGCCTCCAAACCCCAGAGCCATCACAACCGCCCCCCCCCCACCTTTTAGCTGGAAACTCAAAGCGAGGAACTGCAGCAGACTGCGCCCCTAAAAGCTGCTGGTCCCTGCTCTGCGCCAGGACGCCCCGGTCCCCTCTCTGGGAAAGGAGCCTCCCTCCTGCACGTCGAACAGCACGTCAGCCCTGTTCTAGCTATTTTATCCCCTTCCCACGGCCTCTCCGGTTTAGCTAATCCAAGTCTGCCCCCAGGCCGTGGATCATTCCAACCCCCGGTCCCCAATCTGCTTCAGAGCGCGGCGCATTCCAGAACCGTGGACAGCGCTTAGCGCATTCCAATGGAGCTAGCCTCCCTGCAGCCTCCGGCATCCGCCGCCCCGGTCAGCCCCAGGCTCTTCTCTGCAGGAGGCGGCCCCGGCTCTGCCCCCCACTCCGAAGCTGCCCTCCTCCTTCTCCTCCTCCTCCTCATTCTCCTCCTCTTCCTCGCTGCCCCCTCCCCTGCCGCCCCCGGACCACTGCTTACCGGGGTTGGCTCCCCCATCGCCGTCCTCGCAGTCCGTCAGGTTGTTGAGCATGGTGGCTGCGCGGCGCCGGGCTCGGGATGGCTGCGCCGCTTCACCCGCGCCCCTCTGCCCGCCTTCGCCGCTCGCTCGCTTGCTCGAGCTCTCTCGCTTGCTCTCCGCTCCACGGAGGAAGAAGCTGCAGTGCCCGCCCGCCCGGCGCACACACACTCGCACACGGACACACGCTCACACCCGCGCGCGCCCCCTCTCAGTAGCGGCGCTGCTCACCTCATCCCGTATGCAGGAGGCGTGAGCCACTGGCGGGTTTTCTTGGGGGGGGGGACCGGAGGAAGGGAGGAGAGGGGAGAGAGGCGGGCAGAGAGCTCTGGTGGCCCCCTCACGGGAAAACTGGGGGCTTGCGCGGGTGGTATGGAGGGGATGCTGCGGGGGACGCGGCCCTCGCTTCCCTAGAGCAGACGCAGCCCCCCCCCACTCCGGCGCAGGCGGGGCCCGGCACGTGGGCAGGTGCCATCCTGCGCCCTAAAAATAACGGCAGGGAACTAGGTCGCGGCCGTGGGGAGGCGGCCCCGCAGCGGCTGCCTGACTGAGGGTCCACGGTGACCCCTGGGGGAAAGATGTGGGGGACTGCGGCGGCAGGGGCGGGCGCTGTGGAATATAAGGGCCCCAGGGAGCTGTCTACCAAACTGGTGAGGTAAGGCCTGGAGGAAGGAGAACCAGACCCTTTCCCAGATCGGTGTCCTAAAGCCTGAAGCCTAGGAGAAAGATGGGGCCTAGGCCCCCATCAATGGGGCACTGTGCTGCCCCAGGGGACTCAGGTCAATGGGTCTGTTTGGCCCATTCTGTTTTTAAATCGGTGGCTGCCACTAGAGGAGTTGTAGAGAACTCTCTCTCTCATAGTGCTCAAGCTGGTTGGACTCTCAGCATCCTACCCCTGGAGTCCACACCACAGACAGGGGGATTTCTGACGTGGAATGGTCTATGGATGAAATACAGTGAGGGACAGACAGCACTGAGGTCCTGTAGCACTTCCTTCCCACCCGAGATGGTGCAGCCTCTAGGGAGGGTATGCTGGCCCCAAGCTGGCCAGGAACAGGGTGGGGGAAGGGGAGAATGAGGCCACCTGCCGGTTGGGGACCAGATTTTCTCCTGGGGTGGGAATGTCTAATCCTCTAATCCAGGATTGCTTTCTGAGGCTTCCAGACCGGACATGCTCTCCTGTCCTCCTCTCCTGAAACCAGCCCTCCCCCCCCCCAGGAGTTTGATTACCCTGGGACCCCGAAGCCAGACTTGGGCCAATGGTGGCGACGCTTCAGAAAGTGACATTTGAGGTTTAGACCCTTTGCATCTAGGAGATCTAAACATACTAGCAATGGAAAGAGGAAATAGCTATACAGTCACCCTGGTTCCCAGCTTGAGTCCTCAGAATCCCGGGAGAGTTGTAGGACAGAACTGTTCATCTTATCTAATGCATAGCTTTCATTTCATAAATGAAAAAAATCAAAAAAACAAAAAAACTAAGCACCCAAGAGAGAAAATGACTGCCTAGGCACACAAAGCCAACGAATAGCAGAATTCAGTCTAGAACCCATTTCTATTTACTCCAACTTAGAGCTCTCCTCAATAGAACCTCCTTTTAAATTGATCTTGCCTCCAATGAAAGAGACAAGAATACAATCATATCTACACTACCAGCTGCCTCTGATTCTCTGCTCCAGGAAAAAAAATATTAGCAGGGTTTGAGTCTGGGATGAGCTTTCCCCCTTCTGTGCAGGACTGGAGCCCACCCCTTGGCTGGAACAGAGATACTCTTAATAGGCAGGCATTTTCAGGACCTTGGACAGGGCCTGCGGACAGGCTGGCTCTCTGGAATCTGTCAGTGGTTTCAGACTAAGCCAACCATGGGGTCTTCTTCGATGGACTCAAAGATGCTTCTAAGGGATTTGCCAACAAGGTGACTACACCATTTGGTTTTGAGGACACCCAGATAATCTGTTATGATGGAGAGTTAACATTCAGACAAGATGTGAGCATTTGGCAGATAGTGTGTGTTAGCTCAGTAATAAAGGCACAACCAAACCTGACAACAGGCCAAGTTCAGCCCTTGGGACCCACACCATTAAAGACGAGAACTGACTCTTGCAAGTCATTCGCACTCATACACAATAACAAAAACAATTGAAGAAGGTATAAGTATTTGATACCCTTGGCTGTCCCAGAGTCAGTCAGTTATATTGCACACACACACACACACCAATCTGTATTAGTCTGTAGAGAAGTGTTAAAGGGTAAAATGTGAAGTACATTTGTCTGAGCGGATTTGTGGAGGCGAGGACCATTAGGGCATGCTGCTTCATCTCTGGCCCTGGTGCCATTGCTTCTCTGATCACCCCGGGAGTAAACCTATCCGTGGGGATGTGTAGATCCCCATGGGAAACAGATGAAGGCCAGAGTGACTGCCTCACTGCCAATCCTCACTAGAGCTCTGACCAGGAAGGGCACCCAAGATCTGGGAGATGCAGGTTGTATCCTATCCTCTGCTACAGAATTCTGCTTATTCCTGGTCAAAATTGAGTCCCTCTCTCTGGTCTTCAGCATCTGCATCCATAAAATAAAGGAGAGATTCCTCCCTGTCTTCTATGAGCCTTAGATTAAGGCCATAGCTCTGTGTGAGAGAGATTGTCTAATATGCACAAGGCTCCATGTTCAATCCCCAATACCACAAAAGTATTTGGGGGTACCTAGCTGAGGGTAGGGGTGCATACCTATTAGGAGACGCAAGCAGGGTTCTCAAGACAAGTTTGAAGCTAGCATGGTCTACACGAGTGCCAAGCCAGACAGAACACCGCAAAGTGAGTAGGTCTTCCTGGGACGTACAGACCAAGCAAGGGTAGAGTCCCAGAAGAAGACCCTGAGCCCTTCAACTGACACCACTCAAGGAGGCTGGGCCATCTCCCTCACCTTCCTAATGAGGTCTTCAGAAGAGAGAAAACTCATTGTAAGCACCTCCTACTCAGCCAGCCTTGGCCAATAAGACTTGGCTTTCTACTCTGAGGCCCAGGAACAAGACCACGACTCAGCCCCCCTCCCCATGCGGGGGGCGGGGGGGGGGAACCCAAAGCCCTAGGAAGATGGAGCAGCAGAGGAGAACTGGATAGAACAGCTTAAGGGACAGCCAAGCAGGGTCCTATTTTTGAATTCAGAGTCTCTAAAATTCATACGCCCTCCTACCTTGTGTCTCTCAGAAGCTCAGTGAAGCTGCCTCCCTGCAGGAGGACTGGGGTGCTAGAAAGGACTTCATAAATTATTTTTTTTCCACTTACCACTCATGGTGAAATTGGAGTCTAGAAATGGAATGGAATGGGAGGCTGAGTTACAAATGGAGACTAGAATCCAGCACCTGACCCCTAAGCAGGTCCTCGCCACTAAGCTGAAGACCCAACTGTATCTTGTTTCCACAAGCAGAGTCTTCCCCCAATTCAGCTCCCTCACTACCCATTCTTATTACGCCATGACCTACCCGCCTCCTGTCACAGAGCTAAGGCTCCACCCAAGGCCTCTCTTCACCCTTCCTCCATGCTCTCTCCTCCAGACCCAGATCCCAGCAGTGAGTTGAGTCCAGTGCAAAGCACACCCCACACATGCAGGGCTTGCCGCAGAGCACGTCAACCACCACCATCTCCGTGGCAACGGGGGCTTAATTAACAGGCTGCAGCCCCGTCACCATGGCAACAGCACCCCAACAGCCCCCTATTCCCCTGCAGACTCAGCCTATCTTCCCAATTTCCCAATCTGGACCCCTTCTCGAGTAACTCAACCCTCCCCTCACCCCGCCTGGGAAAGCTGGGGCCTGCAGATAGCTCTGGTTCATTGAGAAGAGAGGAGGGGAGAGAGGGGGATGTGAAATAGAGAGGGAGGGGGGAGGGAGGGAGAGGAGAGAGAGAGAGAGAGACCTGTCGCCATGGCAACTGCAGCCCTGTTCATAACCAGTTTGTTGTCATGGAGATTCCTAGGGCTCACCTTGGGCTGAGGTGGGCAGTGAGGTTTTGAGTCTTGATTGAAAGTGAAGAAACCAATTGGGCAGAGGTATCCAATACCTCTCTCTCTCTCTCTCTCTCTCTCTCTCTCTCTCACACACACACACACACACACACACACACACACACACACAATAACAGCATCATTCTTCCCAATTTACAGATAGAGAGACTGAAACATGAGATCTGAGTCCTAGGGAGGCCCCACCCTTAAAGATCACCTAAACCTCTCCCCTGATTTTTCTGTTGTCTGTTTGGAGGGTTTGGATTGGTTTGGTTTGATTTGGAACCAGGGACTTTATTACCAAGGCTGAACTGCCTTAGCCTCTTGGGATTACAGGTGTCACCACCACCACAAACTCACCGTCACTACTATTATTAGAGGAAGGACTCTTTCCACTCTATGCTACAGACAGGTAAACTGAGGCCTGGGGGAAAGCAGTATGTCTGAGATGATGCCATAGAGCTTGGCCCAGAGCATGTAGAGCCCATCTTATGGTCTTGCTTTATCCCTCCTCCATAAAGGCACACCCCAATTTCTGTGAGCCTGGCCAGCCCCAGGGTTCCTTTCCTTTGTCCAGGCTCCCCCTGAAAAGTCGAGGCAGGGGTTATAGGTGGAAGGATATGGGCTTGGCTCAGAGATGCAAGACTTTGCCCCATGTCTACTTCTGTCCCAGGAGGTCACCATCAACCTTCCTTCCCTGGACCCAGAGAGGCACCTGAAGCATGTGGGTATATAGTCCGGGGTTAATGGTGCACTCAAGGCTCGGCCGCTCACCTGTCCTCTTCATCCCTGGAGGTCATACAGCAGGTGACACGCCAAGGGACAAATCCTATCTCCTGGGCCCACTGTAAAACATGATGCTCACAACATGTGCGGTTTGCCAAGCTCTCCCCATTGGCACTCCCAGCTTTATACATGCTGTCACCGCTCCCTTTGGGCCTGGAGACAGAGGTGGAGAGAGCATCTCTTTGAGCTGCTGACTGACTGACTCTTATGTCTAAAGAGTGACACAAAAGCAGCTGTGGAAAAGACAGCAGATGCTAAGTCCCCCAGGGAGTGTTCATCTAATTCCCAGTTCAGTGACCTTCATGCGGGAAGTGCTTGAGGTCATCTGAGGGCTTGAGTGGTAAAAAAAAAAAAAAAAAGTCACCCAAATCATGGCAAAAGGGGACTCTGAGTGATCTCAAGGATGCAAACAGGGAAACAGACACGCCACCATGTCTGTCACACACACTGGCAGGACAGCATGCCATGTAAGAACTCACTGAGTACCTGGACAGGCCATGCAAGTTGCCGAGAAATGGTCACACCAAGACATAAGCACACAGCCTCAGCCACCGGCGCACAACGTTCCACACACTTCCCACATACAATTTGGACAGTCAAATTCCAGGTCTATATTTTACTTCAGTGGTGCAGGTGTTTGGAGGGTGTAAATGGGAAAACTGAGCCATCACCTTGGGACACGAGTTCCCAACATCTTATTCCCAGGCCAAGGTCTAAGGAACAGGAGGAGAGGTGGCAAACAGGGAGGAGAAGGAGAAGATTAGAGCCACACACTCTGGTCTGATGAGCACTGGTCACTCTGCTAGGCTTTGGGCCTAGAACTGAGAACACAAGGAGAGAGACATGGCCTCTGTCTTTAATGTGCTTGAACCAGCATCCATTGGAAATGTGCTCTGGTGCACAGGCTGAAGGCAAATGATGGCCTCTTCCTGGGAAGGAGGGAGGGAGGGAAAGTGAAAAGGATCGCAGAAGCGGTAGGACGAAAA
This sequence comes from Mus minutoides, assembly GCA_902729485.2. Lineage (NCBI taxonomy): Eukaryota > Metazoa > Chordata > Mammalia > Rodentia > Muridae > Mus > Mus minutoides. The sequence goes on from LR750032.1 coordinate 429,795, forward strand.
AACAAGAACTCACAGACTGGGACTTTTCCCAGCTTGTGGAGGTGGGGCAGGGTGGGAGTGGGGTGAGCAGGATGAGACACACCAGATGCAAATGAAGAAGGAAACTGAATGACAGGCTGAAGGGTTTGGCCTTTATCGGATAGCGATGGCCGTCTTAGTGTGGGATGGGTAGACCTGGCTGGCCACTGGGAGAGCAGAGAGGCCCTGGATGTGTGAGCCACATTATATAGGCTTGGACCAGGCAGATGGGTGGTGACCGACAAAGGAGAAATGTAACTGAATTCAGGATCAGTTTTGAAGGTCAGTGGCCAAATCACGAGAAACGATTGGATTTGATGAGAAGAGAAAACGCGATGAGGTGTTGAAATTTTTGATTCTGAAACGTTTGATGAGCCATTTTTAAAAAGGAGAAACAAGGGAAGTTACAGCAAAGAGGGAGAGCGGGAAGAACCCCGAGTGTTCACAATCCGTGAGGTGGTTGGGTCACCTGACTGGAACCTGCGGGAATCCAGACCTGGAGTTGTCCATACCTTGAGGAACCATCTGAAGGAAACCCCCCAAAACAGGCTTGTGTTAGCTCCGGGCAATGCGAGCTCACCCGCGGCTCATGAGCGACCCCTAGCGACCAGGGAAGGCTCTTTCTCCCTCTCTCTTCCCGGCCTTGGGGCCGCTCCAAGCCTATTTCGACCCTCTCTCCTTTCAAAGGTGAAGGGCACAGAGCTAGGAAGAGGGGAAAACCCTGGAAGTGACCCATGCAGAGGGGGTTGTTTCTGTAACCAGGATGTCACTTCTTTTCGGAGAGCCAGAAAGATCCCTTTGCCCTCTCCAGTGTAGCTGAGTGTGACTTCCATTACAAGATCACTGAACTGTGCACCCCCATCTCCAGCTCAGCTAGCTCCTCCCTCGGACGGAGATGAATGCCCAAGAACTGAGACTGGAACCTTTGACATCCTTCCCGGACCTAACTGCCTACGATTCAAACTAATTTCCCTGCCTGCGGTCTCCTTTAGGGGATACCCAGGCATTCCGACTCTCTACAAAGAGACAGAAGACTGGAGAATCCGCTGGGCATCAAGGATCCGTTAACGTAGCTTCTGTCTCAGCGACCCCACCCACCCAACCTGGCCCTTTGATCCTCCCAGCCCAACCCGTTCTGTTTGGCCCCCCAAATCGACCTAGGCCTGCTTCACCGCAGCTCTGGACACCCCAATCTCATAGTGCCCACTCCTTGGTCCCACTCCCTTTCCTCAAGGTCCCCACCTCCTTAATACTTGGGCCTAATTCCCTCCAGACCCAGGCCCTCAGTCTCCAGTTCGCCCCTTCCTCCCTTGCCCCTGCCCCAGCTCTTTTCCTGGCCCTACTTGCTCCCCTGTGGCCCCGCCCACCAGGATCCGGTCACGCCCCCTCGCCCTTCCCTCTGGGGCGCCCCAAGTCCTTGGGGCCGCACTACTGTCCGCTCCCTGCAGCCCCCTCGCCCAACCCAGGCCCCGCCCCACTCTGCAGTGGCCCCGCCCTCTCGCCCCGCCCCCAGCAGTCCCGCCCCCCCGCGGCCTCTACCTTTGACGTCTTCCCTCGGGAGCCGGCGGGGGTCGGCCACCGAATGCCGGCGGGACTCTGGGTCAGCGGAGGCGGCAGACGCTGCGGGGGGCAGCGAGGTGACCGTGAACCTGCGGCTCATGGCGCGCGGGGCGGCGGGATCGCACAAGTGGCCGCAGTCGGGCTGCCGGAGCGCCAAGAGCTTCCCCGCCTGCCGCGCGCCGCGCCGGGTCCTAGTGCCCGCTGAGCCCAACCTCCCCAATCTGGTCACTTCTCCTTGTGGCCCCCGGACTCTGAGTTTCACCAGAAGAGCACCCGAGGAGCCCACCCATATATGAGTCATTTCTCACAGAGGGATTCCTCACCTCTGCTAGGTTCTCCTGAACACCTAGGTTCGTTTTCTCAGTTGATGGTGATCCTGTTTTAGGCAACAGAGACCTCTGCCCGTACAGTAGTGACCATCAACTGGCTACTTGCCTTCCTGATTCTCGTGTTCTAAGGAGGACATCAGAGAAAGTGTGTGAGCAATTAGGTAGATATGAGACTATGCCATATCTTAAGAAGGAAACTTGGGCCGGGCGTGGTGGCGCACGCCTTTAATCCCAGCACTCGGGAGGCAGAGGCAGGTGGATTTCTGAGTTCGAGGCCAGCCTGGTCTACAGAGTGAGTTCCAGGACAGCCGGGGCTATACAGAGAAACCCTGTCTCGAAAAACAAAACAAAAAAAAACCAAAAAGAACAACAAAAAAAGAAGGAAACTTGGGGCCACTGATGAGAACTAAAGGGTGACCTGAGAGAAGGGATCTCAGAAAGCGTAAGACTTGAGCTAAGACCTCAGTTGTAATGAGAACTAATGACGCAAAGATCTCCGACGCAAAGATCTCCGGGAAGAAGAACTCAGCAGAAGCAGCAGCAAGTACATAGGCTTAGAGATGTAGCTCGGTGGAGGGATGCTTGCCTGGCACACACAGGACCCTGAGTTTAAGCCTAGGCATTCTTGAGTAATAAGTACAAAGGCCTGGGGGTGAGAAGGAACCTGGACTGTTCGTGAACTAGCAAGGATGGCCACTGTGTCTGCATCGAGTGAATGTGACAAACATGAGAAAGACAGAGCAGTCAACCTCTTGAAGGCTGTGCTTGCTAGTTTTATGTCAACCTGGCGAAAGCTAGAGTCATCTTAGAATCGGGAAACCCAACTGAGAAAACGCCTTCACCAGATTGGTCTGTAGACAAACCTGTGGGATATTTTCTTGATTGGTGAGGGAGGGCTCCACCGCTGTGAGTGGTACCACCCATGCGGGTGGTCCTGGGTGCTATATGAAAGCAGGCTGAGCAAGCCATGAGGAGCAAGCCAATAAGCAGCACCCCTCCATGGCCTCTGCATCAGTTCCGGCCACCAGGTTCCTGTCTCCAGCCTTTGCTCTGACTTCCCTCAGGGATGGTTGTGATTGGGACTTGTAAGCTGATAATAAAAAAACCTTTTATCCCCAGGCTGTTTCTAGTCAGAGAGTTCCTGTCACAGCAATAAAAAACCTAAGACAATTTTTAAAAGGAGGAGCCTGAAGGTTTTTTTTTTAAATGTATATGAGCAAACTGTAGTTGTCTTAATACTTGCCAAAACAGGGCATCTGATCCCATTACAGAAGGTTGTGAGCCACCATGTGGTTGCTGGGAATTGAACTCAGGACCTCTGGAAGAGCAGTCAGTGCTCTTAACTGCTGAGCCATCTCTCCAGGCCCGTGGATGCATTTCTAATCCAAAAGGGAAGGCATGGGAAGTTTTGGTCCAGAGGGAGAGTGTGGTCTAATTTATAGTTAAACAAGATCAAGGGCTCTGAGAGCTGATTAGAGTAATGGGGAGATTACTCAGAAAAGTACATGGGGCATACAGGACCTGTAATTGTATGGTTGGTGACACAGAAGCATGGGTTATCCTTGGAGCTCAGTGGTACCCAGCCCAACTAGTCAAAGAGAGAGAGAGAGAGAGAGAGAGAGAGAGAGAGACCCTGTCTCAAAAACAAGATGGGGCAGAGGGTGGCAAGATGGCTGGCTCATCAGATAAAGACTCTTGCCAGCAAGTCTAACAAGGTGAGTTTGATCCCTGGGCCACAAAAAGTAAAGAGCCAGGCCCTGCCAGTGGTCCACTGACTGCCATGTAAGTGCTATTAGCATGTGGGTGCCCATCACATACACATTGCCAACTAAAGAACTGTAATATGTTTTAAAATCAAGATGGAGAGCACCTGGAGATAATACCCAAGGTGTCATGACCTCTGGCCTCTGCCTGCACCTACAAGTGTTTATGTGCGCACACGCACACACACACAGAGGCAGGAGTCAGGAGTGGATATGGGGAGTCTAAGGAAGGGGTAATTATTCTTGCCCAGTCAAGAGAAGTAGCGACATCAGATGTGCAGGAGCACAGGCAGCAGGGCCTGCAGCTGGGCTAAGCCCCACGGTGGAATAAGACAACAACTGCACTGTGGGGAACAGGAACAGCCAGCGCTACTCTGGAACACTTTGTCACATCTCTTAACCTAAGTCTAGGCAAGTCCCTGCCGCCCTTCAGCCCAGTTTTACTCTGGTTTGTGGGCAGAAGAAGAAATGTTTGTCTGTCTGCTCTCAAAAACTTTTAGTTGTGTGTGCAGTACCCATTGAGGCCAGAAGGGGGCGATGGATCTCCTGGAGCTGGAGTTACAGGCAACTGTGAGCCACCAGATTTGGGCGCTGGGAACCCTCTGCAAGACCAGCAAGTACTTTAACCCCTGGGCTATCTTTCCAGCCACTCCCTCACCAAGACTTCTCCAAAAATGCTCATAGCCGCATTATTCATAATGATCCCAGACCAGAATATAGCCAAATGTCTAGCAGTAGCAAAAATAGATCATTGCCAGGCGTTCACACAATGGAATTGGGTATCGTACTGAAAATAAACCATCCATTGTTTACAAAATATGCACAAAGCTCACAAAGACATCTTTGAACAAAGGGATTCAAGAGACACAAGAGGTACAACACACCTTCTAGAAGTATTTAAACAGTGGGGGCCGGCAATGAGATGGCGTAGCAGATGAGAGTGTTTGCCGGGTAGTCACAGTGGAATGAAAGCACTCCTAAGAGCTGTCATTCTCTGTGTATGAATGTGTGCGTCCACGGTCACACAGCATGGTGACAGCTGGAGGAGGAGAGAGTTGCGTCTGTTTAGACGGAAAGCCTATTAGGTCACGAAGAACAGGCAGAGGAGCCTGAGTCTAGGGCTCAGGGGAGAGGCTCAGCTGGGAAATGTCAGTTTGGAGTCTTTTGCCTAGAGATGCTGTCCAGAGTGGGTCACCTGGTGGGATCACAGGGAACAAGTGTCCCAAGAGGACTCTGAGAATTAAACCTTAGGGTGCGCTCCCACGAGAGGCTACAGAGAGGAAGAGAAGAACCAGGAGGTGAGGTGTGCAAAGTATTTCTGGGGATAAAGTAAGGTGGACTGTCCCATCCATGTGTGTGAGATAGGACAGTGTTGGCTGTGGTAACTGGGAGTCGCATGGGAGCCAGTGGCCTTGTGAGGCAGGAGCCTGTGGTGAGTGTTGGTTACAGTCAGCAACAAGGAAGCTGAGAGGTGATTGGGATCCACCCGTGGGTAAGTCCTGCTGGGCATGGGCCTGGGACCAGAGAAGCAGGAGGGTAACCCCAGGGGAGTCAGTGTGGGATAGTGGGCTGTGTACAGACAGCCTGGTCCCTAGTGGAGCAAAGGTCTGGAACCCCAGTGACCCAGTGGGTGATGATTTCCTCCTGCATGGGACGGGAGGTGTTTGGTCACGCCTCCCAGGTCCCTGGCTCCTATCATGTAACTACAGCTTCCCACGGCCCCACCAACCCCACCCCACATAGAGAGTTATGTGGCCATCAGCCACATAGGGTCAGCACCAAGCCCTCCCACATGCAAATATGGTTTCCCCAAAGCTCTCAGACTAAACCAATGAGAAGTACCTGTTGTCAGACCCTTACCCACCCCAAAAATATATAAGAATCCTATCAGGAAGGATCGGAGGTGTGTACAAGAACTACTCCATCGTCCAAGCCTCTGTCCTAAGAGCTGTAACACTTGGGAAGAGGTCTGCTCTCTCAAAATGCTGCCTGAAGCTCCACCACACTCCTCAGGTCGGTCTCTCATTGGCCCAACCCGACCTGACTCAGTGCAGGGTGGTGTGGAGTAACTGAGTGACCTGGAAGGCGGGGCAGAGAAGGAAGGTGGGGCAGAGAAGGAAGGTAGAGCCAACTGTAGCAGCAGCAGCAACAGAAGCAACCTTCCCTCCCTGCCCGCGCTCACTTCCCTTCACCAGAACTCTCACACCAGGATGGGCCAGAGATATCCATAGAAAGCCTCTGATACGCAGGCCCACAAGTCAGGGCAGAGAGAGGTTTTAAACAAGGCGTGTTACAGAATGCTTGTGTGCAGATAGGAGTGGCTCATTCTACAGAGTCCAGCAGGGAGAGGAGCACCCCAAATAAGCTTGGGGGGGTTCTCTGGGCTACTCTTCAGACTCCTGCTTGGACTCCTCAGGCAGAACACAGTTATGTCACACCAGCCTCCCTCTTCTTTCCAGCCTTTCACTGAGTGCACACCCTCCTCATGCTTGCCCTGGTTGGGCTCTCCTCAGTCCCCATTGCTAGCTAGTTTCTCACAATTTGAATGCTATGACTGCCATCCTGTGTGTTCATTTTCAGGCTGGTGGTTTGGCGGGATGGCTGGCTGGAGAGGTAGTGCCAGCTTCAATGCCCTTGCTGCTATTGCAGGGGATCAGAATTTGGCCCCCAGAGCTGGCCTGGGGCAGCGCATTACCACCCACAACTCTAATTCCAAAGGATCCAGCGCCCTCTTCTGGCCTCCTGAGGCATCAGCACACATGTGCATGCAAAGACACACACACATACACAAATAAATAAGTAAATATTTATTTATTCATTTATTTAAAAAAAACTGCCAGGAAGACACTTGGTCATCCTTCCTGGATCAGTTCCAGCTGAGGGGTCATCTCACCCGGAAGACACAGTCTGACCTAAACCCTAATGCACAGACTCCCACACACACCTCTCTAGCACACATGCTGTATACTATACGTGCTGCCGCTGCCAGCAACCACAGTGAGTGAGTTGGATCCTCGAGAGAAAGGAGTCTAGGGTCTGGTTTCAGCAGATTTTCAGGACACTGAGAATCTCTGAGCGATCTTTGAAGGAAGAACCAACATCCAATAAATTCCCTTGTCCCTAATGCCCAGTAGAGAGCCCGGCTCCGTAGGGATGCTCTCAATAAATGTTTGATGAGTTGATAGCTCGGTGGTGCCCTCCGATGTAAGAGAGAAATAGTTACATAATACCTTCCAGTAGGGGTAACTGAATACCTTAATATTTATGCAGCGGTTGGAGCAGCGCCCAACACACAGTAAGCATTCTATAGGTTAAATACATGCATGTGAACATAACCACATACATAATAAATAAAAGGGCTGGAGTTGGTGAGGTGGTTCAGCCGGTTAAGTGCTTGTCACAAAAGCCAGCTGATTCAATTCTCAGATGCCACACAAAAATAAAAGGTCAGAATCCACCCTACAAAGTTGTCTTCTTGCTTGGATGTATCTGCAACTACAGATAAGCTGATTGACTAAAGTGGCTGGAAAAGGTTGGGGATCCGTGTTTATTAGAAACAGTCCAACAAGAAAGGATTGGTGGGCAGAGAGGGCCCTGCCTGCCTCCATTCCTTCCCAGTCTCTAGAAGAGATTACCAGTCTGTATCCGGCCAGCTAGCACCTTTCCCTCGAATAGGGTGTGTGTGTGGTGGTGGTGGTGGTCTCTAGGGACTTGCACTGCACTGTTGAAGCAAAGAAGGAGCCCTAGTTCAAGGGCACTGCAGGAGGCCGTAGGACACGTAGCCCACGTCGTCCACCTGGTTCACCTCATGGTCCACCTTGTTCACCTCATTTTGGAAACTCACACGCCAGAAGAATTTGCCATGGCAGAAATAGGCTTTGTCTATGGGAAACAAGAACACACAAGAAAGCTGAGTCCTCTGCTCCCTTATCATAGACAAAAAGGAACAAGATCCTTCCAAGCACCTGTGGTGGTTTGAATGAAAATGGACCCTATAGGCCCATAGGGAGTGGCGCTTATGAGGTAGGAGAAGGTGTGGCCTTATTGGAGGACCTGTGTCACTAGGGTGGGCTTTGAGATTTCAGATGCTCAAGCCAAGCCCAGTGTGTCTCTCTTCTTGCTGCCTGCTGCTGAGGTAGAGCTCGCAGCTACCTCCCCAGCACCACGTCTGCCTGTGTGCCACCTCGTTTCCCACCCATGAAAATAATGGACTGAGCCTCTGAACTGTAAGCCATCCCCAATTAAATCTTTTCCTTTAAACATTAACCCTTAAGTTGCCATGGTCATGGTGCCTCTTCACAGCAATTGAACCCTAGCTAAGACACACTCCTCCTGGCTTTTCTCTGTCTTTCTATGGTTCTTACACGACACTTCCATCTCTTCTGCCTGCCTGTGAGTCGCTGAAGGGCACAGACCTTGATACCCAAAGATCTGGCAAACCTGGCACATGGTAGGTGTGCCACCTACAGGGTGTGAATTAATCAGAAGATAAATGAATGGTTACTATTTTCAAGCTCAGATCAATTTGTCCAACTACATTCATTGGACAAACTCACCCATTCATTCAACAAATATTTACTGAGCACCAGCTATGTACCAAGTATTCTGAGAGGCCTGAGGAAATACAGTAAAAAATATATATATAGAGAGAAATGACCTCAAGATGTAGGAAGAAATAAAATGAAGTAAGTAAATAATGAGGGTCAGGGAGAGACTCTCTGAAATGGTAACCTTAGCTCTGAAACCTGAAGGATGAGAGAGAGGTAACCTGGTGACAGTTTAGGTGGGAAGCCTTCCAAAGAGGGGACAACTGACCCGAAGGCCTTAAGGTATGGAGGATCTTGATCTGTTCAAAGAGCAGCCAGCCTCAGTGGAGCAAGGAGAATGTCAAGAGTACGGGAAGGAAACGAGAACTTGGACCTACAGACAGGGCATGAGTTTCTTCTACCTTCGTATTGTTTGGGATCACAGTCAGAACCACTGTCCTCCTCTCCTAATCCCTCCCCACTCTTGAAGAATATATTAAAGGTTACTGGATAACCAGTATGGTTGGAGGGAAAGGTACAAAGGAGATGGCTGAAAAAATAATAGATTTGGGAGGTTTGAGCTTTTGAATTAGCTTAACAGAGCTCCAGATAATACATTTTACAGATGGGGAAACTGAGGCCCCAAGAGGGGTAGTGACTTGCCCAAAGACTGACACTTTCTTTCCTCTCCACGTATCCCTAGTGGCCCTTGGGATATTATAGGCCCTTGGCTACTGTTTAATAACAAGGAATGAGCCTTCTAAAGAGCTGTGTTCTCTACTGGCGTTCCCGAAAAAGAATGATATGCAAGCAATCCGGGACTTAGGTCTGGCTGTGTGAACTTAGGGTGCACTCTACATGGCTCTTATCTGGAACATTCCCTACAGTCTCCAAGAGCTTGCTCTCTCCTGCTGAGAAACTAGCCACTTGCTAGGAGAGGGGAGTCCAGTGTGGGAGACATTTCATAAAGGGACCCTCCCGGGCCAGCCTCAGCAGCCCTCACCTTGGTACTGAAAGATGTCGTGTGAGTTCCAGGGCACACCAGAGAACTCCTTATCCACGCGGGTGACGCTCCGGGGATCCACCTTCTGAGTCTTCAAGTCGAATCTGCAGGAAGGTGGACAAGCGATGAGCCTCTCTCGCTCCCCACCCCAGAGCTGGGGGAGAGTGGCGCTAGGGCTCCCCCTACTGGTGACCGCGGTCGCTCTTACCTCCAGACACGTCCCTTGCTGAACAGCAGAGCCTTCCCGGGACGATGCGGGAGAAGCCCGCTGACGTGGGTTACCTCTGGGCCTAGACCCAACTTATCCAGACTCCTGGGGCCCAGCACGGTCTCGCCTGTGTACACCCACATTTGGCGTCCTGCGTAAGAGAAGGGTCAGTAGACACGAAGGTATGGCACAGTCTCTTTGAAGAGCAAGAGGCAGAAGGCTAGTATCAGAGCTACCCAAGGGGAATTGAAATTCAGTACCGCCCCCACCCCCAAATGTCAGATCGCATCAGCTGGGCAGGGGTGCTCTTTTGCAGTCACAGATTCACGGGTTACACTAAGTGTCTGTCCTAAACTGATGGATACTGAGAGATAGATAAGCTAGAGAGGCACAAACTAACCAGAGAAGAAGAAAATCTTCTTGGTCTGCGGATCTTCAAAGGCTGAGTCCAGCGTTGCAGGCAGGGCTGGCCACGTGCGGGCAATAAGGAAGGGGCCCTGTAATGGGCTTCCTCTGCGATTCAGGAACTTCCAGTACCAACTGAGAAGAAAGGAAATATCAGGGCCCCGCGAATCTTGGCCCGAGAAAGTTGGTGGAAGACGCAAGCAGGATCCTCTCCAAACCCCCTCTCTCTCTCACCCACACACCCTTCCTGCTTACCCGTCCTTGAAGAAATGCAGAGCACCCTGGATCTCAGCAATTGCATCAAAAATATCCACATTGCAAGGATTATCTGCTGGACTCAAAGACTCTGTAGAGGCCTCAGAAGAGCCCGCAGTAGGGGGCGCTGTAGGGCCAGGTGAGGGGGCGCCTGTAGGGCCAGGTGAGGGGGTGCCTGTGGGGCCAGGTGAGGGGGCGCCTGTAGGGCCAACTGTGGGGCCCACTGTGGGATAGGCCGTGGGAGGTACAGTAGGACACATAGTGGGAGGTGCTGTCGGCTGCGGTTTAGTTGTGGTGGTGGCTGGAGGCCTTGGGTCAGGCTTAGGGCCACGACCTAAAAACAAGACACTAGATAAGACACACTAGTCAGCATTTCTCTGTAGCCCCAACCTACCACCAAGCCCAGCAATGGTGCCTTCGGTCTTCCCTTGAAGCTAGAGGCTACACGCAAGCCTCTTCTCATATACCAAGCCAAAGTGTCCAGAACTGAGCTCTGTGAAGATATAGACTGGGTTCTCAGAACCGAACAGGCAGAATCACCCTCCCTTCCCCAAGTCAGGCAAGGAGAGAGTCTTTTGGGTGACTGCTGTGTCAAACAGTGCTCTGAGCTGCCTCTGACTCCTAAGTGCAAACATTCCTGGCCTGCTATGCCTTTAAAAACTCCTTTGGGGGCTGAAGACATGGCTCAATAGTTAATTAAGACAACTGGCTGCTCTTCCAGAGGACCTGGCAGCTAACAACAATCTGTTTCTCCAGTTCTAAGTGATCTGACGCCCTCTTCTGGCCTCTGCTGGCATTGCACATACCTTGTGCAAATAAATTCAGGCAAAACACCCATACAAATATAAATCAATTAATCTTTGGAAGTTCCTTTGGGTCAGAGCTTTAAGTAGCCCAGGTTGGCCTGGAGCTTAGTGTATCTCTCAAGCCAGCCTCAAACTCATGGTAACCTTTTTGTCTCAATCCCTCGGGTTCTGGGATCACACGCTTGCTATGCCACCCAGCAAATATCCCCATTTTTCAAAGCTTAATGATGATCAAAAACAAGACAAAACAATCAAATGTCACTTAATAAAGTCAGGCATCATTCTACTTCAGTTAGCCCTATCAAAGCCTTATGAGAGCCACGCTATCATCACACGCCGCCACTTTATATGGGAGGGAAATGTCACACCTAAGTTCACCTATGAAGTGGCTTGGCTGACCCTTCTCGCTGAGGAGGATCAAACGCAGGACCTCATGTCTGCTTTGCACACCCAGCCCTGGCCTGGCTTTTGAACCTGGGCCTAGAATGCCATCTCCAGTTACTGGGCACTCAGGCCCTGACCCAGACGGATATTGAGGTTCCGTTTCTCCCCTCCCCTCTTCGTACAGCTGAACCACATCCTCCCCTCTGCTCCTCCAGTCTCTGTCCCCCAGCCTCACCATACAAATACTGGATGCCCTCTATGTCGTCTTTATTCAGAGGGAAGCCCTCGTGGTAGTCATACATCGGGTACATGAGCGCTTCCGGCACGCTAGAATGATCTAAGCCCAGTGCATGGCCGAACTCGTGAGCTGCCACCAGGAACAGGCTGTACCCTGGAAGGTAGAAGGAGCCTGAAATGCCACCAGCCCTGGCTGCTCCACCTTGACTGCCAGGAGGTGACTCAGACCCCACCCCAGGAGCCTCAATGCCCCGCTCACCTTGGTCTGGACAGAAACCCCACTTCTTGTCAGTGTCGAAGTTGGATGTGGTTGCACACCAGAGGCGCCCATCCCTGCGGCCCTCGCTGGTACAGGTAGAGTACTGCTTGCCCAGGAAGACGAAGGGGAAGACGCACAGCTTTCCTGCTGAGTTGCCCCCAACTACAGTCGCGTCCACTGGAGAGACCAAGAATCAAGTGAGCCAGATGGGTGGATCTACAGGGTTGGACCAAACTAAGCTGGGCTAGAGAACCTCGATGACCTATTTTTGAAGCCTAGGGGGCGCTGTGGAGCACCGCGGAAGGCGGAAAATACTAATGGGCAGAGCCTAAGATTGGAGACCAGAGCCTAAGATTGGAGACCAAAGCCTAAGGGTAAACAAAAAAAGCTGCCCAATTGGGAGTCAAGGAGGGGAGGTGTGGAGGCAAACGGTGGATGGTAAATAGAGGAAGGATATGGATGGATGGAAAAGCCACCTTTGGAGACCAATGCTGGAAAGCGGAGCCGGGCTGACCCTGATAGGCGGGGCAGAGGTACCTCGGGTAGGACAGAAGCCATACAGCTTATCCTTGTCATAGTTGGCTGTGGTGGCGCACCAGCGGTAACCATCCGAGCGGCCTGCAGTGGTGCAGGCAGAGTAGGAGCGGCCCTCAAAGATGAACGGGAACACACAGGGTTTGCCTTCTCCGTTGCCGTGCTCCGTGTAAAGTCCTGAGGAGACCCAAGGTATTACTGCCAAGCCCGACCCCAGCACGCTTCTCATTTCACAGAGGAGACCAGACCCAGAGAGAGGGCGAGTAGCCACACCACTGATGGCAAAGAGGGACTGCAAAGGGAGATTCTGGACCGTTAAAGACGGCGCCCCGTTCCCCACCCCCAGCGCATACTCACTCTCACTGGGGCAGAAACCAAATTTGCCGTCCGTGTCGTAGTCAGCTGTCGTGCTACACCAAGGCGTGCCGTCGTTGCGGCCCTCTGTGGTGCAGGCCGAATAGGAGCGTCCCTCGAAGGTGAAGGGAAAGTGACATGGAGCACCATTTGAGTTTCCATAGTAAGTGGGGATCACTGTAGAAAGGAGGCTAGAGTCAGGGCGGCTGGCCACACGCCGGTGTAAGAGAAGGGAGTTGGGGCAGGGGTTGGGGTGGGGCGGATACTGGAAGGCTCAGGATCTCACCGACGCCTTTGCCCAGTGTCCACAACTCGTCGTCGTCGAAATGGGCATCTCCCTGAAGGCCCTCGCCAGGGGGATAGGCGTGTGCCAGAAGGCCGTCCTTGCCGTCGAAGGGATACCCGTCTCCGTGGTCTGCAAGAGGCCGTTGGAGAGGAAGGGAATCAGTCAGCAACACTTTGCTCTCTTTAAGGGCAAGAGACTGAAGGCGACTGCATCTCCCGCTGAGCAGCGCACCAGACCTTGAGAAGAGGTGACTGCGACTCCAACGCCGCTGGGGGTTTGGGGGAAGTCATTTGTGGAAGCGGAGACTAAGGATTGTGGGGCAGGCATAAGAGCGGACAGATCTGCTGTCCCTTCTACTCTGTCCGTGGTCGTCCCTCCCATAGCCCGCCCAGCCCGGGAGTTCTCACCCGCAACACCAAACTGGATGACAATGTCCGCTTCGAGCCCGTACACGCGGGTGAAGGTGAGCGGTGACACCTCGCTCCACACGGCGAAGGCGCGCGCGAAGGCGTCATCGATCACGTCTCGCGGCAAGTCTTCAGAGTAGCTTTGGATCCTGGAGGTGAAAGCCAGCGTCGATGGAGGACCGGGCATGCAAGGATTACAAATGGAGGGGCGGGGCAGCAGCTACACCTGATTGCTAAATCTTCAAAAAACACAGGGCTGCAGCCTCTCTCGGAACTTGTATTGCTAAGGATACCTTGTGTTCAGCTAAGCGGAGGTGCAAACTGGCTTCCAGTCCCACCCAGGCACCTGCTTCTAGCCGACATCTCACCAGTATGTGATGTTATGATGGTCCCACTTGAGGTCGCCTTCAAAGGTTTGGAATCTGCCCACGTCTGGGACACCACAGCGTGGTGAACGAATGGCCTTTAATGTCTCGCTGTCCAGCTCTCCAGTCTGGGGCAGGGACAGCTTCTTCTGAAGCATCAGCAAAGCTGGCCGCAGAGACTGCTTCTCTCCCATCATCTGGGCTGCCCGGGTGTAACCATAGCGGTACAGGTATTCCTGTGGATGGAGGAAGGGGCAGAGACATCGCAGAGTTCTGGCATGTTGGCTCTGGACCTCTGGGCCACATGCTTAGGGACTCTAAACCCAGGACACCAGTTCTTCCTACACAGCTAGAATTCTCCTATCCTGAGGACAGCATCACTCCTCGACCTCAGATGATATAAACCATGCCTACCCCACAGCCCCCCTAGAGTTTAACTGTTCATTGACAACCTGTGCCATGTCACAACCCTTCGAAGCCGGACCCAATCTGTCCCTCCAGCAGACCTGAATCTGCCCAGAGCCTCCAGACCACCTACCTCCTACTGCCTACCCCTGGCAGACATGCCCATCACCCCCAAATCCAGAAAGCATATCTGAGGCCCCCTTCCTTGGGAGAGGGGACATCTTCCTGACCAGCCCCCTTCCCAGCTATCCACGGAGCCATCTGTCTACCTCTGCCAGCTGGGTGTCCGTGAGGTTGGAGGTTTTCAGGTCTTTGGGGAAGACCACAAAAGTCGGATGGCGCTGGTGAGGAGCAGCAGAGCTGCAGCCGAGAGCCAGGAGGGCCAGGAGCAGGGGCTGCCAGGGGCTCATGGTGAGGACCACAGCTTCTGGCTAACGCTGCCTTTGCAGAGATTTTAAAGAGGCACTAAAACTGAATCAGTGACCCCGCCCCTCCCCTCCAGGCTTATGCTGACTCAGCGTGTGTGTGTGTGTGTGTGTGTGTGTGTGTGTGTGTGTGTGTGTGTGTGTGTTTACACTACCCCCTCCCTTATGCCCTGTCCACAGTCTCCCATTGCCAAGTCAGGCAGGACCCCAGACCCACAGGAAACCACAGGACTCAGGGAAGTGGTTTAGTTTTTGCAAAGTGCAGACTGTGGGAAGGGAAAGGAGGGTGCGCAGGATGGGGGATTCACCCAGCCCTAGGTCTGAAGGCCCTGACTGATCAGCCCAGTAGAAGACTGGAAGACCTGAGGCCCGAGACCCCTCTTCCCTGGGCTTCTGAGACACCCCTTCCCTGGCCAGAGCGCAGCCTGAAGCCCCTCCCCACACTGTAGGTTCTATCCTCTCATCCCCGCCGCCCCCTGATAGAGTCTTTGACTCAGCTTCCTCTCCTGGCCTCTGGGAGCAGGCTCTTTGAGGCAGGATTTGGGAAATTCCACAGGGCAAATCCCTAGCCCCAGCAAGCTGACTCCTTGGGGAAGGAAAGATGAGCCTGGGGGCATGTGGGAGCAAGCAGATGCTTCATCCTTCTCAGGCTAGCTAGCACCATCCTTCCTTTTCTGTTTAAAGAACAAAAACAGACCCGTTGTCCCTCAAGCCCTTGTCCCTATATTGATCTGAGGATAAAACGAGACTCAGAAAAACACAGAAAAACCACTTTCAGCACAGGTTCAGGAGATCTCAGTTGGTGGTGTCAGGTTTGTGACTAGAAATTAGGAGACTGGGGTCTTGGCTCTAAGCCTTGGAGTGACTTGGACGGGGCATACACCTTCCACTCCTGAGCTGTGAGGTCTTCATGGACCCTTCCCCTCCTCCAGCCCTTCTCTACCCAGGAAAGCTTTGCCAGCAGCCAGCAGCCCCCTGCCTTCCATCCTCCCACCTGCCACCATGGTGGAGCAGGGCCTTTATCTGCAAGCTGTTCTGACTGAGTGTCCAGACCTTTATATGCTTCCCAATGAACAGACCTGTGAGCCAGAGAGAGGAAGCTGGGTGTTCTCCCAAGCTTCTCTTAGATGCTTCTCACTGGTGATCTCCAGCACTGAATTGCAGTCCTGGGTCTACCATTTCCCAACCTCACCATTTCCCAACTACCTTGGGCAAGGCATTTCACCTCCAAGCCGCAGTGATAATTCACTTTTTTGATTTATTGTGTTGGACATTGTGATATGCTATCCTATATATCCTATCCCCTACGTGTGTGTATGAGCCTGTGTGAGTGTGTATCCATGTGAGTCTTTGTCTGTGTGTGTGAGTCTGTATTTCCATATGACTATGTGTGTCTGCTTGTGTATATGAGAGTGTGTATATGAGAGTCTGTGTGTGTATATGAGACTATGTGTATGAGACTGTGAGTTCGTGTGTGTGTGAGTCTGTGCTGTGCGTGTGGCTATGTATGTGTGTGACTCTGTTTGTTAGTCTATGTGACTCTGTGTATATGAGTCTGTGAGTCGTGTGTGTGTGTGTGTGTGTGTGTGTCCAAATCTCTAGGGTCTTACACATGCTAGGCGAGTACTCTACAACTGAGCTGTTCCTAGCCCTTGTTTTTGTTTGTTAATTTGTTTTAGGGTGTGTGTGTGTGTGTGTGTGTGTGTGTGTGTATACATGTGTGTGTGTAGGGACGCATCCATGACTGCCAAGGCAAGAGGAGATATTGGCTGTCCCCCTCTGTCATCTTTCCTTTTGTTCCTTTGAGGCAGAGTCTCTCCCTAAACTTAAGAGTCCAGGGATTTTCAGCCAGGCTGGCAGCCAGCAAGCCTTGGTAATCCTGTCTCTGTCTGCCAGTGTTGGAGGTGAGCACGTGGGTGCCACGCCCAGCTATCTACATGGATGCTGTGGCTCCGAAGTTGGGTCCTCGTGCTTCTACAATGAACGCTCTGACCCACTGGGGCCATTTCCCCAGCCCACCCTCGATGTATTGAGACAAGGTCCAATTGGAGGTCAGGCTTGTGCTGACCTCCCATCCCCTGCCTCTGTCTCCCAAGCGCTGTGTCATAGGTGTGCGCACCATGCCTGGCCGACAAGGTTGGTTTGGGAGGTAACTTTGGCTTTTCTGAAATAGGAAACTTCAACTCAGAGCAGTCAAGGGACTTGCCCATGACCACAAGTCCCTGTGATCTGAGTTAAAACAGAGAGCCAGGGTTCAAGCCTCAAGCAGCCTAAATCTTTTTTTTTTTTTTTTTTTTTTTTTGGTTTTTTGAGACAGGGTTTCTCTGTGTAGCCCTGGCTGTCCTGGAACTCACTATGTAGACCAGGCTGAGCAGCCTGAATCTTAAAGATTCTCATCTGCTGTGGGGACTGAGCGGATCAGAGTACAGGTGAATCAAATAGGTGGCTTTCCAGGGCCTTGCCACCTGAACCCCTCTCTTACCCTGCTACCTTAGCACAGTAAGGCTGGAGGCTCAGGACTTTGAGGGATCATATGCTGAAGACAGAGACCCAGGGCAACCGCATTACAGACCTGGGACTGTGGGGTCAAAGAGTAAGACAAGATTTGAAATGGAAACAAAATAAGAGGACCTCTCATACTGATATTCATCGAGGTGACAGACAAAAACTTCAGAGAAACCGGGCGTGGTGGTGCACGCCTTTAATCCCAGCACTTGGGAGGCAGAGGCAGGCGGATTTCTGAGTTCGAGGCTAGCCTATTCTACAAAGTGAGTTCCAGGACAGCCAGGGCTATATGGAGAAACCCTGTCTCGAAAACCACCCCCGCCCCCCAAAAAAGAACTTCGCAATTGCGTTAAGGAACATGTGGATGTCGTATCTATGGACTATGCCATGTCTCTGTTATATGACTCATCTATGTTTGTATGTATGTATGTATGTATGTATGTTATGTATGTATGTGCTATCTGTATGGTATATTACATCTGTTATATGTCACATCTATGCCATGTCATCTGTGCTGTATGTCACATATGTCATAACTATGTGGTATGTCCTGTCTGTGTCACATCTATGCAGTATGTCACATCTATACCATATGCCATGTCTATGTTGTCATGTTTCTTGAGCTTTACACCCTTGTTTTTTTGTTTTGTTTTGTTTTTTTGAGGCGGGGTCCCACTATGGAGACCTGGCTGGCCTAGATGTTGCTGTGTGGACCAGCCTGGCCTCTAACTTATAGAGATCCCCCTGCCTCTGTCTCCTGGGTGATGGGAGTAAAGATGCCCCACCACACCCATCAAGCTTGGCATCTTTATCCTTGGGGCTGATGGTCCTTTGTTTGGGGATGTCCCCAGACACTGCAGTGTGTCTAGAGGTGTCCTCACCCTCCCTTCCTCCTAGTGTCAGCAGCACCACCCATACCCATTGTGACAACCATTGATGTTACCAAATGTTCCCTGGGTGAGTGGGAAGAGAAGAGCCTCCGGTGTATGTTGAGTTTTCTTTATAAATGGCCCAAAAGTTTCATCAAATACTCAAACCATTGGTGAGGATCCTCAATTTTTGTTGTTGCTCTTCTTTTTTTTTTTTTTTTTTTTTTTTTTTTTGGTTTTTCGAGACAGGGTTTCTCTGTATAGCCCTGGCTGTCCTGAAACTCACTTTGTAGACCAGGCTGGCCTTGAACTCAGAAATCCGCCTGCCTCTGCCTCTGCCTCCCAAGTGCTGGGATTAAAGGCGTGCGCCACCACGACAGGCTGTTGTTGCTCTTCTTATTTGGTTGGTTGGTTTTTGTTTTTGAAACAGGCTTTCTCTGTGTAGCCCTGGCTGTCCTAGAACTCACTCTGTAGACCAGGCTGGTCTTGAACTCAAGAGACCCACCTGCCTCTGCCTCCCAAGCACTGTGATTAAAGGTGTGTGCCACCACACCCAGCTAGATCTTCACATCTTTGATGACTGCTCAGTTTAGCCTCACTAATACTTGGAAAGTGAAAGCAAGAGGAGAGAGAGTTCAAAGCCAATCCCTAACACATAGCAAGTTTGAGGCCACCCTGGGCTGCATGAGACCCTCTTATGAATAAATAAATAAGCCTCCACTGTGGTGGCAAATGCCTTTAATCCCAGCACTCAGGAGGCAGAGGCAGGTGGATCTCTGTGAGTTCAAGACCAGCCTGGTCTACAGATCAAGTTCCAGGATAGACAGGGCTAGACAGAGAGACCCTGCCTCGAAAAACAAACAAACAAACAAAACAAGCTATTGAACAGATTTTTGTTGAGTTTCACGAGTGAAGCATTATGCTAAGAAGTGTGCTATGTCCTCAGGTGTCAGAGGAAGGTGGGTCAGGAGTCTAAGATCATCCTTGGTTGCATTGCAAGTTCTAAGCCAGCCTGGCTACTTGAGATCCTAGGTTCTTTTCCCCTTTTCTTCCTCCTCTTCTCTTGTTGCTGAGCTAGGATCTCATTAGTTTCCAGAGAGCCAGCGAGACGGCTCAGCAGTTAAAGGAGATTGTCATCAAGCACAAGGAGCTGAGTTTATCCCAGGGACTAACATGATAAAAGAGAACCAGCTCTTTCAGGTTGTCCCCTGACCTCTGAGCACTGCGGTGCACACAATCCCATACAAAAACATACAAAGATGAAGTGCAATACATGGTATGTGTGGCCGGGCGTGGTGGCGCACGCCTTTAATCCCAGCACTCGGGAGGCAGAGGCGGGCGGATTTCTGAGTTCGAGGTCAGCCTGGTCTACAAAGTGAGTTCCAGGACAGCCACGGCTATACAGAGAAACCCTGTCTCGAAAAACCAAAAAAAAAAAAAAAAAAAAGTGTGTGTGCATTTGCAAGGGTGTGCTCATGTGTGAAAGTGCTTGTATACATGTATGTGTATGTGTGCTCCTGCATATGTGTGTGCTCCTACATGTATGTACATGTATGTATGTATGTGTGCATGTATGTGTATGTTCCTGCATAGTGGGGGCTGTGTGTGTGTGTGTGTGTGTGTGTGTGTGTATGTTGTGGTTTGAGGCAGGTCTTACTAGGAAACTCTGGCTGGCCTAGAACACACTGTGTAGATCAGCTGACTTCAAACTCAGAGACCTGCTTGCCTATGCCTTCTGAGTACTAGTATTAAAAGTGTACCTTGCTGTGACTGGGTAGAAATTTGGGGAGGAAAAAAAAAAAGAGTCAACAGAAATACAAACACCACACATGGTATCCCCATCTATTCGAATTTCCTGCATTGTGCAGATGTGGAAACAAATTCAGCAGAGACCAGGACTTGGCAGGCAGAGTAAGCTGATGGGGACTCCCACTCTGGGCCTGGACTGCTGAAATCCAAGCTTCAGCTCATTGTGTGACCCCAGCTGATGACACAACCTACCATTCCCCCCCTCCCCCATCTTAAAAAACAGTGCTAATAACAGTGTTTCCCATGTGGGCCTGTTACAGTGGGTAAGCAGTGGGTACCACTTCTCAGCTCCGCTCGCCTTCAGGATTGCTGCTGGTTCTTACCAACTGCGGAGGGAGAACCCAGGGCTTGGGGTCCATCAAAGCAAGACCGCTTCTCTCCCTAAGCCCAACTT
This sequence comes from Mus minutoides, assembly GCA_902729485.2. NCBI lineage: Eukaryota > Metazoa > Chordata > Mammalia > Rodentia > Muridae > Mus > Mus minutoides. Next base: position 449,901 of record LR750032.1, read on the forward strand.
CCTCCTTTGCCACCCCCTAAGCCCAACTTCCTCCTTTGCCACCCCCACACATGCACCCTGCTCACCAACCCCCCCCCAAGGGGAACTTGGGGGAAGCTTGGTTTTCAACACAGCCATAGCAGGAAGTGGTTCTAGTTACCACATCCCCTTCCCGACTTCCCCAGCTCCCCCTTATAACACTACAACAGAGTTTAGCTAAGGACCCAGGAAAGAAGACAGAGAGCAGGAAGCGCCCCACCCAAGCAAAAACCTGACTTCCTGGAGCTCTGACCTTGTGACCTGGAATCACTGCTTGGACTCTGAATCCCTTCCTGGAGCACAGGGACTGGGCTAGACCTGGAGTCCTGAGTCACTCACTGGCAGATGACAGCCATTGGAAGGTCTCCACAGCAGGGATGACCTTGGAGATAAGGAAAGGCTTCCTCTGTCTAGCATGGGGGAATTCTAAGCAGGCTTCTCCCAAATTTGCTGAAGAGGAAAGGGCCAGGTAGACCTCAGAGACTCAGACAGGCAGGATGTAAGGGAGACTTACTCCTTGTCTGAGATGAAACAGATGCCCCCAAGGAAGTGTATCACTAGATCCCAGGCTCCCACCACAGCTGTCCCTCCCAGCCCCACCCCCAGGATGGGGGTAATTCCCCAGTCTGACTCTTAGATTATTTCCTGATGCTAAACCAGGTCTCCGTCTCCCATTGTCTGAGACTTTGGAGTTAGCCCTCCTGGCTTCAAACCCCAACTCCTAGCACTCACAGTGTGACCTCAGGCAGAGACTTTGTCTCTCTGTAACTCCGTTTCTTCCTCTGTAAAAATGGGGGAAGACTGAGGTGTAGCTCAACTGTGGGGTGTGTTCGGCTTGCTGGAGGCCCTTCATTAAGAGCCTGGTTCCCAGGAGTCTACTTCAAAGAGTAACAGTGAGGATTTTGTGAGACTCCGTGTCGCAAACGTTTAACTCAGTGACTGACACATGGGGGGGGGGGGTATGAGGATTCCTTTGCTCTAATGCTCTCATCTTGTTACAAATAAGCATTCATTCATAATTCCATTTTAGAGAGGAGAAAATTGGAGTTCACCCAAGTCCACACAGCGAGCAAGGAAATCAGTCGCCAGGGACTCAGTCCAGCCATGACCGGGACCCTAACCTTCTCCCAAGAGTCTGCATGTGTCCCAGGTGCCTCTGTCTGAAGCAAGTCTAAATCTGTGCACACGGACACTGGACAGTTTACCCAGCATGGTTCCAGACCTCGGTATAGCACGTGTGTGCCAATTAGTAGATCCTCTTGAGATCCTACTTGGATCTGTGCTTTCAGAACCCCTGATACCCACTGGAAGCAGAGATTGTGAACTATTTCCAAGGTGACAGTCACAAAGCTTAGAGAGTGCTTTTTTTGGTTTTTGGCACTAAGTCCCATGTAACCGGGCTGACCTCAAGCTCACTGTGCCGCTGAGAATTACCTTGAACTTCTGAACCTCTTCCTTCCATCCCTGGGACACTGATATCAGAGATGTGCACTATATATCTGGGTTTATGCAGTACTGGGGATCCAGCCCAGACTCTGGGAGAAGCAATCTACCAATAAACTACACCCCCAGCCCTTTGACTTTTGAGGCAGGGTCTTGGTATCCAGCCCAGGGTGGCTTTGAACTTCTGGTTTTATTACCTCTGCCTTTGGAGCATGGGGGTTACAGAAATGTGTCACCATACCTTGTTCAGAGAAGTATTTTAAACTGCTCATTGTCCCCCAGCTGGCAAGTGACAGGGCTTCTGCCTCAGCCTTCTGACTCTAAGTCCCATGCTAAGATTGGGTCACTGGTTCAGTCAAGAAGGAAGTCGGTGTGTGTGTGGGGGGGTGTGGAAGCATCTGGGTTAGGGGTGGGTGCTCAGAGCCAGGCTGGGTTGGGGGTGCATGTCTCAGAACCAACAGTGGGTATACCTGACTGGGTTCCATAGAAAACAAGATGAGGAAGGGCAGGAATAAAAAGGAGAGAGTCAAGGTAGCTAGCTGGAAGAGTCCAAAGGACTTCCCTTATGCCTGAGGGTCTTGTTCCCAGGAAGAGATGATCCTGGACCTGAGGGTCAGGTCCGGAAGTGGAGGGAGGAGGGTGGAGGGATGAGGGTGGAGGTGAGGCCCATTTCCCTCCACACTAGTTTTTGTCCACCAGCAGTTTTGAATCTGCGTGGGGTCTCGGCCAAACAGGCGCAGTCTCAAAATACATGTTTTAAAAGTTGCTTTTGATACTTGGGAGGGAATAAAAACAACCCTTAAAATGGCCAGTGTGCAAAAAAGTCCACCCTCAGCTGGACTTCCTTATATGGTAATGCCATGGTTTGGTGTTGCTGTTTGGCTTTGGAGGATGACAGGAAAGCAGACTGTGACTCCTGTGATCCCAGTGTAACCTAACCCTGACTCTTCACCGTGGAGCCGGCTAGAGGGAAGCTAAATCCCCGCCCCCTGCCCCCAAATGCAAGGCTAAACATTCAGTGGGCTCAGCCTTTGCTGACAGAAAGAGGCCCTGGGGAATAACTCGGGAGGGATGGGGTGCACACAGCACACAGATTTTGCTCCTGTTCCAAGACCAGGTTGAGTTCTCCACCTGGCACTGTTTCTCAATCTTTTTCAGGGTCCCTGATGTCCTGTCGCAGCTGCTCCTGGGGACATTTAGAAAAGCAAACCCTCACCTGTCCCTACCCCAACAGTGTCATTCATTCATTCATTATTTGTTCATTCATTCATTCACTTCTGTGGTACTGATATTCAAACCCACAACCTTGTACATGTGAGGCAAGCTTTCTCTCACTGAGTCTGTCTGTCTGCCCCACCCCTCCAGTCTCAGACTTCACAAGCCTGCCAAGTGATTCTGATGCCTGAGCGCCCTGCTTGAGTGCAGCCTCATCCCAGCACTGAGTGGGAAGGGTTTTGACCCCATTTCCAGGGGGAAACTGAGGTCAGAAAGTTAAAGCCAGTTGTCGCATTACATAACTAGTGCTAACACTGGCTGCCAGTCGAGGCTTCTTTGACAACAGAGCTGATGTATTTATATATTATTGATGGAGGAGACAGTCAAGAATTTCAGGAGCCCTGACTTCTCAAAGCTGGTTCTAGAGGTCCACGAGTCTGGGTGCAGCCACGGGGTGCCAGGCATCAGGTACATTCAGAGTCACTCTCAGGAATCTGTCAGTATGCTAATAGAACTGGCACCCTGGATCAGTCTTCCCTCCTGAAGACCCCCTAAAGGCTGCAGCACTAGGCACAGGCCCTGAGCTCAACAGATGCCAAAGATCACAGGGAAGGCAAGAATACATGTTCAGCAAAAGTGCACACACACTTGGTTTCTCCTGGTATTTTTGTCCAGTTTGTGTGTGTGTGTGTGTGTGTGTGTGTGTGTGTGTGTGTGTGAATGCTAGGATAGAACCCATGCGTACACACCCCACAGGCAAGCGCTCTGCCACTAAGGTACCACCCCTCCTCAGACAGCCTGGGACTTTTTTCCGGCTAGTGATATTCCTGTTTCATCATCTCTGACTGGGGTGCAACCTGAGCGTGAAGCTCCTGTGATTCAAACAATCACGGCTGAGAACACATCTACACAACCCCTCCACACAACCCCTCCCCCACCTGCGAGAGACTCTATTACCAACTCCCGCCTTGCATCAGTATTTATCAAGGCTGGGGACATTTCTCTTTAAAGACCAGGGTCTCACTATGCAGCCCGGCTGGCCCGGAGCTCCCAATGTACTTGAGTTCCCAGTGTAGACCAGGCTAGCCTCTCTCACACTCACAGAGACACTGGGATTAAGGGCGTGCACCACCTCACTTCTCCCTAGGCTGGGGGCTTTAAAAAATAAAGATTCTAATTCAGTAATCTGTAGGGTCTGGAAATGGGTGTTAGCAAGATGCTTGGATGTAGAAATGACAACAGGAACAGCCCCCCCTCCTCCCGGCTGAGGAAACCCAGGGGTGTTCAGAGACTCCCCGCCTTCTCCCCAATGCACCCCAACAGAGCTGAAGCAATTGAGAACACCGCCAGGAAGTATCCAGAACCAATTTCCGCAGCGCTTCTTCCCCTGTGCTGCGGAGACATTGCTTCAAAGCACAGACGCTAAAGAGCACGAGACACCCTCCTCACTGCGGTGCCGCAGAGCCCCGGGGCTGCGGCAGGCCGGGCGGGCTCAGAGCTGCACCGACTCCTGAATCCTTAGGCAGCCTCGTTTAGCTATCTGCATATATTTGCATACCGAGCTCCAGCACCGCCCATCCCCCCGCCCCCCAGCTCCACCTCCGGAGTATGTCAGAGGAAAATAAAACTAATGTATTCGCAAAGCCTGCTGAGACACAGTCGAAGCTGAGCTTCCCGCTGCGCTGCGACTTCGTTACACCTGAAGGGGCTGTGGGGGCGGAAGGAATCGGGAGGATGATGCGGGAAGGCCCGTAGCCTGGAAACAGCGAGTCCCTCCCGCTCCTGCGGATGGACCATGCGGAATTTATCTCGTGGGAAAACACTCGGGAGCACTAATAAGATGGGGAGTTGGAGGGGCTGCCCCTTTCCAGGGCCTGACCGAGGTTCCTGGCTCAGAGAACGACCATCCAGAAGGTTCTCCCAGCAACAGTCCTGGCTAACAAGTGGAGGCCAGTTTAGGTCACAGACCCGGCAGGTGGCTGGGATCTGGCCGACCTAGACTTGAACTGTGTGACCTTGAGTTATTAACTTACTCTCCACTCACGAACTTGAGTTTCTATATCCTTAAAAACAAATAAAGACGAGGCCTGACTCGGGTAGTAATCACAAGCCTTCACACGCCTGATGACCAGAGTTCAAACAAACCAATCCCCAAGCCCACAAAGAGAAAAGAGAAACCTGACCTTTTTTCCCCTTGAGACACTGTCTTTGTGGAACCCTGGCTATCCTGGTGCTCACAAAAGATCTGGCCAGCCTCTGCTTCCCAAGTGCTGGAATTAAAGCACATGCCACGCCCACCTCCACCACTGGACATCCCTACCTTCCACCCTCTCCACCCCACAGAGAACTTATTGTAAATTGCTTATGACCTCCACACGTGTGTTTTCGTGGGCTCCCCCCATGCATACCACACACATCTACTTGAGAAGTGGAGGCAGGAGGATCAGGAGTTCAAGATAATCCTTGCTTACACACAGATTCAAGGAGAGCCTGAGCTATGTGAGGCCCTGCCCTGCCTCATCCAATGCAGGGTGTGTGTGTGTGTTCTAACTTTACTCTGTGGTGAGAGGAATCACATCTTCACCAGGCCCTCCTGAAGTTGGGAAGGAACTGTTAATGCTTGAGTTATTAAAAGTGCCCTCAAAACTAAAAATTGCATGATGGCGCTTGCCTAGAAATCTCAGCACTGGGGAAGCTGGTGCAAGGATGGATTGGTCCTAGGATTTCAAACCAGCTAGAGTAACTGGACGCCCCTGCTCAAAAAACAAACAGGCAAAGCCTGGTATGTTTCATAACAACACCATTTCTTTCTTTCTTTCTTTCTTTCTTTCTTTCTTTCTTTCTTTCTTTCTTTTTTTTTTTTTTTGGTTTTTCGAGACAGGGTTTCTCTGTATAGCCCTGGCTGTCCTGGAGCTCACTTTGTAGACCAGGCTTGGCCTCAAACTCAGAAATCCGCCTGCCTCTGCCTCCTGAGTGCTGGGATTAAAGGCGTGTGCCACCACACCCAGCCATTTCTTTTGACAGTATCTCACTAGTTTGTGGGTCAGGAGTTTGGATAGAAGGCAGGGCCAGCTCGGTGACACTGAGTAGTCACAAGGAGGTTTCACTTATGTTTCTGGACACGCTGTGTCTTTTATAGTTCTAGTGTATGAATGCCTCTACATCTAAGCTTCTAGGTCTAGACTGGGACAGCCCCTCCCAGGATGAGCTGGCTCCTAGAGAGAACAGTTGGCCCGCAAGCCAATCCAGACGATCCACATCTAAATCTCCTACCTCCTCTTCTACCTCCTCCTGCAGTTCAGGAGCCTATCCTTCTTACAACTCTTCTGTGCCCAGGCACTGGGCGATTGGGCTGACTCCTGGAAACCAGAATTCAGTGGAATTAATCAAACCAGTCAGCCCTGGGCTGCAGTGTAGCTCAACTGTTAGAGTGCATGCCCAAGGCCGTAGGTTCGATCCTCAGGGCTGTCTCTTCCTCCTCCTCACGTCCTGAACCCCACCCAACACATGCGCATGTGCGCGCGCGTGCACACACACACACACACACACACACACACATACACACACACCACAGCCACTGTGGTGGTTTGCTCCTGTAGTCCCAGAGTAAGGTCCAGGACAGCCAGGACTACCCTGTCTCAACAAAACAAAAACAAAACAAAACAAAACAACCCCCCCAAACCCAAACAAACAAAAAAACAAACAAAAAAACCCCAACAAAACTCCCAAAACAAACCAACAACAAAAACCCCACTGGAACTCACTTTGTAGACCAGGCTGGCCTTGAACTCAGAAATCCACCTGTCTTTGCCTCCCGAGTGCTGGGATCAAAGGCGTGTGCCACCACTGCCTGAAAGCTTTGGGTTTTTTTGTTTTTTTGTTTTTTTTGAGATAGGGTTTCTCTGTGTAATTCTGATGTCCTGGAATTCATTCTGTAGATTAGGCTGTCCTCTGAATCCACCTGCCTCTGCCTCTGCCTCCTGACTGCTGGGATTAAAGCCATGTGCCACCACCGCCTGTAATATCCAAAATGAATTCAAGACCACCCAGTACCTTCCCCCTTCAAAAAGGACTTTCCAAACTGTACTAGCAGGCCAAGTGCAGAGCCAGATATGGAAGTTGGCCGACTAAACAAATGTAAAAACATAGTTTTAGTGGTCAAAATGACTGAGCCTACAAGCTGCCAAAACAATATTAGCTGTTCTCAAAGAAATAACCATAACAAGATTAGCAATTCTCCTGCCCCTCCCCCACACTGAATTCTGACAAAGACCACCAACCACCCTGAGCTTGTTGCGAGAATTCCCCTGACGTTAATAGCTGTGATGTTAATAGCTGATCCATAAGTTCAAAATGTACTATTACTTTGCTGACCAAATCATAATAACCCACCATGGGGGCAGGCAAAGTGAGTCACTAGGCCAAAGGGTTACTTAGTCACTATACAAACCAACCAATGCCTGAAAGGGTTACTTGCTACACCAGTGAAAACCCTGTTACCCAAATCTGCCCCTTCCAAAGGTATAAAAAGTGTGTTCTTTCTTTGTTCTGGGTCTCTCCTCTGGTCTGCGTGCTGAGAGGGAGTCCCCAACATGTTGGATCAATAAAAATCCTCATGCAGTTTGCAGGGATGGTGGCAGTCTCTGTGGTCTTTTCTGAGTAAGGGTCTTTTGATGAACTCCAACACGCCCAGCTGTGAACCTGGGTTCTTGACAGCACAGAGTAAAGGCTGAACTCACTTGGATGCACCACCTCCTCTTCTCAGTATTTGAGGGCCTCTCCACAGGCTCTCAGAAGGTTCCCTGTCCCAGGCAGAAGTTTCCAGTTTCCTTAAAGCCCAGACCTGGGCTGGCACAGGGCCACTTCTACTCTGGCCCTTTGACTAAGGCAGTCACAAGGGATAGGAAATAGACAGCCTGTTTCTTCACGGATAGAGAACCCTAGAGCTGTGATTCAACCTCTCTAATTCTGTGACCCTTTGATACAGTTCCCCATGTTATAGTGACCCCTAACCACAACATCATTTCTGTTGCTACTTAACTGTAATTTTGCTACTGCTGTGAATCATAATGTAAATATCTGATATTCAACTCCTATGAAAGGGTCAGTCAGCCCTTAAAGGGGTCGTGACCTGCAGGTTCAGAACCATGGTCTTTGATCTTCCAGGAGAGGAGAGGCAGCTTCCCAATGGACACCCCCCCCCCCAAGTGTTTCCAGGATGCAGACATCCTACCAGACTAGTGTGCCCTCGGATGCATCCTCCCAGAGTGCTCCACCCTGGAGTCCTCCCAGGCTGTCCAGAGGCTTGTTACAACCTGTTACACTCTCTGGTGACCAGTCTACAGGAGTCTTTGCCAGGTCTGACCTTCAGATCGCTGCCAGGAGCCTCTGGAGACCTTTCCGTTACAGTCTTGCTTGCTTGAGCTAACTGAATGAAACAGATCTAATGAGTGCAGCTGAGGGTCTCAACTGAGACCAGGACCATTCTCCTCCTCCTGCTCAATGCCAGCACCTGGCCAGGCTCACTTCCTCTGCCTCTTCAGCATCCTGAAGTCCCCCCCCCCTCCTGGGGTTTCCAATATGACCTGGTCCTTTGATGCACTTCCTCACTCTGGATCTTCCCAAACCTTCTGTGTCATATCCCACAGGTCTCTCTCCTCTTCCCGTCCCTCCAATAATTAACAACCTGAACAATCCCCTTAAACCATCCCCTCAGAGTCTGTGCATTCACTGGGGTTGTTGTAGCCAAACCCCCACAGTCCTGGAGGGGAGAAGTCCATGATGAAGGCTCTCACTGGGTGGTGGCTTCTTTGGAAATCTCCCGTCTGGTTTCCCGGTGGCTTCTCTTTCTGTGTCTTCTTTGCATGCTTTTTCCTCTGTGCCTGTGTGCTCTCAGGCACATCTTAAGGACATCAGTCATCGTGGATTAGTGACTGGCCTACTGACCCATTTCAACGTAATTACCTCTCTAAAGACCCTATCTCCACATGCAATCCATTTGAAGGTGCTGGGGATGAAGTGCCCCACTTATAAATGCAGAAGGAGCATAGGTTAACCCATGACGCCCTCCCTTTTCTCCTCTCACACCTTCTCTTGAGAAGGGCCTTCCCTCTCTCCCATTTCTTGCAGGAGCTGAGCTCCTGCACACTCGGCACCCATATTCCTAGGTTCACGCCCTGGGTCAGTGATTTCTGGCCATACCCAGAGACCTTGGGTAGTTCCCTAGTGTCTACAGAATGAATGCTGGACTCCCTAGGCTGCCATCCAAGCTTTGCAGGGTCTAGCTCCAACCTACTTTGCAGTCATGATCACAGTTAGGGGCAAAGAGAGAAAAGCTGTGCTCTCACTAGACTGTCCTTCCTATTCAAAGTGCAGCTTACAGACCCACAGTAACATTGTAGTCTTGGAGTGTGTCAGAAATACAGAAGCCCAGGCTGACGCCCAGAGCTCTTGCCCGGAATGGGCTCACCTGCAGGATCCCCCTAGGGGATAGGTAGATGGTGGATGCTGGGGGGACTCAGGGGGCTGTGGATGTAGCTTAGCGCTAGCGTGCTTAGCTAGCACGAGTAAGGCTAAGTTCAAGTTCCTGAAGGGAACCGCTAATTCCAGGAGTCGAGTAGCACTATAAAAAACCAACACGGATAATTTCCTATGAGGCTGCTACGAGTTCAAACTTGGCCGGGTGGTAGTGGTGGCAGCAGCGCACACCTTTGATCCCAGCACTCTGGAGGCAGAGGCAGGTGGATCTCTGAGTTTGAGGCCAGCCTGGTCTACAGAGTGAGTTCTAGGACAGTTAAGTCTACACATAAGTACCCTGTCTCCAAAAAACAAAACAAAACAACAATACAAAAAAGGACAGCAAGAGCCAGGCGTGGTGGCGCACGCCTTTAATCCCAGCACTCGGGAGGCAGAGGCAGGCAGATTTCTGAGTTCAAGGCCAGCCTGGTCTACAGAGTGAGTTCCAGGACAGCCAGGGCTATACAGTGAAACCCTGTCTCGAAAAACCAAAAAAAAAAAAAAAAAAAAAAAAAAAAAAAAAAAAAAAGACAGCAAAGAGCTCAGTTACAGGCTGAGCAAATGAAAGGCTGGCTGGCTGGGACGGCCGCCATCAGCAACACTCGCCATGCTCACCAGAGCCGTAGAGCTTCAGAACCAGGAAGAGAGACAGAGAAGGTGATGGATTGATACACCAGGGAGCCAGGGGCTCCCACCCGCCAGTGCTCTAACCCCCTCCCCACCAACCCCCTCTCCCCCACTCCCCGCCAGCACACGCAGAGACCCCAGCTGCTGGGTGCTGGCGCCCCACTCCTTCCTGCGTGCCTTCCCACACCTCCCTCACCCTCCTGCTTTGCCCAGATGTTTGATTCATTTCTTAGATTTCGGCTGAGTCAGCATTCTTCCAGGAAAATCCCCCTGACCACCCAATCTGGGAAGGGGACCTCTTCCCTGCTCCCATGACTCCCCTAAACCCACCACTTCCCTTATTGTGGCATTTTTTTTTTCATAATTCCGAGTGAATTTCCTGTTTGTCTCACTCTCAGCACCACCCGGATAGAGGCTCTGTTTGCTGTGTTGATGGCGCTCGCAGGTATTTCTTAAATAAAGAAACCTAACAGTTACAGCAGTCTACTCTTTTATCATATCTCTTTATCTGTTTAGAGTGTACATGGGTGTGTGACTGTGTGCGTGCCACAGTGCACGCATGCCACAGTACGTGCACGGAGCCCAGAAGACAACCCTCAGAAGTCAGCTTCTGCCTCCAGTGTGTGGCTCCTGGAAGCTCGTCAGGTTGAGCTATGCAGCTGGCACCCTTGGCACTAAGTTGTCTTGACAGCGCCCTTTTTCTTTAGATCGTCTGATATGACAGGCACTATCCTAAGGTTTTTATTTAATAACTCATTTAATCCTCATGGTTATCCAGTGACCTGGGTGCTATTATCCCGCCTTCGGCCCCATTTCCCAGATGAAGAAACAGAGGCACAAAAAAAGTTAGGTAAGCTGCCCAAGGTCATACAGCTAATGGCAGAGTGAGATTCAAACCCAAGTGCCCATTGGAAGAGGAGGTGGTGAACTCTGCGAGAAGTCAGAGGTGAGGGAAGTCTTCCACAGAAACAATGCCTCCAGTGGGTTTTGAGGATTGAATAGGAGTTTACTGCATGGAAAAGAAGGAGCAGGGCTGAATAACCTTGGTAATCTCCAATATTAGTTCACCTGCCATTGCCATAACCTTCCCTGCAGGGCAAATGAGAAGCAGCTGGCCACACCCCAGACACTGGCAACCCAGACTCAGACAGGGCAAATGCCTCCGGGCAAGATGAATACCTGGTCCAGTTTCAGCCTGAGTCACCCACAAGCAGGGCAGGGCAAGGCAGGGCACACATCCTGAGGTTAGAGGTGCAGCATCCTCTGGCCCTAAGGGTCAGGCTTACTCAAAGGTAATTCCCTCCTTCTTCCAGGGAATTCCTCCCTCTCCCAGGGGTGCCTTTGGGCAGGTGAGCTGGAGACCAGGGGAACACCAATGATGTCCTGTGGCTCTGCAGGTACAGCCCCTCAGGATGTTCTTGTCAGCTTGATCCTGGGATTTAGGGAGTGCCAACCCCTCCTCTTTGAAGCTGGATCAAAGGTCCCCCCCCCCATCCTGCCTGTGTATAAATCAGATTGGGATGAGGGGCCTTTGTCTCTAACACCGATACAGCTCAACCTCCCTGACTGACTACAGGAAAGGACAAGACTTTGAGGAAGAGCAGCATCTTCTAAGAACCAGCAAGCCTGGACAGCACCTGGGTGGAGTTCTCTGAGGTGAGCTCAGTCTGGCCATAGCATAGTTCTCTCAAGTGGGCCAGCAGCAGCTCTCCCTGTCTCCTCTGAATGGGCATTAAATGGGCAATCCCCAAACTCCCCTACCTCTTCCCTCCTCTTCCCTCTTCCCTCCTCTTCCCTCTTCCCTCTTCCTTCTTCCCTCTTCCTCTGTTTGCTGCACGATGATACTTAACTAAGGATTGAACTCAGTGCTCAGGTGTACTAGACAGAGCTTTGGCCAGCGAGCTCTAGTGTCTCTCTGTGTCTAGCTCAGACACACACACACACACAGCACACACACACACACACACACACACCACAGACACACACCATAGACACACACCACAGACACACACCACACACAGACACACACACACATACATTCACACACAGGCACACACCCACCACAGACACACACAGACACACACCCACACCCACCACACACACACACACACACACACTTACACACACACCACAGACACACACCCCACACATTCAGGTCTCTTGTAGCAAGTAGCACAGGCTGGTCTCCAACTCGCTGTACAGATGAAAATAACCTCAGGCTCCTGATCCCCCAGCCTCCACCTTCTAAGTACCAGGAACTCCAGGGATTTGCACCACACCAGGCTCTCTGGGATCCCCCCACACTTTTTTTTTTTCAAATTTTGTTCTGAGAGAGGCTCTCTCTAAGTTGCCTGGCTGGCCTTGAACTCCTTATGTAACACGGCTGGGCCTTGAACTTGCAATCTTTCCTGCCTCACTCTGCCGAGTAGCTGGGATGACAGCTACCAGCCACAGGTCAGACCTCAGAAAACCTTTACCAAGCTCTTTCAGACTATGAGGCACAGTGCCAGGCCCCTGACCTCAGAGGATGATAAACAGATGTACGGCACACATACAGTCACAGACATTTACAGTGTCCTCTGTCATAGCCACTGCAGAGACCACATCCGTTTTGTTTATCCCTTAGGAGGTGCTCAGTAAATTCGCATGGAGTCCCAAGGAAGGAATGGCAGAAAGATAGTATACAGAAAAGACAGGGAGCCACAGATGCTCCCGTAACCCCCCCCCCACCTCCCGAGAACAAAGCACCCCTCTAGGAAGAACCCCGGGGAACCAGGGCACAGCTGTATGCTCAGAATGAGCAAGCTAGCTGGGGTGGGCTGGGTACCAGGGGTCATCTCAGTTTCCATTGAAATAAAGGACAATTGTAAGTGAAGCGTGATCAGTCATTTCAAGTGTTCAGAAGTCACCAGCAAGGCTCCAGAAACCTCACAGATGGCTGCGTATTTGCTAAGCTACACACACAGCCATAGCCAGCCAGATGTTGAATCCAGGACCAACCGTATACTATATTTCCAAAGGCCTGGGAGGAATATCCAGATGGCAGGGTAGCATGTTCCTTGGGATGGTTATTTGAAACTGTCAACTTGACACAATCTAGAGAGAATAAACTGGCTAGCTCAGGTTGACCTGTGGGCTTGTCGGATTACATTCATCAATGTGGCAAGATCCAGCCTAAAAGTAGGCTGCACCATCCCCTGGGGCTGGGCCCTGAACTGACTGCAAAGGAGACTGTGCACCAGCACTGGCAAGCACTTACCCATTCATTTCTTTCTGCTCTTAACTGTGAGCAGAATGTGACCGGTTGCTTCAGAGCTCCAGCTGCCTTGATTTCCCCACAGTGATGAACTGGACCCTGGAATTTTGAGCCAAATAAACCCTTTGGTCCTGAAGCTGCTTTGGTTTGTTTTGGGGCAAGGTCTCACTATATCACCGCAGAGCTGCTATATAGACCAGGCTGGCCTTGATCTCAGGGATTCACCTGCCTCTGTCTCCTAGAGTTCTGGGAGCAAGGGAGTTCAGCGCTATCTATGCTCAACTCTAGTAGGAAGTTCTTTATTGGGCTCTGGGTTTAAGGGGGCTGGGAGTAGGGGTGGCACATGCTTTTAATTCTAGCAGAGGCAGTCAGATTTCTGAGTTCAAGGTCAACCTGACCTACAGATTGAGTTCCAAGACATCAAGGACTCCACAGAAACCCTGTCTGGGAAAAAGGAAAAAAAAGAGGTGGAGGATAAGAAGAAATACAGACTTTGTGTTGGGTATGTAGTAGCTATGTAGTAGCCTGCCCTTTCTTTTTTTGAAAACTTAGGGTAGAGAATTTATCTACCCTGAGTATGTTTCCCACCAACTCGATAAGTGTGTGTGTGTGTGTGTGTGTGTGTGTGTGTGTGTGTGTGTGTGCATGATTTAGGTGTAGTGACACACACCTTTAATCTCAGCACTCTGGAGGCAGAGGTAGGCGGTCTCTGTGAGTTCGAGGCCAGCCTGGTCTACAGAGTGAAGTTCCAGGACAGTCAGAGCTACACAGAGAAACCCTGTCTCAAAACCAAGACTAACAACAATGAAAGTAAATGTGTGTAAATACCAAGAGAGTGAAAGGGGGCACAGCACGTGTCTGGGTGTTCATAGCTGTATGGCGGTGAAAGTCACGTGTGCCCGCTGAACTCTTTCTGCGACTTCTGTCAAGTGCTGAGTTTTTTAAGACAAAACCTTGACAGGAGCTCTCTTCCTCTCTTCCTCCTGCTTCTTTCCCTAGCCTCCTGCCCCCTTGCTCCCCTCCCTCCCCATTCCCTTCCCCTCCTATCTTCACATGGTCATGGCTGGCCTCTACTCCTCTACTTCTCTACTCTCTCCCTCTCTTCCCTCTCTGCCTTTCTCTGCCTCTACTACCCTCTTAGCTCCCCTCCCCATGCCCTGAATAAACTCTACTCTATACAAAAAAAAAAAACAAAAAAAAACAAAAAACTTGAAAGGAAATCAAGTCATGTCAAACGGTATGAGGAAGTCTCCTGGGAGTGTATGACATCTGTTGTTGTCATTGTCCTTATTATTTTGCCAGGTCTGGAGACTGACCCTTCAACCTCAGCAATGCTGATCAACTAACTGATCTAGTAGTGAGCTACAGGCCCAGCAGCAGGTCTTGTTTCTCGCTGTGGGATTCCCACAGGTTAGTTACCAGAGGATGGCTGTGGGCTGGCAGACTGACTGTTCCTTACCTTACTCCTGCCCTGCCCAGTTCTCACCTCTGTGCTCGGGAGATGCCAACCTGGGACTTGTGAATGTGACAAGAGTCACATTTGGCAAAAGAGATCCTTCAGGATGAGCTTATCCTGGGTCAGGCTGAACCCTAAATACAAGGACTGACTGTGTTTATGTATGTCCTCATCTTTGCCTGCGGCCGTTTTGCCTCCATCCCTTTAAGCCGCTGAGTTCGTGGTGCTTAGCTACCTCAGTACCAGGAAGTTACCACAGGTATGTTCAGTCAGTGAGTGCTCACTGAGCACAGCGCCTAGGAGAGGGCTTGTGCACATCTCTCCATATACAAGCCTAAACAAACAAAAACAATACACACGCACACACACACACACACACACACAAAATCAGAATGACCTTCTGCTAGCAACATGTCTTGGTCAGTGTTCTTGCTATGAAGAGACACCAGGACCATGGCAACTCTTAGCATTTAATTGCAGCTTAAGTTTCAGAGGTTTAGTCCATTATCATCATAGTGGGGAATGTGGAGGCATGCAGGCATGGTGCTGGAGAGGAAGCTGAGGTTTACATCCAGATCCGCAGTCAGCAGAAAGAAGTAGAGATCCTGGACTTGGTGTGGGCTTTTAAAACCTCGAAGTCTGTTCCTGGGAACACACTTCTTTTATCTAATGGTGCCACTCCCTGGGGGCCCAGCATTCAACTCTACAAGCCTATGGGGGCCATTCTCTTTCAAACAATCACGTAATATTATTGACACTTTTTCCAGAGCGGGTGTAGTAGATCTCTGAGTGCAGAATGAAAGTGTGCCCTCAAAAAGGAATTCAACGCTGTTACTTTCCCCACTCGTGGCTAAGAACCCACAAGAGTTTCTCAGCACAGAGAAACGCCATCCTCAAGCCCCAGGTAGACAGACGGACAGATGGCTGAAAGACACAACCTCCAGGGCAGTCGTCAGGACAGAAGCAGGCCGGCTGCACCTGGGAGTCTGGTATATGCTGGACGCAAAGGGGACCACAGATTATTGTGGTAAGCCAGCCAGCTGGTCAGTCACTTGGAAGAAATGAAGCTACATCCTCCTTGTTCCAGTTACCTCAACGAGAAGCCTTATTTTAGGGAAAGTCCTCTAGAGAGAAGTATGAATTGTTTTTCTTTTATAATCTTGAGGTAGGAACAGCTTTTAAGTCCCACTTACTGCATCCTCACAGTCTCTGGGCTTTGTGCTAGGGCTGTGGGTGGGGGCCCTGGGGCCCCCAGGGCCTCACTAATGTTCTAGGAGCACTGACCTAGAATACCGGCTTTCCATTTTTAAGACTGCATTGAGTAACCAGGTTCGGTGGCTCACGCCAGCCTTCCCAGTCCTCAGCAAACTGGGGAAAGAGGGTTGCTGGGAATTCCCAAGCAGCCTGGGCTACATAATATAGCCCTGTCTCAAAATGTTGCTTTGGCCATTAAATATCATTTTAAAGTCCCTTTGCTCTTTAATCGTCCATAGATGGGCAGAACATTCAAATGTACAAAACCCCCACACTACTAAAAGCCTAACACATGGCTCAAAGAAGGAACCAGTGGTCTAGGGCTACAAACCTGTAATTCCTGAAGTGTGTGTGTGTGTGTGTGTGTGTGTGTGTGTGTGTGTGTGGAGTGGGGGGAAGTAGGATCAAGAGTTAGAGGCCAGAGGCTAAAGCAATGGCTCAGCAGTAAGAGCACTGACTGCTCTTCCAGAGGCCATGAGTTCAATTCCCAGCAATCACATGGTGGCTCACAACCATCTGTAAAGGATTTGATGCCCTTTTCTGGTGTGTCTGAAGATAGCTACAGTGTGCTCATATACATCAAATAAATACACAATTAAAAAAAAAAAAAAGAGTTAGAGACCAGCCTGGGCTACACAGTGAAACCCTGTCTTAAAAAAAAAAAACAAAAAACCAAAACCCGGAAACAAACATGAGCTGAGTGTGGCTATCTGACTGTGCTTACGTAGTGCTGCGAAGGGCCTGCCTGGATTCAATCCCCACCAATAGTTCCTGCCCCCCTGACACAGAATGTTCTGGAAGAAGGGCATTGCTGCTTGATGCATTTGAGCTTTATGTTTTTGTTTTAGGTGTGTGTACATGTGTGCATGTGTGCCCCTGTTCGTGTGCAGAAGTCAGAAGATGGAATCAGGTGTCCTGTCACTCTGTCTGTTCCTTTGAGGCAACTTCCCCTAAATTTAGTCAGATCCCGAGTTTTCTTGTCTAGACTAGAAGCCAGAAAGCCCCAGCGACCTTTTTGTGTCTGGAAGTCACAAATGAAAGGCGACCGTGCACTTCTCTGTTGTTCCGTGCCCTCTCCCCATCTGAGGTGCTCACATGCGTGTGTTTTAATTGCCCTGATGCACACTATACCACATTGTTCAGGACTCCTTAGCCCTTACACAAACAGCACTGCTCTGCACTGGAGTTCAGATCCTGGCAGGTTCAACCTTGGACCTCAACCTTTGATGGGGTATCCCCCTGGCTCTCTGCCATCTCTGCCCTCTCCAAGGCCGAGCCATGTTCACAGCTGGAGTCTTAGACTCTGAGATGTCCCACCACATGGTCCTAGGAACTCCAGAAGGCCCAACTCTAACAGCCACGGGTCTGCCTCTAGCATTCCACAGGACACTTTCGGGGTCCATCCTCTTGAGAGTGGAGGATAACTCTCCCCCACTGGCTGCTCTTGTGTAGAGCAGGAAGCAGAAGACAGAGATGAAGCCATACAGTGTTCATACACTGGAGGGATTGGAGTGCTCTCCTTACAGCCTTTCCTTCTCCCCTCCGTTCTCAATGCTACGCACGTGCGTGCTGGCTTTATGTCAACTTGACACAAGCTAGAATCATTAGAGAGGAGGGAACCTTAATTGAGAAAAACTGCCTCCATAAGATTGGCTGTAGGTGGGGGCTGGTGAGATGGCTCAGCAGGTAAGAGCACCAGACTGCTCTTCCAAAGGTGATGAGTTCAAATCCCAGCAACCACATGGTGGCTTACAACCACCCGTAACAAGATCTGACGCCCTTCTCTGGTGCGTCTGAAGTCAGCTATAGTGTACTTATGTATAATAATAAATGAATCCTTGGACCGGAGAGAGCAAGTGGGACCGAGCGGGGCCGGCTGGAGCGAGCAGGGCCGAACGGAGCGAGGCGGGGGGAGGCTGAACGGGGTGGCCAGAGCGAGTGGGGCCGGCCAGAGCAACCAGAGCGAGTGGGGTCAGTGGAGTGAGCGGGGCTAGACCAGAATGAGCAGGGTTGACCGGAACGAGGAAAAAAAAGATTGGTTGAAAACCTGTAGGACATTTTCTCAATTAGCGGTTGATGTGGGAGGGCCCAGCCTATTCTGAATGGCAGGGGTGGGGGCACCCCTGGGCTGGTGGTCCTGGATTCTACAGGAAAGCAGACTGAGCAAGCCAGTAAGCAGCACCCTGTGCATCAGCTCCTGCCTCCAGGCTCCAGTCCTGGTTGAGTTCCTGTCCTGACTTCCTTTGCTGATGAAGTGTTGACGTGGAAGTGTAAGTCAAATAAGCCCTTTCCTCCCCAAGCTGGTTTGACCTTGCTGTTTCACCTCAGCATCTGTAACACTGACGCTCTCGCCCCAAGCTTGAGATGGCATTAGTTTTTTTAACATTACCATTTTTGAGCACTGTGTTCATATCTTTTGATGTTCATTCCCTTGCATTGTCTAATTGAAATTTTGGAGTTTCCGATTCCCAGTCTACACCCAAAAGAGTCTGATAACCTCACAGAGGGCCTAGGAAGTGTGTGCCAGGCAACATGACAGACCTCAGGGGGATGCAGGGTACTTACCACCCTACGTGGCAGGGGAGAGACTGAAGAAAATACATCAAGATTAACAAAGTTGGGCTGGTGAGATGGCTCAGTGGGTAAGAGCACTGACTGCTCTTCCTAAAAGTCCTGAGTTCAAATCCCAGCAACCACATGGTGGCTCACAACCATCTGTAATGAGATCTGATGCCCTCTTCTGGTGTGTGTCTGAAGACAGCGACAGTGTACTTATTTATAATAATAAATAAATCTTTAAAAAAAGATTAACGCCGGGCCTGGTGGCGCACGCCTTTAATCCCAGCACTTGGGAGGCAGAGGCAGGCAGATTTCTGAGTTCGAGGCCAGCCTGGTCTACAAAGTGAGTTCCAGGATAGCCAGGGCTATACAGAGAAACCCTGTCTTGAAAAACCAAAAAAAAAAAAAAAAGATTAACAAAGTTCTGGTGAGGCCAGGCGGTGGTGGCACACGCCTTAATCCCAGTACTTGGGAGGCAGAGGCAGGCAGATTTCTGAGTTCGAGGCCAGCCTGATCTACAGAGTGAGTTCCAGGACAGCCAGGGCTCACAGAGAAACCCTGTCTTGACAAAACCAAAAAAAAAAAAAAAGTTCTGTTGAGATGGCTCAGCTGGTCAAGACCTTGTCAGCAAGCATCTTCAGAAAAGAGCAAGAGGGCTGGAGAGATGGCTCAGTGCTTAAGAGCACTGACTGCTCTTCCAAAGGTCCTGAGTTCAAATCCCAGCAACCACATGGTGGCTCACAACCATCCAAAATGAGATCTAATGCCCTCTTCTGGTGTGTCTGAGGACAGCTACAGTATACTTAGATATAATAATAAATAAATCTTTTGTTTGTTTGTTTTTGTTTTTTTGTTTTTTTCAAGACAGGGTTTCTCTGTATAGCCCTGGCTGTCCTGGAACTCACTTTGTAGACCAGGCTGGCCTCGAACTCAGAAATCCACCTGCCTCTGCCTCCTGAGTGCTGGGATTAAAGGCATGCGCCACCATGCCCGGCTATAAATAAATCTTAAAAAAAAAAAAAAAAAGAAAGAAAAGAACAAGATAGATGTGACCTCCACAGCACACAGTGACACACACACACACACACACACACACACACACACGTGATTGGGAGGGGTTGGGTGCTTTTCNATAAGTTCAAATCCCAGCATCCACATGGTGGCTCACAACCATCCGTAACGAGATCTGGCGCCCTCTTCTGGGTTGTCTGAAGACAGCTACAGTGTACTTACATATAATAAATAAAATAAATCTTAAAAAAAAAATGTTATATATTTTTTTAATCAACACATTAAAGAAGCCATTTGGCATAGGAAGAATGGAAGCCCTCCCCTAACGTGGGGTACGTACAGTGGACAGATTCGCAGCCCGGCATATTTGAGCATATGCCTGCCTCTCCAGCTCACTAGCTCGTCCACTCCCTTTCTCAGGAGTGCCCTCTTTTTGAAACTCTATCTACCGGCAGCTTTTTAAAATAAAACTTATGTGTGTACATGTATTTATCTGAGTTTATGCCCATAGGTGGAGTGCTTGTGGAAGCCAGGGGAGGTGTTAGGTCCTCCGGAGCCTGCTGTGAGCCTGGCTGAAATCTGAGATCGCTGTGAGCCCTGTGCACTCTACTGCTCAGCTGTTTCTCTAGTTTCCCCCTTTTAAATAAACAGCTCCATTCCTGTATCTGACCATGAATTCCTGGCCCAATCTTTTACCCTGGGATGCACAAAACCTGTGTGAGTGCCTTACCGCTCAGACCCAAGCCTGTATCACCCGGCTGTGCACTGGCTACCCACTCTGAGCTGGCACTTCCAAGTGCTCACAAGGACCCATAGGCTGGACTTACCCAACACCAGGTCTCCAGGCAGAGTCAGCGGGCTCCCCCTGCCGTAAGGCTTGGGAAGTGAGCAGACAGACCTGGCATCCCTCCATGAGATCTGCCTCTAGGGCTCATTTAAGCCCTACTCCACTGAGACATGAATAATTGCCTTCTCTCCTGGATCCAAAACCGTAACACAGATATTCTAATGGCTCCCATTTCTGGATCCCTTGTTAGGGTACCGCTCCTGAGACGATCTGAGTCTGACAGGTGATTAGTGAGATACTGGAGACCGTTCTGTGACCTGGAGACCCACTGAGTTAAAGCCCTTGTTTTATCTCTGTCAGATAGTGGGTCGTGTCTCCGGACGAAACTCCTATTCTCCGTTTCACATTTCGCCATGGGTCGTGCGTCGGTCCTAATCAGGGACACTTCACGCAGACCTGGAGCTAATGAGAGCTTCCTTGGAGGGCTACAGGCTGCATTCTTTTTATTTACTTATTTAACTTAAGAATACTTAACCTGTATGCATGCCTGTGCCCCATGTGGCTGCCTGGGGCCCACCAAGGGCAGAAGAAGGCATCAGATCCCCTGGAACTGGAGTTAGAGATAGTAGTGAACTGGCCAGATGGGTGCTAGGAATCATACCCAAAACAGCAGCCAGTGCTCTTGACCCCTGAGCCATCTCTCCAGCACCTAGCCAACATTCTTTCTTTTGATTGTACCATCTAATGTCATAGCTCAATGGAACAGAGGGACTTATGTTAACCCCTACTTTACCAGAGAGGAAACAGGCACAGAGAGACTAAGCCAATCAAAGTGACAGGGCCTTCCTTGAGCCCAGGCAAATGTGCCAGCAGCCACTCCTTAGCCACTGTGTCCCCAAGTGCTCATGAGACAGTCAGGGACCAATATCTGAATGGGGAAAAGAAAGCTCAGACAGGAGACACGACTTAGGTCACAGAGCTAATTAGCACCGGAGCCTGGCCTGGACTTGACCCAGTTCTGTCTCCCCACATTGTCTCGTGTGATGCCATGACAACCAAGCAGGAGTGATGACCCTGCTTGTGACACATGAGGACACTGATCTGAGAGAGGTTGACCCTATGACCAGAATGCAGGGAGCTTTGTGTTGAAGGTAGACGCTGGAGTTGGTGCCCAGCGCATCCTTGGTGCCTTGCTGAAGTTCCCTGCCCTATCTTGTCTTTGTGACTATCCTCCCCGGCTCCAATGCCACGTGCCTCCAGGCTAGAGAGCAGCTGTCAAAGGCCCCATGCCATGCTGCTGCTCAGCCCCAACCTGGCCTTGCCGTCCATCCTCCTGGCTTATTCGCTTTTGTGCTGCTGTGATAAAACACTCCGAGAAAAGCAACTTGACTTTCATTATGGCTCAGTCTGAGATATAGTCAATCCTGGGGAGTGGGAGCCAAGGCAGCAAAAACCCAGAGCACCTGGTCATAGTGCATGCGCAGTTAGGAAGAAGAAAGGAGTGGATGCTTTTGTTCAGTCACCTTCCTCCTTTGTATGAAGTTCAAGACCTTTGTCCAAAGAATAGCACTGTCCACCTAACCAGGACAATCCCTGCCAGGCATACCCAGACTTCTTTACCAGGCAGCTTGCCTCCTGTCAGGTTGATAGGGTTACATCACTGACAGCCTCTGGAGGCAGCTTGTACGAGGCCCCAGGCGGTGGAGGACAGAGAGGGTCCAGAATGCAGATCACCTCTGCGCAGCCTCAGTGAGCTTGCCCTTCCCAGTGCTCTTCATTTATCTCTGGCACAATATGTTCAGCATCTGTCACACCACTGCACATGTCACCACAGGTCCAGAAGTCCCCACCTTCACTTCCAAGGTGGTCTCCTGAACCGTGTCACACTGCAGGACTGGGCTGATATTCTGTGGTATCCGGGTCAGAATGGATGGTCCCGAAGCACTGGGCAGAATAGTGTCACTAACTCAGTCCTTGTCTGGTGACTCAGTGGAGATGGGTTGGACCCCCACTCTGCCAGTGTCTGGAGCTACTGCAAAGCAGAAGTGGTCCAGGCTCCCTGTCCAGCTGTGAGATGTCACTCTGTGTAGTTACTGAGCAAATGGGGCCCCGTATATTGTATATTCATCTCTTAACTTTTGCAGATGCCAGGTGATACATTAATGTCATCCTAAGGGTTAGAGGTAAGGGGGCAGAGCAGACGTCAGAAGACCCCCTGCCCCACCCTGGTGTGGAGCCTGGCTCAACCACAGTCTGGTCCAGAACCCAGGACTCAGCTCTTAGCTGGCGCACTCCTGACTCCAGCTCCTTGGGGTTATGGCTGCTGTTCCCATGACAAGATGAGCGAGGGCTGTCCCAGATCAGGCTGTGTATAAATGCAGCTCCTGGGCGATTTGGGCTTGGTTTGATTTTCTTGGAGTTCTCTATGCCAAGTCATGCTACCGAGAGCTGATTCATACAACAATCCATTTCCAGGCTGAGGATGTAGCTCAGAGTGCTTGCCTAGCCCGCTTGGAGCCCTGGGTTTTTGAGAGCGCCACATAAAACCAAGTGTCGTGCCACAGGCTTACAATCCCAGAACTCAGAAGGCACAAGCAAGTTCAAGGTTGGGCAGTCGAGATGGGTAAGAACACTGACTGTGCTTCTGAAGGTCCTGAGTTCAAATCCCAGAAACCACATGGTGGCAAACACCACCTGTAATGATATCTGATGCCCTCTTCTGGTGTGTCTGAAGACAGCTACAGTGTACTTAAGTATAATAATAAATAAATCTTTGGGCTGGAGTGAGCGGGGCCAATACAATTCTCAACAACCACATGAAGGCTCACAACCATCTGTACAACTACAGTGTACTCATATACATATGAATAAATAAATAAAATAAATCTTTTTTCAAAAAGTTCAAGGTCATCCTTGGCTTTGTAAGGCACTCAAGCCCACCAGCCTGGGCTTCGTGAGAGCCTGTCTCAACAACAACAAACTCTGGGGAACAGAGAAATAAAGCAGGCCCAGGTCTAGCTCAGTCTGCTGGAGACACTGGAGGGTCACTGGCAGTGTCACAGTATGGCACAAACTATGATAGACAGAGTCACATAGAGGGCACCAAGGGAACTTATAATCCATTTATTATATTAAGTCAACTACAGAGAAATTCCAGTTCTGGGCCAGCCTGTTCTACATAGAGTGGTGGGCCAGACAAGGCTATATTCATATAAAAAGGTGTCTCGTGTCTCCTGAGCCTACAAACGTCGCTAAATGTTGACACCCGAGGCAAGAGACAAATAACAGGTCTTGCCTCTGTCACCTGTCTTCTTGCTATCAGAAGACATGTTTGCCGCTGTGTCACCTGCCGCCTTCAGGAATTGCCATCAAATACAAAACTTTTCAACTTCAGCCCATTTTCTGAACCTGAGGCCCCTTCTCCACAAGCCCACCTCCCTCCAGTGCTGAAAGACTCAGGAGAAACCAAAAGAAGCCTTCATTTCACACCGTGGGGAGTCGACCCTAGGGGCTCATTATCCCCTGTAGGAGTGTAGTTTGGGGCTATAAATAGGTCTTTAACAACAGGTTTAACTCAACCTTAGTGGCCTGCAGAGAAGCAGTGACTAGCTACAGTAAGTCTGCCTGGCCTCAGTTCTGTGGCGTCTAGGGCGATGGGAGGAGCACAGAAGAGAGTGAGAAGATGGCCAGGACTCCATGGGGTGAACTCCCACTAGCGCGACTCTGACCTTCTTGCAAGCCCTGGGCCAGTTTCCTTCGGTGTCTCAGTGATGTGAGAAGTATCTAGTGACCCACCTGTGATTGCAGCTCCTAGTGCATCTGCAGTCCCTGGTACCTGGCGAGGACTCAGTAAACACCTGTTGCAACAGCACAAGCATCCCCTGCAGAGGATCCGGCCTGGAGTCACAGCCACTTCCACTAGACCAGATGTTGGGTGCCTTTTTCTGGGAGACATGAACCTACATCTGTTTACCCCTTATATGGACAGCAGACCAAAGGAACAGCTCTACTCAAGTCTATCTTGGTGAATCAAGTTCACTGAGTTTATCGGGGTGGCTATAGGCAACTCAAAGGCAGTTGTATCCCAAGAGTCCACTGGAGTATGCATGATTCATGAAAGCTGTGCCCACAGAGCTCCTGCCCAGTTTGCAGACAGCTCCGCTGAAGAGACTCCTCTCCTTAGCAGTACTCGGGATTTGTACAACCTTAGTAGGGGGTCTCAAGAATCTTTTGACTGAGCTTCCTGGATCTTATGAGTTTTGTTTCCTGAGCCTTTGTAAGTTCCATTTGCTAATTTCTCAATGGCCTGCATCCAAAACAAGAGATGTCTTTAGCAACAGGGTCTCACATCTCATTCTGGCATGCACTAATAGCAGTGGTCTGTTCATCAGGATTTCTATTGATGACATGGAATGGAACACCATATCCAAAAAAACAACTGGAAGGAGAAAGTTTATTTGGCTTACACCACACTGATGTTCATCATTAAAGAAAGTCAGGGCAGAGCCTGGGAGCCGGCTCAGCAGTGAGGAGCACCGGCTGCTCCTTCAGGGGCCCTGAGTTCAATTCCCAGCAACCACACAGTGGCTGGCAACCATCTAAAAGGGAATCTGATGCCCCCTTCTGGCATATGGCAGAGTACTCATACATACATACATACATACATACATACATACATACATACATACATAAACACACACACACACACAAGTCAGAGCAGGAACTCAAACAGGGCAGGAGCTGACGCAGAGGCCATGGAGGGGTGCTGACTTGCTCCCCATGACTTGCTCAATCTGCTTTCTGATAGAACTCAGGACCACCAGCCCAGGGATAGCACCATATACAATGGGCTGGGCCCTCCCCCATTAATCACTAGTTAAGAAAATCCCCAACAAGCTGTTGTACAGCCCAGTGTCATAGAGAAATTTTTTGTTGTTGTTGTTTTGTTTTGTTTTTCAAGACAGGGTTTCTCTATAGCCCTGGCTGTCCTGGAACTCACTTTGTAGACCAGGCTGGCCTCGAACTCAGAAATCTGCCTGCCTCTGCCTCCCAAGTGCTGGGATTAAAGGCATGCGCCACCACGCCCGGCTGTCATAGAGAAATTTTAATTGAGATTCCTTCCTCTCAGATGACTTTAGCTTGTGTTGACAAAAAAACCTATCTAGTACATGACATCAGCTTTTATGGTTTTGGAGGCCTCAGAGGACTCCGCGTCCAGAAATGTATAGAGGTGGCCCACACTGGCACTGGGTTTTCCCCTCATCATTATATGGCTTCTGGGAGTGTCTTTCCCCAGCCATGAGCGCGTCTGCAGTCATTCTTCCTTTCTGTTGCCTTTGTTCTTCCAGATGCTCTCCCAGATCTGTAAGATACTCAGGGTTAGCACTGTGTACTGAACTCTTTACAGAGGGTGGGCAGGGGCTCTGAAGGTTCTCTCTCCCATCTGTTCCAGGAAAGTGATAATTCATCTTTGGCAGCTAATGAGATAAAAGCAAGGCCCAATGCAGCAAGAAAAAACACCCATCGTTTGTACCAATTATTTCTTTAAAACAAAAACAAAAATTTGTGTATGGGGCTGGAGAGACGGCTCAGTGGTTAAGAACACTGACTGCTCTTCCAGAGGACCTGGTTCAGTTTGCAGCAGCCACACAGCAGCTCACAACTGTAACTCCAGGATCTGACAGCCTCACAGAGATACACATGCAGCCAACACCAATGCACATAAAATAAAAAGTATTAAAAGTATGCGTATGCAGATAAGTGTTCAGCCTGCGTTTCCGCATCACATCTGTGCTGTACCCCAAAAGGCCAGAAGAGGGCATCAGATCTCCTGGACCTGCGTAAGTCATAAATCTGCGGTGGGGTTGCTGGGAATTGAACCTGGGTCCTCTGGAAGAGCAGGCAGTGTTCTCTTCTGCTGTGGAGCCGTCTCTCCAGCCTTGTGCTGGCAGTTGTAGGGAGGGTGCCACTGCCTGTCCAGCTCTCTGTAGTCTGATGTCATTCTCCACAAACCACCCCCCTTTTCATCTTGATGCGCAGTTGTGGGGCCACACCTCACCCCCCACCCCCCATCCCCACTGGGCTTGCTGGGAACTGTCTGGCATTGCTCAGCCTAGAACAGGGCCAAGAGGAAGCAAGCACCAGGCTTGGCACTGTGGACTTTTAATCCCAGTACTGGGGAGAGGCCCGGTGGTCTCTGTGAGCTCTGGGCCAGCAAGGGCTATCTGGTGAGACCCCATCTTTAAAATCATCCACACCTGCCTGCAGAAAGGGCAGAGGCTGGACAGACAATCTCCATTCCTGATACACATTCCTCCATGGGGCAAATGTACACAGCATACCTAAGAGAAGTAAGTGACCAGTTCTAGAAGCCTAATGACTTTCTCCTGTACCATGCTAGTGCCCATTCCTTCCTTGGTAAACTGTTGCTTAGGCATTAAAGCTTTTCAAAGGCCCCACAAACATTTCCTTTTTCTTTTTGGGGGGTGGGGGTGGGGTGGGGCAGGAACTCTATCTAGCCTTGCTCCAAGCTCCAATGCTATGTGCTTTTGACTAGCACCCAGACCTTTGTCTGCTTCACCACTCTCTCACCACCTTCTGACTGCACTTTAGGGATCAATTTACAGGCTAGTCTGAATCATTCAGCCCCGCTAGAGCCCCACCTACCTTATAAAGGTCATACCCACCCGGGCTCAGCAAGGCCACTAAAGTTCCACATCACAGTCTCTGCTGAATGAACTTCAGGAGCCCGTGAACACAGCTTTACCAGGCTGAAAAAAAACACACATCAAATACCACCCGCTGCGGGTCTCACGTTCTTAGTGGTGTCTGACCTTCCTGTTATCTTCCAATTCAATCCGTGATATTCATGGGACCGTCAGGGGGTGGTGACCAAGCATCCACATGGTTCACCCCAGCCAGTCCATCCGGCCAGTCCATCCGGCCAGTCCATCCGGGACTGGTTTTCCTTGAGTTTCCTCAGGTTCTGCGGTCTTTATCCCATAGAGGTGGCTACTCACTTATTTTTCCATTCCCATAACAACCATACGGATCCCACCTGCCCCAAAACCTACAGCTGCAGGAGCCAGACTATGAAGGGCTCTTTCATCTCTTATTTTAAAAGCTTCCCTTAGCCGGGCGTAGTGGCACACGCCTTTAATCCCAGCACTCGGGAGGCAGAGGCAGGCAGATTTCTGAGTTCGAGGCCAGCCTGGTCTACAAAGTGAGTTCCAGGACAGCCAGGGCTACACAGAGAAACCCTGTCTCGAAAAACAAAAAACAAAACAAAACATAAACCCAAAAACTTCCCCAGGGGCTGGAGAGTTGGCTCAGCAGTTAAGAGCATCGACTACTCTTTCAGAGGTTCTGAGTTTGATTCCCAGCAACCACATGGTGGCTCACAACCATCTGTAATGGACACCCTCTTCTGGTGTGTCTGAAGACAGCTACAGTGTACTCACACATACATGAAATAAATAAATCTTGTTCTTTTGTTTTTTTTCGAGACAGGGTTTCTCTATATAGCCCTGGCTGTCCTGGAACTCACTTTGTAGACCAGGCTGGGAAATAAATAAATCTTTAAAAAAAAAAAAAAAGCTTCCCCAATTTGCAGAGCTCAGAGGGCAATGACTTCCCAATTCTTGCTTTTCTACACTAGGCTTTAGTCAGGTCAGTGACATGCTGACTCGTGGTTGCTCTGCACGGGGCTAAGGCGCTGGCCCCAGGACACGATCACTCCCACCTCCCTCTCCCCACTCTGCTCTCTTGAGTTTTCCTGTTTTGTTTTTAAAGTTTTGAGTTCCAAGAAGGGCTAATTTGTGCCCTCCCTTAAATCCTACCCTAAAGGAAATGGACGCCAACACCTGCACCTCATCTCTCACCGCGTCTCCTGCCAAATCAGAGCCTAGCGTTGTTAGCTCATCACACTGTCCTGTTGCTATTTAGAGACACCACGGTCAAGGCAACTATCACAAGAGAAAACATTTTATTGGGGGCTTGCTTAGAGTTTCAGAGATTTAGTCCATTATCAACACTGTAGGGCGCATAGCTCCGGCCATGTGTCAGAGCTGTATCATTATCCGCAAGCAGAGAGGCAGAAAGACACTGGGCCTGGCTTGGACTTTTGAAACCTCAGTGCCTACTCCCAATGACATACTTTCTCCAACAAGGCTACACTTTAATCCCTCTAATTCTCAAACAGTTCCACGCTCTAATGACTTAAGCATTCAAACATAGGCGGCCATGGGGACCATCCTCACTCAAGCCAGCACAGCTCCCTCCCTGCCTCTCTTCTCTGACCCTAGAGAAGTCTCTCTTGAGACTCAGGTTCTTTCTGTCTACATAGAAGAGAACCTTTACCTATGAATTGGGCATAAAGTCTCTCCCCAAATGGTTTGTACTGAAAGCTTAGTCCTCAGCTGGTGTTACAATTGAGAAGTGACTGGATTATAAGATGCTAAATTCATCAATGAATTCATAGCGGAGTGGCTACTAGGTGGTACCTTCTTCAAGGTCACTGGAGGTATGCCTGTGAAGGCATACTATTACTTAGTCCCCGTCCTACCCCTACTTCCTACCCATGATGTGATTGGTCCTTTACATTTGTCCCAGGCCCCAAAGCAGAGACATCTGACTGGAGAGAAACCTCTGGCCTGATCCAAAGGCAATCCTCCTCTCCTCCAGTTATTACTGAAAGGAGATTTGGGGGGGGGGGGTGTTGGCTAGTTTTTGTTTGTTTGTTTTGTTTTGTTTTTCAGGGTTTTTTTGTTTTTCGTTTTTGTTGTTTTTAGAGACAGGGTTTCTCTGTGTAGACCTGGCTGTTCTGGAACTCACTCTGTAGACCAGGCTGGTCTCGAATTCAGAAATCCACCTGCCTCTACCTCCCAAGCACTGGGATTAAAGGCATGCGCCACCACCGACCGGCTCCTCTTCCTCCTTCTTGGCTTCTGTTTTCTCAACTGTCCACTCTAATGTCCTTCGGGTGAGAGCAGTTGTCTTCTCCACTTCCAGAATTTTTTCTGTCTACATGCTCTGCTGAGAACCCTTGATTGGCAGTGAGAAAACCAGGGTTTGAACTGGCCTTAGTGGCTCATGCCTACAATTCAGGCCCTTGGGAGGGAGAGGCAGGCGTATTCAGAGGTCATGGTCAGCCTTAGCTAAGCAGCAAGTTCAAGGCCAACCTAGGTCTCAATAGACCCAGTGTATAGGTGTCTATGTGCACATACCTTTTTAATTTGTTTCATCTCCATTATTTAACATTTATTTTTAAATTATGTGCATGCATGTTTGTCTGTATAGAGGTATGTACAAGTGACTGCAGTTGTCCAAGAAGGGCCAGAAGAGGATGCCCCAGAAGCTGGAGTTATTGGTTAGCTGTGGCCACCGGAAGTGGCTGCTGGGAACTACACTTGCTCCTTCTTCAGGAACAGTCTTTGTCATTAGTCACTGAGCCACCTCTCATGCAGTTCTCCAAACCCAAGCCACCAGAGGCAGGAAGCAGAGGGCAAGCAAAAACCAGCAGCCCCGAGAACCTGAGCCACCTCTGCCTCTCTTGGCCCCACTCCTCTCAGTTCCATGGTGAGGCTGCTAGTGTCTCTCTAGACCAAGATCTTCTGGAATCCTGTCCTCTGGTTAGGGCTGGACTTCAGTTGGTCCCAAGTGCTGGGATTAAAGGCGTGCACCATCATGCCCAGCTTCTTCTTCTTTTTTTTTTTTTTTAGTACATGGTTTTTGTGTCCTGAAACTAGCTCTGTAGACCAGGCTGGCCTTGAACTCACAGAGATCCACCTGTTTCTGCCTTTCCTTTCTGGGTTTAAAGGTTTGTGCCACCACTCCCTGGCTCTTTTCTTTTCCTTTTCTTTTTCTCTCTTTCTTTTTCTCTTCTCTTCTCTGTTTTTTTTGTTTTTTTGTTTTTTTTGTTTTTTTTGTTTTTGGTTTTTCGAGACAGGGTTTCTCTGTATAGCCCTGGCTGTCCTGGAACTCATTTTGTAGACCAGGCTGGCCTCGAACTCAGAAATCCGCCTGCCTCTGCCTCCCGAGTGCTGGGATTAAAGGCGTGTCTTTTCTCTTTTTGAGATATGGCCTCACTATGTAGTCCTGGCTGTTCCGGAACTATGTAGAGCAGATTGGCCTCAAACTCACAGAAATCCGTCTGCCTCTGCCTCCCAATGCTAGGACTTAAAGGTGTGCAGCAGCAGGGCCCGGCTTTAAGCATGTATTTATTGTTATATCTGTGAGGGCACACATGACACTAAGAGCGCGTGGAGATGGGTGGACAGCCTGGAAGAGACCGTTCTCTCCTTTTACCATGCGGTTTCTGGGAAAAACTTACTACATAGCTCCAGCTGGTCTATGTGAAGTCAAGTGAGGTTAGCCTGCCTCTCCGGAGTGCTGGATTAAAAGCATGAGCCACCACACTGGGCCCAAGGACTGCAGGCTTCTAAAAATACCTAACACTGCCTGCGTGCGTGCATGCGCGTCTATGAGCGCGTGTGTATGCTAGGAATCGAACGCAGAGCCTCGTGTTTGCCACTGAGCTGAATTCCCCAACTTCTACACACCTACACTATCTATAATGACTAGAGGACAGCTGGGTGTCTGGACCTCCAGTCCTAGTAAGAAATACAGCTGCGAAGTGCACCATGGTCTAAGCATTAACTCTTCTTCAAAAATCCCTGACCTCCGCCATTACCCCATCCCCCAAGTCGCCTTAGTTGTGATTCCTGACCAGCCTTTCCTGTCCTCAAATCTCGGTTTTGCCATCTGTATAAGCTCCCTCCCTACGGCACAGCAAGCCCAACCCGGGAGAACCCGATCCGGCTCGAGTAGAGCTTTAAGCTATAGGTGAAAAGCCAGGAAAATGACTGACGCTTCCTCCCCTTCGGACACCTCTAAGCCATCCCAGGTCGCGACGGTTCCCTAAGCGACCCCTGGAGGCGTGTCTAAACGCTGGGGGCCACGCCCACGAGAGCCGGACGCCTCCTCCGCGCCTCGTCCGGCGAGCCCGGAATGGGACCTGCGTGACGTCAACCCACTTCCCATGTAGCCATCCGCCACACGAAAAAGTAGTCCCCGTCCCCAGCTGACCTCAGCCCTAACACCGGGCAGCATGTGACTTCTAGAGTCCTTCTGGACCCGATGACGGCTCTGAGTCGTCTGAGAGGCCTTCTGAAACCCCGCAGATCTCTCTTTCCCCGGGGGGCGGCGGCGGATGTAGTTCCGGTTCGTGGGAGGCCGATGGGTTCCTCCGCAACGGGGGTGAGAGGATGGCGACCTCGTCGATGCCGGAGTCGGAGAGCGACACAGCAACCAGAGGCTCAGGTTAGCGGCAGCCGGACGCGGGCCGCCCCTCTGCACCATGCCGTGCACCGGGGCCCTGCCGCGAGGCTGCCGGGTGGCGGGCTCCGGGGCCGGCGGGGCTGTCCGAACAGGGCCCCGGGGTCCCAGGCCCTTTAGCCGCTCTCGCCTTTGCCTGAGCGGAAACCCAGCGCCGCCACAAGATGGCGCCGGGCCTGGAGCTCAGGCAGCGCCGGGGACAGCCCCGAGTCACCAGGCCCCGCGACCGTCGCTGTCAGCCCCCTCCGCAGGGGAGCCCGGGGAGGGGAGTGAACCACTGACCCCGGGGGCCTGCGGGCTGTACCACGGGCTCCTCATCCGAGGGGACGCGGGGAACGGAGGGCTGAGCCGCTGTGTCCGCCCAGGGTCGACTCATGCCACTGGGAGGAGCATTGGGTCGTGATCACCCACCGGGACCACCCTTCCCAGAGGGGCCCTAGCCTGAGAGGCCAGGCGTCCCTGTTCTTTTCTGGAAGGTTCCCTTTCCAGGAAACCCCGCCCCGTCTGGTCCGATGCTCAGTCTTTGCATCTGCGGAATGGGCACACTGGTGCATCTGGGTGGGTACTGCTTGGCCGGGCCCGAAAGGTGGACCACTTGTTGCAACCATGGTCGTATCGCCCGGCAGAGTGAAAGCCTCAAACCCCGCGCTTCGCTGTCAGTCGGTCCCCAGAACCAATGGAGGAGAACGAGGTGGAGAGCAGTAGCGACGCGGCCCCTCGGCCCGGCCAGCCGGAGGAGCCTTCTGAGAGCGGCCTGGGTGTGGGCACCTCAGAAGCTGTGTCCGCGGACAGCAGCGACGCTGCGACTGCCCCAGGATTAACAGAGGCCGACGACTCTGGCGTCGGGCAGAGCTCGGACGGTGGCAGCCACTCTGTGGTATGGGATCAGTCTGGATGGTGTGGGCAGGGGGACCGTCAGCAAAGCTTACTTGTAGAAAATAATTGTTTTTGAGGCAGACGGCACGCTATGCCAAACTGCTGTGGTCGGTTTTGACAAGCCCCACGGTTAAGAGACATACTTAAACCACTTGTTTCTGGAATCTGCAGAAACGGAAACTGAGGCAGAGCATGCTTGCTGTCGACCGAGCCAGAGTTAATTATCCATGGTCTTACCCAGAGCCCTTAGCCTCCGTGAGCCCGGTTCAAATGTTGATCCATCACCGTCACCTTAGTCTTCCCATCTGTCAAATGGAACGGGAGAGCCTGGTTCTACGAATGCTAGGCTGTAAGGGGAAACTGAGCCATGTCTTCCTGACCCATTACTTTGTGATTTGAGCAGGTTACCCAGGTTCTAGCCCCCATCTCCCCTGTTAAGTGAGAATTAGAAACATATTCATCTCTGGTAGCTTCAAGAGTAATTTTGCGAGATGGGGATTGTATCTGGACTCCACTTGATGGAGATATGAGGTAGTGGCCCTGGGTATGCAGTTTAGGGTTTCATTATGTCAGCAGAAGTGGGCCTACCTGGGGTCTAACTTACCCTAAATTACAGGGTTACTGCTAGGGACAGGACAGGTGTGGTCCAGGTCCTTGCAGAGAACATAGCCTGGTGTGGAAAACGTTGAGGTGCAGGGGTGGGCTGGGATTGGGCTGAGGAACTGGGTCCATAGAGGAAAGCTTCTCTTCTCAAAGAGTAAACTCAACCTGTTGTCATTCGTGTGGTGAGGAGACATGTGAAGCGTGCAGGAGTAGAAAGGTCCTGAGTAAGGTCTAGCTTGCCCTCTAGAGGGGGCAGTGCCTAAATGGCTATGAGAAAGCTGGGTGGTGTCCATGGAAGAGAGGCAGCAGGGGGAGTGATGGATGCAAAAACCCATCTGACAGTTGTGCCTCCTGGCTGTGGCCTGTGGTCTAGAGAGCTGCTGCTTTTACCCCTGGGGTAGTTCCTGACTACCTCCGAGGGCCCTAGGGCAATCACTGACTGGAGAGCTCTCCCAGGCCGCTGTAGGGTTGAAGTGTGGGTGGGTGGGTGGCTTTATTTGTTGTTTCTGGGGTATCTACAGGCTGTTCTGTTGTGCCTCACACCTGGCTCCTGAACTGCCCTCTGCTTCCTACTCCTAGGAGGAGGTATCCGAGAGCATCTCAACGGACCCTTTACCTCATGGCTGCCTCCCTGATTCATCTTCTGTGTCCCGGGGACCAGTGGCAGAGGTGCCCGGCGGCCCCCCAGCTCTGGTGCATTCCAGTGTTCTCCCAGACCCCAACATGCTGGTGTCTGACTGTACAGCCTCCTCTTCAGACCTGGGCTCTGCCATTGACAAGATCATCGAGTCTACCATTGGTCCAGACCTCATCCAGAGTGAGTAGGGAGAGGGTGTGGCCCTGTCCAATCCCACAGCCATCTGTGTCGATGAATGAAGATGAACTACCTGACTGTGGAATGTGTAAGGGGAACTTAAAACTGTCTCCTAGTGGTAAACAACACAAGTATCAAACACGACGTCACTGTAAGTTCTTAGTATGATGCCTGGATGTCACAGTGCTAAGAAGTAGGGGGAGCTGTAGCCGGGCCAGGAAGATGGCTCAGCTGATAGTGCTTATCAAGTAGACCTGGTGACTGCCTTTAAACCCACAGAACAGTGGAATGAAGGAACCAACTCTCAAAAGTTGTCATCTGACTTCCACACGCATGCCCATATACACGCATGAAGTACATGCAGCAGTAACTAATTTTAAGAAGTAGAAACAGGGGGCTGGTGAGATGGCTCAGTGGGTAAGAGCACCCGACTGCTCTTCCGAAGGTGATAAGTTCAAATCCCAGCAACCACATGGTGGCTCACAACCATCCGTACCGAGATCTGGCACCCTCTTCTGGAGTGTCTGAAGACAGCTACGGTGTACTTACATATAATAAATAAAATAAATCTTTAAAAAAAAAAAAAAAAAAAGAAGAAGTAGAAACAGTTGTATCTGGCTTTGTGCTGGGGGTAGTTATAAACACTTGACATATAAGAGGGGGCAGATCTTCCAGTAATCTCCAGAGGAGATGGCTGCCATTAACCTGGTCCATATAAGAATTATAAGGCACGTGAGAGAGACACCAAAAAATGACTGGGTAACAGTGACTCTGGTAAATGGAGGTTTCTCCTGGGCAGTAACTCAGAAAGGTGACCCCTGAGTTCAAGCTGCGTAGTACTGCGCTGGGTCTTTAGGTTAGGAACTTGCATACAACACTAGCATCCCACAGAGCTCTGCTATGGTCTGAGAAGCATTCTGAGACAGGTGCCTGCGGGATCTGTGTCCTGAGGAAGTTTAGAGGGGATAGAGGACGACTTGGCCCATTTGTCAAAACCCGGGCTGTCAGGTGGGCTCTGGCATCCTGGTGACTGGGCTAGCACATCACCTACACCAGACCACACCAGCCTGCAGTGGGTGTGTCCAAGGTGCAAGGAGTGACACAGCTACTCTCCAGTTGCCAAGTAGAGTCCAAGGGTGTGGGCCTATTGTCAAGGTCCCTCTCAGAGTCTCACCCTCTGCCCTTTCTGCCAGGCTGCATCACTGTGACCAGTGGTGAAGAGGGAGGAGCTGAGACCACACAGTACCTGATCCTGCAGGGCCCGGATGATGGTATGAAACCTGTCACCAGTCCCTGGGAGCCTGTAATGGATGGGGGCAAAAGTCAAGACTCCATATGACCCTGGAGGGTTAGCCATTGCTCTGGACTCTGATAGATGGCCTCTGTGGGAAATCTGGACCTGCCTGTGAGCTCATGGCCAGCTTTGCCTTCCACCTTCTCTCCTGTGCTTCCTCAGGAGCTCCCATGGCATCATCCATGACTACTTCCACCTTGGCCAACAGTCTGGCAGCCATCGAAGCCCTGGCTGATGGCCCCACATCCACATCTGCATGCCTTGAGCCTCCCGAGGAGCTCCAGGGAGAGCCCAGCTCTGTAGCACAGCCACCCCCAGCACCTGTCGCTGAGGAGCTGGACCTGCAAAGCCTGGAGGCCATGATGGAGGTGGTGGTTGTGCAACAGTTTAAGTGCAAGATGTGCCAGTACCGGAGCAGCACCAAGGCAACCCTGCTCCGCCACATGCGGGAACGGCACTTCCGCCCAGGTGCGTCCACGGCAGCCATGGGCCTGATAGGGACAGACACAGAGCCACATGTGGCAGCTTGTTCCATTCTCTCAGCAGCTCTAGCAGCAGCAGCAGCAACTGGTAAAAGGGGCCGTGTACGGAAGTGGGGTACTTCCACCAAGATCACAGAGGAGGACGGGCCAGAGGAGGAGGAGGAGGAGGATGACATTGTGGATGCTGGGGCAATTGACGATCTGGAGGGTAAGGTGGAGGACCACCACACTCATCTATAAAGACTGAGAGAGACAGCAGTGCAGCACAGCAGAAGGTGAAGCTGCGGGGCAGGCAGAGCAACAGAAGAAAGGAAGCCAGCAAAAAGATACACACACTTCTTATAGCTCCATTCCCTACCTGTGCTTCTAAAATATTCAGTGCATGCACATAAGAACTGTTAGTAGAGCTGGGCGTGGTGGCACATGACCACAGTCCCAGCCCTGGGGAGGATCAGGAGCTTGTCGTCTTCACTTTAACTACATAATTTGAGGCCAACCTCAAATGAGACCCCAAATCAACCCAAAACAAAAATATTTCACTTTTTTCTTACCCTGCCTCCATGTGTGTTGTGTGTGTCAGTGGGTGTGTGTGCAGCCAGAGGTAATGTCAGCCGTCTTCCTCGGTGGCTGCCTGCTTGCTTTCTCTTTCTTTCTTTCTTTCTTTCTTTCTTTCTTTCTTTCTTTCTTTCTTTCATATTTTCTTTATTTACATTTCAAATGCTATTCCCAAAGCCCCCTATACCCTCCACCCTCCTTCCTTTCTTTCTTTCTTTCTTTCTTTCTTTCTTTCTTTCTTTCTTTCTTTCTTTTTATTTATATGAGTATACTGTAGCTGTCTTCAGACACACCAGAAGAGGGCATTAGATCACATTACAGATGGTTGTGAGCCACCATGTGGTTTCTGGGAATTGAACTCAGGGCCTCTGGAAGAGCAGTCAGTGCTCCCGCTGAGCCATCTCTCCAGCCCTCTGCCTCACTTTTTGAGGCAGGGTTTCTTCCTGCACCTAGAGCTTGCTGATTCTGCCAGAAGCCCAGGGGCCCTCCTGCCTTTCTCTCCAGTGTTGGGACTGTGCTGCCATGCTCCGCTTTTGGACATGGGTTCTGGGAGATTGAACTCAGACTCTCATTGACGGAGCTGATTCACCAACCCCTTGACTCACTCCCAAGTTTTTGTATGTGTATGCCCATGTGTATGTGCACTATTGGGTGCAATTCCTGTAGAGGCCAGAAGAGGGTGCTGTTCACCTGGAGCTCTAGTTAACAGCAGTTGAGGCTGTTCCACATGGGTGCTGGGAACTGAACTTGGCTCCTCTACCAAAGCAGCAAGTGAGCCATCTCTCCAGTCTCTTTTTTTCTTCCCCTAACTTTCTGAGATGGAGTTTACTTGTGTGTAGCCCTTGGTGGTCTCAGATGCGTATTCCTCCTGAATGTTGGGATTATAGGGATATGCCACCATAACTGGCTCACTTTCCCCCCTAAACTTTACAAGATCTAGTAAGTATTTTTGCTACAGGATGCTTGAACCTGTTTCTAGTTAAGGTATGGCTCAGCCCATAGCACACACCTTTAGTCCCTCTGGCTAGAATATAGACATGCCCTTAGTACACATCATTAATTCCAAACAATTAAGGTAAAGTTAGTTTATCGAAGGGAGCACCATGCTTGAAAGTCTAATTGAGTGACAGACAAAGTGATGAATCAGAAAGTTGACAGAATAGGATCTGCCCAACTCTTGTGAGAAGAGAAAGGGAGAGACAAGACATTGGGGAGGAGAAGCATCCATGCTGGATACAGTAGAGTTCTGGGGAACGGAGTGGGGTGGGGGGTGGGGGAAGCAGCAGAGAGAGGAAGCAGGAAGCCGTTTTACTTGGAGAGTTTTATAGACAGGTTGTAGATAGAACAAGCTAGACACAGGGGAAGCCAGAATGAGAACAAAAAGGAGCAGAAGATGAGTTATTTTGAGGCAAAGCCAGGTTGACTAAGTCAGCTGGTATTTGAGCCAGAAGAGCTGAGTTAACAAGGCAGCCAGAGCTCAGAAAGAACTAGGGAAGCATGAGCTTACTCAGCAGCAGGTCTCAGAGACTGAGGACATTCTAGGCCTAGATTAGATTATCCGGAGGCCAGCAGCTTCCAGGACTGGGTCTGGGTTAGCAGATGGCAGCATGAGCTTCTCAGACAACAATTACAATGGGAGAATAAGTTACCTTTTACCCATTTTATAACTAAGTTTTTCTGGGTTGGACTGGGTTCATTTTACTGTTAAGCTCATTTTACTGTTGAACGGTTATGCATGGCTGTTGTCCACCTGGTGGGACCGTTGAATCTTAGAGCTCGTAGACGGACTGCTCGTTGCCTGCTTGCTGCCAGAGGCATAAGGGGCTTTAGAACCAGTTAGGTCTTTGTGCTTCTGGTTGAGGTGAGCAGTTGGCAGGTACCAGGAGAGGTGCCTAGAAGGAAGGATAGTCGGTCCCCTGTGGGGAGGTGCAGGGGTCCCTGTAGAAGCACCCTCGCTGATGGGGAGATAAGGAGACAGGACTGGAAGTGTGGGTCTACACACTGTCCTTTACTCTTGCCACAGAGGACAGTGACTACAATCCAGCCGAGGATGAGCCCCGGGGCCGGCAGCTAAGGCTCCAGCGTCCCACACCTAGTACCCCGAGACCTCGACGGAGGCCTGGCCGGCCTCGAAAGCTGCCTCGCCTAGAGACCTCAGACCTTCATGATGGTAAGATTTGGTCATGGAATGGGCTGTATGTGTAGGTAACGTGGCTCTGCTGTCTGATGCATCTCAGGTGCTCCAGAGACTGAATATATGCAAAGCAGCCGTTTCTAGCCACTGGCTGTAGGCCTCCCAGGAAAGGAGCCCTCCTGTCACCAACTAGAGAAACCTAGCCTTGGTGACTATGCAGGCTTTTGGAGATGCCTTTTAGTAACAAATTGTCACAGTGAGAGGAGGGGTTGGGCCTTTCTAAGTGAACAAGTAAAAGTTTAAACTGAACTGAAGAGAGGAGAGGAGCCGGTGGTTGAGCGATCTGTGAGAAACTATGGTCAGAGCTTAGCAGTGGGCACAGAAGAGACTCTGCGTGGTTGTAAGCACAAGCTCTGTTGCATACTAGCTCTGACTAGAGCCTGCATGCCACCATGGAGAGTTGACAGCATCCACTTGTGTGGTAGCCACTGTGTATGCACCATTTGGAGATAGAGCCTGTGGTCTCTGTAGAAGAACTGTCATGTACAGAAAAGTAAATATATCCCACACAGGCTGTGGCTTCATGATTTCAGGGGACAAGGAAATGGCTCAGTGGGTGAGGGTCTGCTGTGAAAGTGCGCCCTGAGTTCAAAGCCCAGCAGCAAAAGGGAAACCTGCGGTGGCTGTGTGTCTGTGTTCCCAAGGGGGGCTGCAGAGACAGGGTGATCCTAGGGGTTCATGGCCAGCAAGCCTAGCCAAATGTGGAGCTTCGGGGTTGGTGAGGCACCCTGGCTCAAGTGAATAAGGCAGAGAGGAGCACTGTTGCTGGTGGTGTAAGAATTGGTACATGTATTCTCTCTCTCTCTCTCTCTCTCTCTCTCTCTCTCTCTCTCTCTCTCTCTCTCACAGAGGAGACACTGTTTCCAATCTGTATCATTCTTAGTTTTAAAACAAATAAATTCTTAGTTTTAACACAAACATATGTGTGTGTGTGTGTGTGTGTGTGTGTGTGTGTGTGTGTGTAAGCAAGCATGTCACAGCATCCTCAGGTCAGAGGACACCTGCAAGAGCTTGGCTGCAGAGAGTTGTTTATTCACTAAGCCTTCACGCTGGCTCTGGTCTGTCTGTCTGTCTGTCTGTTTGCCTGCCTGCCTGCCTGTCTGTTTTGTTGTGGTGGTTTTCTGAGCTAGGGTCTCACTATGTAATTCTGGCAGGCCTGGAACTCATTACGTAGAAAGATCCACCTGCCTGCCTTCTAAATTCTGAGATTAAAGGTGTGTACGGCACTAGTTGATGCCACTCTTATTATTTAAAATAGTATTTTACTTATTTGTTGATAGTGCTAGGATTGAACTACGTTTTCTGGGTTTGTTTTGTTTGTTAACTTTACATGCTTGGGTGTTTTATCTGTATATATGTTTACTGTGTGTATACAGTGTCTGTGGAGGCATCAGATCCCCTGGGACTGGCATTACAGACAGCTATGAGCTGCCTTGTGGGTACAGGGAATTTAACCTGAGTCCTCTGAAAGAGCAGCCAGTCCTCTTACCCACTGAGCCTATCTCTCCAGCCCTTTAGATAGGATTTTTAAACAATTTGAAAAGCTGTCACATTCCGATTATACTTCAAAGAGTTTGTCCGTGAAGTCCTCTTGCTATGGACCCTCCCTTGGGTCACCAGCCTCTCAAGGGTGTGCCAGTGTCAAAGACACTGTTGTCTCAGGGACCCACAGTATCCTTGTGGGTTACTAGATCAGTTGGCAGATGGGACAGTTGAGACTCGGGGAGGGGGAGGACTTTTGCCAGAGGATGCACAGCCACCCAGGGAGTGGGGCTGAGTCTAGATCCTAGCTGTCGGAGCTGTTGTGAGTCTAGATCCTAGCTGTCGGAGCTGTTGTGAGTCTAGATCCTAGCTGTCGGAGCTGTTGGAGCTGAGATACTATCCCTTTTCAGTCTTGCTATGCTGAGTAGATCAGGTCAGAAGCAGTATGAAATCTATACTGCCTTCTGAACACGGGCTGTGGGCTGTGTGTACCATCAGTGGTTAGCTGGGGGGTTGACTGGCCTCTGCTCCTAGAATGTGTGACTGATTATGTTCTTTGTGTCCATGACAGGTGTAGGAGAGCCTCTAGTGACTTCCCAGAGCACAGCGAGCCCTCCAGAGTTGCAGGATCTCGAAGTCCCCAGCTCCTCAGACTTGAGGGCCCTGGGCAAGGTGCGGAAGGGCCTGGTGGAATCAGGTGTTAGTCAGTCGGATGCTGAGAACGCAGCCCCATCGTGCCAGGATGAAGCTGATGCCCCACCCCGCCGCCGCGGAAGACCTTCCAGGCGGTTCCTAGGGAAGAAATACCGAAAGTAAGTAGACTAGAGCATAGGTGAGCTTGATGGGCGAGCAGGGGTGGGGTGGGGGATGCTCCCCGAGCCTGCAGCTCAGCCCGTGCCTCCACCCCTTCCAGGTACTACTATAAGTCACCCAAGCCACTGCTCAGGCCTTATCTGTGCCGCATATGTGGCTCACGCTTCCTGTCCCACGAAGACCTTCGTTTCCACGTCAACTCCCATGAGGCTGGTGACCCACAGCTCTTCAGGTGCCTGCAGTGCAGCTACCGCTCCCGCCGCTGGTCCTCGCTCAAGGTGTGGCATTCATTCGTTCAGGAGCTCCCGGGGCTGGGAGGACCAGCCAGGATGGAAAGCTTGGGAGGATGCTGGGATGTGGGGTCCTGAGGAGGCTGCCATAGGCAGTTGACAGGGGGCCAGTGAGTGACACCTCACCTTCTGAGAGAATGTAGACATGTTTATTCTAACTGCAGACTGGCCCATGGGGGTTCTTCACAGTGAGTCCTTCCAGCAGGTGGCAGTGGTATTGCTCTAAGGAGGGCACCTCTTTCATCTCCCCTGAGAGTGTGGCCAATAGCAGACCAAGCTGCGGTTGTCATTTTGTGCCCCACTGAGGGAGGTTTGGTCTGTGACTTGGCTGCCCCAGTGCTATAGCATGGAGGTGCCCTTCAGGCCCTGGTGGGCAGTCCTGCTCTTTCTCCTTG
Source organism: Mus minutoides (assembly GCA_902729485.2). Taxonomy (NCBI): domain Eukaryota; kingdom Metazoa; phylum Chordata; class Mammalia; order Rodentia; family Muridae; genus Mus; species Mus minutoides. Next base: position 491,175 of record LR750032.1, read on the forward strand.
GGCTGCTCCCTCCCCCGCCCCCCGCCCCCAGTCCTGCAGTTGTATCTGGGCTCCTTAAGGGACTGTTCCACAGCGCTGAAGGGAAGGCATGGGCTACAGAGCCACATCGTCCAGCTCCAAGCTTGTTAAGGCAGGGTCCTGACATGCTGAGCCTTGTTTCCTTTTTGGTCAGATGGTAAAGCCAGCAACAGGACTGGCACAGTAGGTACTCTCTGAGGAGAATTCCCAGCCTGGCAGCAGGCTCTGCTGTCCACACTCAGTCCAAGGTTGTGAACGCAGGTGGGGAAAGGGAGAGGAACTGAGCCTGCAGTTGTGTCTGCTTCTCCCAGGAGCACATGTTCAACCACGTGGGCAGCAAGCCCTATAAGTGTGACGAGTGCAGCTACACCAGCGTCTACCGCAAAGATGTTATTCGCCATGCGGCCGTGCACAGCCAGGACCGGTCAGTGAGTTGTGCGGGCGCAGTGGAGGGTAGACAGGGAAAACGTGGCCCAAATCCTGATAAGTCCTATGGAGCACACCTACCCTGGGCCTGTGATGGTCAGAGTCCAGGTGAATCATCCTCACAGTTGTCCCAGAATCCCCAGGGCCAGGGCCTTGAGGGCTCCAGTTCAGACTCTTCCTTCATCTGGGAAATGGAGACAGTGTTGAGGGGCCTGAGGGAAACTGTGTGACTGCAGGGGTTTACACATGATCCGAAGGCCTCAAGTCAGCTGCAGCCCCCCCCCTTACCCAGTGCTGAGAGCAGATAAGGGCTGGGCAAAGCACGTTTCCAGGCCTGGTGGGCTGCTCGGTGACTTACAGCTAGGCAGCAAAGAACTGGTTTCTTTGGCATATGACCTATGAACAGAGGATGGGTAGAGACCCCCGAGAACCATGGTATGTGACAGTTTTCCTAGATGTTACTTGTTTCTTTAAAGAGAAGGAGGTGTGTTGCCACCTAGGATCCTGGTCACCAGGTTTAAGCCCCCAGGGCTGTTTCCTGTGGAACTTGGGAGTGTAGGAGAATGGCCTGTAGTGTAGGAGAATAGCCTGTAGTGTAGGAGAATGGCCTGTAGTGTAGTGTTCTGTGAATGGAGAGAAGACCCATGTCCCAGACTAACCAGCACCGGGCTGTTGTCACCTCTGGAGCCTTAGCCTTCTCCCCAGAGGACGCCAGCTGGTTTTCCATGTGTTCAGAAGAGAGGGCATGGGTAGTGAGGAGTGCTGATCAGGCCTGAGACTGGGTGGCCTGTGGGGAAGCTGTGGTGTAACACTTTCTTTTTTTTTCCTAGAAAGAAGAGGCCGGATCCGGTGAGTGTGGGGCCCTGGACTGCTGATGGGTAGTGGGTGGGACAGAAAGTGAGTGCTCCTGCTGTTTCCCCTTTTTTCCCCCCCTCTGACCTCTCATTATACCTTCCCAGACCCCAAAGCTGAGCTCTTTCCCTTGCCCAGTGTGTGGCCGTGTTTACCCCATGCAGAAGAGACTAACACAGCACATGAAGACTCATAGCACCGAGAAGCCACACATGTGCGATAAGGTGGGTGGGCCAGCCAGGGCTGGGGCTACAGGCAGGGCCTTCCTTCTCTGGGCCATCTCCATCTGACTCCACATTCCCCGCTGCCCTCAGTGTGGAAAGTCCTTTAAGAAGCGCTACACCTTCAAAATGCACCTGCTCACACACATCCAGGCCGTTGCCAACCGCAGGTGCGTCCCCACTGGAGGTCCGTGGGTTAGGGAGAAACCCTTTGTGTTTCTGAGCTCCCCTCCTTCAAATTGCCTCCAGATTCAAGTGTGAGTTCTGCGAGTTTGTTTGTGAGGACAAGAAGGCACTGTTGAACCACCAGCTGTCCCATGTGAGCGACAAGCCCTTCAAATGCAGCTTTTGTCCCTACCGCACCTTCCGTGAGGACTTCCTGCTGTCTCATGTGGCTGTCAAGCACACAGGTCAGGCCAGCCCTCCAGTCCTTATACCCTCATCAGAGCTCAGCTCTCTTTGTCCCTCTCAACACCCCAAACCACAGATAGACTTCCTTCTGCTATAAAGGGACTCCTGTGTCATTACTTCTGTCCTGAACCCAGTGCCAGCAGCTTGCTTTCTCTGACTTAGTTATGAAGGAGGAAAATGGAGGTACCTACTCTGTCTTAGTTAGGAAGGTGACCTTAAGAATGACCCCTGGATAGCCGGGCGTGGTGGCGCACACCTTTAATCCCAGCACTCAGGAGGCAGAGGCAGGCGGATTTCTGAGTTCGAGGCCAGCCTGGTCTACAGAGTGAGTTCCAGGACAGCCAGGGCTATACTGAGAAACCCTGTCTGGAAAAACAAAAAAATGACCCCTGGTAGGAAGGCTGTATATAGAAGTAGCGCTGGTCCTTTATGTTCTAATCCACCAGAGGGGACAGCAGTGTTTGTCCAAGCATGGTAATGACTTAAGCTAGGAACCCCTAGGGCCTCCTAGAGGCTGTGTGGGTGCAAGCATTCCCTGTGCCCCTAGGCGCCAAGCCCTTTGCGTGTGAGTACTGCCACTTCAGCACTCGCCACAAGAAGAACCTGCGCCTCCACGTACGATGCCGCCATGCCAACAGCTTTGAGGAGTGGGGAAGGCGCCATCCTGAGGAGCCCCCGTCCCGCCGCCGCCCCTTCTTCTCTCTACAACAGATAGAAGAGCTGAAGCAACAGCATAGTACAGCCCCTGGCCCTCCCCTCAGCTCACCAGGACCCAAGGTAGGCTGGGACACAGCACACAGCCTATGTCTCTGTGGTGGACACCCGCCTGGTTAGAAGAGGGTAGCCTTCCAGCACTTGTCTAGACAACAGAAACACCTACAGCAGTAGCTGATTATTCTTAGATGTGAAGCAATTGGAAAACTCAGTGGTCCTGGACTGCTGTGTCTCCAACTCAAGTAGCTGTGTACAGTATTCAAGGAACTGACATTGGTCTTTGCAGTTACCCTCATTCATGGTCTGCCATAGCTGTAAGAAACAAGAGCAAAAGGAATGTCTGGGAGATGGTAAGAAAGGTGCCTGCTGCCATCCACCCATGCAGACCTCACCCATGCCTGGAAGTCCTGCTTAGTTAAGCAGGCCACCTTTTCAGAGTCATGAATGACAGACTGAAAAGTGTAGTCCTGTCGATGGGTACGCTGCCTTCCCTACTGAAACGAAGTATACTGGTGACAGGAAAGCACGAAGGTGCTTGTGAGGTGGCTTGGCAAGGTAGGGTGTTGCTGCCAAGCCTGATTTGAATCCCCAGGTCTTGTATGGTGGAAGTGGAGCACTGATTCCCCAAAGTTGTTCTCTGATATCCATATGTGCGCTCTGGCAGTCATATGCCTGTACACATACACATGCGACATACACACAAAATGTCTTTTAAAATTAAAGAGGAGAATGGATTGGATTTGGGGTAAGCAGACTTGGGATGAGCAGCTAGTGTTCTGTCGTGGGAGCTACCAGTGACCCTGGAAAGATGACCACACTCAGTTCCTGGGCTCTGGAGTTGGCGGTCTTAGGTTCAGGTTCCAGCCCTTCACTTTCTGAGCCTCACCATTCCACTGAACACTGAACTGGTAAATACCTTTTAGAATAGTATGTGAGATAAACAAGGGACTGGGAGGAAATGATGACATCAGATGTACTTGGTAAATGCACTTCTGGCTACCCCTCTCAGACTTGACCCATTCTCCTCAGGCCCCCCAAGAACCAGCACCTTTCCAGTCACCTGAGACTCCCCCACTACTCTATCCTGATGCACTAGGTGGTGCCACAATCATCTACAAGCAAGGTGAGCCTTGAAGAAGGCAGGGTTAGGGTAGGAACATGACCGGTGGCATTGGGTGCCAAGTGTCCAGCCCGTTTTCAAGCCCAGGTTCCATCCTACCCAGGAGCCGAGGAGTCCACTGCAGTGGCCACTCAGACAGCCTTGGATCTGCTGTTGAACATGAGCGCCCAACGAGAGTTGGGGGCCATGGCCTTGCAGGTAAGCACCTGGGACTTCCCCAAGCTCCTCTATTGACCATGGAGTAAAGGACGTAGTGACTCCAACCTACCCTGCCAGGGACAGATGAGCCTAAACTTGAAGGAGCGGGCTCTATAGGGCCAAAGTAGGTAATCTTTCCCAGTGCACTCTAGTTTCTAGTGCCCATTTGTCTTAGGCATTCTGTTGCTTTGAAGAGACACCATAACCAGGTCAACTCTTATAAAAGAAAGCATTTAATTGAGAGCCTGCTTACAGTTTCAGAGACTAATTCCATGCACTGCATAGCAGCTGAGAACTATATCCTGATCTCCAGCTTAGAGAGTCAGAGGATGGTGATGAAGCATTCAAATAGCTAAGCCTATGGGGACCATTCTCACTCAAAGCACCTCACAATTGCTGTGCTGAGGGTTGGGTTGCTGTGTGGTTCCTGTGCTCTCCTTTGGCATGGTTTCTCAGTGTCTACCATTCCTTAGAAGCTCCTGTATAGGGGCTAAAGCAGCTTCCCTCTATACACAACCTGCAGCTAGAACACTCCCATGGCTTTGTCTAGTTCAGTGGCAAGGCCAGAGCTCTCTCTTGGCACCATCTCATACCCCACACATCTTCCCCAATTTGTCATTATTCTTCCATATCTGCAACCTAACCCATCTTCACAGCCAAACCCCAGATGTTCCTTTAAGAATAGGCTCACTGCTCTGCCCCTCAGTGATCTGTTGTACAGGATGTGATGTGCAGCTTGGCCAATGTGTACAGTGTGCACGTGTCAATTCTTCATAACGTGTCTGAAGAAGGATGGAGGCATAGTTTATGATTCTACTTTATAATTCTGTTAAGTGCAGTACAGAGCTGGACGTCTGTCCGAAAGTTCAGTCTGGATCGCCTGTTTGTCTCCTACTCTTTTCTATAAGTTATTAGGTCTTTGTTACTGCTTTGCAAATGCATATCTTTGAATATGAAAGATGCCTACCTCTCATGTAATTATTGATAAGTTCCCCTCAGTGTTCTGTTGTCTCCTTTAATGTCGTGGTTTCTTTTGGTTGGTTATTGTTACAAAAATCTACGATGTACATTTTGATTTGTTTGATACCATGTTTCATGTAGCCTTAAATGCCTCAAATGGCTTTATTTAAACTCTGACCCTAGTGCTTCTGCCCATGTGCTGGAGTTACAGATGTGTGTGTCACCACACCTGCCCGTGTGCTGGAGTTACAGATGTGTGTGTCACCACACCTGGCTGTGGATTTTCTCAATGGTTTGCCACTTGTCCCTCCACCCCAAGGTGTCAAGGTCACAGTGCTGCTATTTTGGGCCTTGTTGTGGCGGCCACTCTGTACTTTGTGAGGTGTTTAGTAGCATCCCTAGTCTCCACCACCACCAGACAGTATTACTCTCCATACCTAGAAAGTTGGCAGATATTGCTAGATGCTCCTCCAAGGTCCATTCCTGCCCATCTGTCTGCAGTGTGCTCTGCAGTGCTTGTTTGTGTGTGTGTGTGGGGGGGGGGTGGATGGAAGTGTTTAGGCTGTTTTGTGGAGGACAGGGCCAACAGGGCAGAGAGGGTTTCTCTCTGTAACCCTGGCTGTCTAGAACTTACAGTGTAGACCAGGCTGGTCTGAAACTCAGATCGGCCCACCTGTGCCTTTGAGTGCTGGGGAAGGGCATGTGCCACCAGCCCAGCTGCAAAAGTGTGTTTAAGGAAGGACTTGGGATATGTAAATGAGAGGGGACAGCAGAGGCTCTGGTAGGATGGTGAGCCTTAAGGCCCCAATAAGGACCCTTGGACAGCAGCTGTGTTCCAGAAGTGCTTGTTGGCATCATTGCAGGTGGCAGTAGTAAAGTCAGAAGACATCGAGGCAGAGTTGACATCTACTGGTGGGCAACCTTCCGCTGAAGACACCACTCCACGGGTGGTGACACTTCATATGGCAGAGTCAGGGAGCAGTGTTGCAGCTGAGAGCCAGCTAGGCCCATCTGACCTACAGCAGATTGCCTTGCCATCTGGGTCATTTGGTGGGGCCAGCTACAGTGTCATCACGGCACCCCCAGTGGAGGGGAGGACATCAGCCTCAGGCCCACCTTACAGGTAATTCCACCCCTTTTAGCCTTTAATAGGGGCTCCCCACTCCAACCAAGTTAGTAGGAGGCAGAGTTCTAGATTGTACAGTAGACGGAGCAGCAGGAGACTGTCCTATGTAGGATGAGAGTTGGCATTCTTTGGCCATTAGCTATTCTGGGAATTTGGCACTAACTAGCTCCTACAAGATCCAGGTTTTCCTGCTTTTATAAATGAGGAACAGCCTAGTGAGATGAGGCTCTATGCCTTCCCCTCCCCTTAGTGTAAGTCCCTGTGCAATTATGTGAACTGTGTGCATCTGTGTGCATCATGTGCATGCAGGGGCCTTCAGAGACCGGAAGGCATTGGATCCCTTGGGCCTGGAGTTACAAGTGGTTGTGAGCCATGATGTGGGTGCTGGGAACCAATCCTGGGACCTCTGCAAAAGCAGTTGAGTGTCCTTAAGGGCTGTAATCTCTTGCCTCCCCACAACTCATGTCCTGAGCATTCTGAACAAGTATGGGCTCCTTTGTTGACCTGCTGCCTGAGCCTGTGCTTGGCTTCCCTCTGCTGCAAATCTGGGACGTGTTTCTCCACTCACTCGACTTCTCAGCCATCCGAGGAACTCTGACCTGTGCTGTGCTGAGGGTCAGGAGCTTTGAGGAAGCCCCTGGTCAGGTTGCCTTAGGCTGGGTCCTCTGCTCCTGTCCCTTTTGGCCAGACCTGAACAACTGGAGTGTTGTCTTCCTATGGAGGGGAAGGAGGGTCACCCTTAGGCAGGTGACAGCTGGGGTCCGGGTTTGAGCCTCCATTCAGACTCCTTGAGTTTGACTTGCTTGGTGAGGGTTCTTGTAGCCTTTGATCCTTTTCTGGATCCCCATCTCATGCCTCCACTGGGCCCTCAGGGAAGAACCTCCCGGGGAGGCAGCCCAGGCTGTGGTTGTGAGCGACACTCTCAAGGAGGCTGGCACCCACTACATCATGGCAGCTGATGGGACCCAGTTGCACCACGTTGAGGTGAGCCTTGGGAGTGGCCTCCCTACCCAGTATCCTGCCTCTGCCCCTCCTCAGCATCTCATGCTGTCTTTCCTACAGTTGACTGCAGATGGCTCCATCTCCTTCCCAAGCCCAGATACTCTGGCCCCTGGAACCAAGTGGTCCCTGCTGCAGTGTGGAGGGCCACCCAGAGATGGTTCTGAGGTTCTGTCTCCAACAAAGACCCACCATATGGGAGGCTCCCAGGGCTCCTCCACTCCACCCCCTGCAGCCAGCCACACCCTAGGCCTGGTAGTACCCCCCTCCCCACCGTCAGCAGCAGCTTCCTCAACAAAGAAGTTTTCCTGCAAGGTGTGCTCGGAGGCCTTCCCTAGCCGCGCAGAGATGGAGAGTCACAAGCGGGCCCATGCTGGGCCTGCTGCCTTCAAGTGCCCTGACTGCCCCTTCAGTGCTCGCCAGTGGCCTGAGGTCCGGGTAGGCCCCCACCCCTCACCCCCCCCTCCCCCGCCATGCCTGTGCCTTCATGTCTGTGGCCACTCATTTGTATAACAACTCTTTATTGACATCTCAAGCCTGGTCCTCTGGTCCCCTCTAGGGTCAGAGATGACTGCAGGAGTCCAGCTCTGGGAGCTGCCTGGTCAGGAACCTAACCAGATATAAAGTGACTAATGCCAGACTGTTCCCAGTGTGAGGGCAAGGAATGTAGAGCAGGGGCAGCAAGGACGTGAGGGGGAGCTAAAGAGGCACCAGGTCACGAGCCAGTGAGGAAGGGAGGGCATGAAGACACAGGACAGCTTCTGATGCGTTTCTTGTGCTGCTTCCACTTGCCAGAGGGTTTCCAGCTTCTAGCTCCAACCCAGTGCCGCGTCTTCTGAGCTCTGTATGGGGCCAGGGCCTAGAGCCCCGCTCTCCAGTGGGAAAGCTAAGACCCAGTAAAGCTGGGCTGAGCCCTAGCATGCAGAAGGTCCAATCCCAGCACCTCTAAGTTAAAAAACAGAGCCATGAACTGAGACAGAATTGACAGAGCAGCCTGTGGCTTCTTTCTGTCTGTAGTAGACCAATTCCTATCAGGTCCATGCTTCTGGTCCTCACTGACATATGGGTTTAGTTTCCATGGAGACCGTTGCCTTCCATGCTGACCCACTGGTGCATCATCTCTACCGTTTAGGCTCACATGGCACAGCACTCAAGCTTGAGGCCCCACCAGTGCAATCAGTGTAGCTTCGCCTCCAAGAACAAGAAGGATCTGAGGCGGCACATGCTAACACACACCAACGAGAAGCCATTCTCATGCCACGTCTGTGGGCAGCGGTGAGGCTGGTGATGGTTAAGAACAAGGGACTTGCATGCACATACCTGGTAGAGCTATTTGATGCCCACTCTTCCCTCTCCTCAGTTTCAACAGGAATGGGCACCTCAAATTCCACATCCAGCGGCTACATAGCATTGATGGGAGAAAGACTGGGACTTCTACAGCCCGAGCCCCAGCCCAGACCATCATCCTCAATAGTGAAGAAGAGACACTGGCCACACTACACAGTAAGCTACTCCTGGGCCACAGAGTGGACCATTTGGGTCCAAAGACTAGCAAAGGAACCCCAGGGATGGGTCAGTCAAGTTTTCCATAACCCCCCTAATGAGTTCCCTTCTCTCTGCCCAGCTGCCTTCCAGTCCAGTCACGGGGTTCTGGGTACAGAGCGGCTACAGCAGGCACTGAGCCAAGAACACATCATTGTGGCCCAGGAACAGACAGTGACCAATCAGGTAAGACCGAGGTCTGCAGACCATGCAGAAAGGGTGGGACAGACAGATAAGCTAGAAGGACTAGAGAGATGGCTCAGAGGGTTAGAAGCACTTGCATAAGCACATAACAAGCTAGGTGTCTGTGTGTCATCCAAGAAGGGTAGAGAACAAGCAAAGAGTGACGGCGAGCAATGCTTGGCACCCTGCTGAGCCCCGGCTTCATGCCAGGTTGGGGCACACACAGAACCCCAAAAACACTCAATATGAGCACATGTGCTCAGTAAAGAACTGAAGCTACTCCTCCCTTGACAGGAGGAAGCTACCTACATCCAGGAAATCACGGCAGATGGCCAGACAGTACAGCACCTGGTGACCTCAGACAACCAGGTAACCTCCTGTTCCCTAGGCCATTGTCCATAGCTGTGTCTTTTACTCTGCACTTACTCAGCTCCCACTGAGTGGATCCCTAGCAACTGCCTCCTCCCCCTTTCTTAGGTTCAGTATATCATCTCTCAGGATGGTGTCCAGCACTTACTGCCTCAGGAGTACGTTGTGGTCCCCGATGGCCATCATATTCAGGTAGGCCAGACCTGGGGTAGGGTGGGGTTTGGAGAAGACGGCAGCCTTATAGGATCACTGGCCAGCTTCCTATCTCTAGGTCCAGGAAGGCCAGATCACACACATCCAGTATGAGCAAGGTTCCTCATTCCTGCAAGAGTCCCAGGTAGGGTCCCTGGAAGCCCAGGCAGAGCTGGGGAGTGAAGCTCCCCTCCCGTGATGGCTCATCTTACTGGCTTCTTTCTCTAGATCCAGTATGTACCTGTCTCCCCCAGCCAGCAGCTTGTCACCCAGGCTCAACTGGAAGCTGCCGCCCACTCTGCTGTCACAGGTATGGACTGGACACTGCCAGCCCGGAGCCTGAGGTGAGGCCTCACTTTTGGAGCTCAGGCTTACTGTGCTTTTCCTCCCCTGCAGCGGTGGCTGATGCTGCCATGGCCCAAGCCCAGGGCCTGTTTGGCACTGAGGAGGCAGTGCCGGAACACATCCAACAGCTTCAGCACCAGGGCATCGAGTATGACGTCATCACCCTCTCGGATGACTGAGCCTCACAGGCCCAACTCTGGTTGACCGTGGATATCCGGGCCGGTTCTCCTGGAGACTAGGGAGTTTCCTGTCCTACTTAGGGCCTCCAGATACTGGACAGTTAGTGTCCCTTGACTCCAAAGGAGCCAGATCTGTGCTCTTGGGGGACAGCCAAGGGCTCCAGCCAGGACATGCTGGGTGCCTCAGCCTGCTGGCAGGCTTTGGGAGAGAAATTTTATTTTTGTTTTGATGGACCCACTGGCTCCTGTCTCAATAAAGGGACCAGAGTCCAGCCCTTGCAACTCTCTTTGTATATGTGCTAATAACCTGAACCAGGTAAGGGCCAGGAAACCAGGCAGAGGTCCCAACAAGTGGAGGCTAACTAGCTCCACAGCCAGCTGGCCCTACCTTGTATGAACAGCGGTTGCAGTACAGGTCAAGCCAGCCTCATCTCAGGAGAGAGCTAAGCTAGTGAGTACCCTGCTTCCTCCATGGGCTCCCTGTCTCCAGGGTCTCAGAGGGCAGGTAGTATATACCCTGAAGCCTGCAGTGCCTCAAAGGCAACACTTCCTCCTGAGCAGATGGAAAACATCAGCCTGGAAGTCTGGTGTAGGCAGGGGCTGGAGGTATCTGGGCAGGCTCAGCTGAAGGACTCTGGACTCCTCCATCCTACTGAGCTCAGGTAGATGCCTCTAGGGATTCAGTACTATAAGGACCTGTGGATGGATGTGAAGGCCTTGATAAGGGGCACCTAGGGGGTGGCCACCGAGGCAACCGCCCCAAGACCCTCACACACTCTTGGGGAGTTTCTGTATTTCCTTTTACAAATGAAACAAGGCAGCAACAGGGGCAGGGGCTGGGGAGGCACGGGCCTATTTACAAGGGACTTGGTGAATTGGAAAGGGTGAGAGCAGGGAGGGGGAGCCCTGGCAGAGCCGTAATATTCCTATGTCCCTGGCAGCTCAAGTCCTGCTGCCACCCCAGGGGAGAGCCCTGAGGACTGAGTCCTAGCAGTCTGTGACAGTACCCCTGGATCCTCCTCCCCGCAGGATATGTTAAGTGGGGTGAGACTCTCGACTAGGGCCCTGTTCCCGGCCTGAGTCCCGGTCCTTGGCCTCGGAGGAGGAGGAGGAAGAAGAGCTGGAGCCGTGGCTGCGGCCCGACTGCTTATAGGCAGTGGTGAGCTCCTGTAGCCGCTCTGCCGTCGGCCCCCACTTGGCGAACCCGGGGTCATTCTGCAGGAAGAGCACTGCCGTGTTGTGGACGGCCTTGTAGTGCATTTCCTCCCTGTGGGCAAAGGCAGCTGCTCAGGGCAGGGAACAGATCGGGCCTGCTCTCCCAGCCTACCAGCCAGACCTGGCTTCCTTCCCCTGCTGCCCGGGCACCTACTTTTTGCAGATGTGCTGGGAGCCACTGCGGTACTCGTGCTCAAAGGCAGGCAAGACCAGCTGGTGGCGTTTGAAGCGGCTCTGCTCCATCCTGGTGAGCGCTGGTGTGGGGGGCTCCCGCCACTCCGGGATGAACACAATGAAGGACAGGGGTTCTGCTGAGCTCTCCAGCAGTTTCTGTGGGAGGGACAGTATGGGGAAGACATGAGCTACTGCCCCCAGGAGGCTTGCAATTTTGCCTGCCCCATCAGTTGGCAGCACACCCACCTCGAAATGAGAGACCATAGCATCCATGAGCTCCTCGCAGAACGGAGGGTTGGCCTCAAAGGAACCACTCAGCGGGGTGAAGTCCAGGCAGGGCCTAAAGAAAGGTGAGCATTGTAGCCCCACCAACACCCAGTCCCTCACACAGATATAAATGATGTCCCCATCTCTAAGCAGCCACAGTGTGGACAGTCACACAAAGAGATGATCACAGTTGGACCAGAGGTCAACATTCTCTTTTAATTGTGCTGGGACAAGGAAAGCACCTTGTCCCTCAGATAACCAACCTGAGAACGGAGGCTGCAGGCTAGGTGTGTGTGCTTGTGTCTACTAAGTTGAGGAAATAGACTCTAAAGCCACCACAGAAGAAACCAGACCCAGGGCTTCCCCAGCTGCTGAGTAGGGGCCTCTCCTTCCTCCTCTGCTGTCTTCCTACTGTACAGTTTACCTGGTCATCTGTCATCTGTACTTCTCGACCTGCTATTTTATACTCTTCACACCCCTCCCTAGAGCCCAGGGTTCCTCTTCCAAACCTAAGCCAGTTCATGGAGAAGCCCACAAGCCAGCTTAGGCAGTGTCTGTTACAGGTCTGCCCCTGGAGCCATAAAATGGAGGCCCCCAGTGCTTACATAGCATGTCAGGGCACATGGCTGGTAAACTTTAAGAGCGGAGCTACCTTCCAGACTGCCCAATTCCAAAGCCACTATCTCAGGTGGGACGTGTGCCCAAGAGGACATCTTTATGGTAGAAGGGGGCCCAGGAACTCAGGGATCTCACCCTCGGGAGCCAAAGTAGCCATCTGTGTCAGGAAAGGCAGAACAGTACTGGCGGAAGTAGCAGTTGAGGGGTGAGGCGAAGCACTCGAAACTGACACCAAAGAGTCGGTGGAGGGTCTCAAAGACGTGCACTGGCAGTGACCCTTGCAGGCCAGTCCCCTCATAGAGGCCCACGCCAAACATCATCTGCAAATTAGCCGTAGTCAGCATGAGGCTCAGTCTCCCTGCTCCCTTCCAAGGGAGCCCTCCGTGGCCCCAGGTCTGTACCTGATATCGGCGGAGAAGACACCAGACTCTAGGCAGGAATCTCTCAAAGGCAGAGTCATCCACACAACTATAGCGGTAGAGGAGCCACTGTAGACAGACAGTTAGGGATCACTGACTGGCTGGCTGATGAGGGTCCGGTCAAGGATGATCCCGAGCCTACCTCGTTCTTACCAGTTTGCTGAAGTAGCTGCGGCTGACCTTGACCATCTCCCCCTTATAGCGGATGCAGACCACACTGTTCTCCACGTGCATCTCCACACTAGGCATGGGGGGCGCCGACACGGCCAGACGCACTGGGTAGCAGTACACCAGGCGAGGCTCCAACTCTGAGGCCTCCACTTCCTCTGTGAACAGGGAGGACAGTGAAAGACTGTCCACAGTGGACAGCCTCCAGCACCCTTGTGCTCTTAGGAGAAGAGACTCAAACAATTTCGGTAACAAAGGAAACAGCGCCGTTAAAAAGTGCCACCAGGCATTAACTGGTGGCCTGTATCAACACACGGAGCTGTGAAGTAGCCTCCTTTTGCAATGCCTTAGGCCTGCCAGACAAATGAGAAGTCTGAACACACAGCCTTGTCTGGGCAGTTGTTAGCTAATGTAGGGATCCTTCAGGCCTGGGCAGCCTGTTTGCTGTGTATGAACACTCACATTGCCTTAGCAGGCTATTGTTACACTTGGGTCTGGGGAAACAGGTTAGAAAAACCACCGGGATCCAGGTCGGCTTGACTGGCCCAGGCTTCTGTCAGCTCCATTTCCCAGGGGAGCACAGACCCCCAGAGGCAGAGGACACAGCAGATCCTACCCAATGCTACTCCAAGAATTGGGTTCCTAGCCGGGCGTGGTGGTGCACGCCTTTAATCCCAGCACTCAGGAGGCAGAGGCAGACGGATTTCTGAGTTCGAGGCCAGCCTGGTCTACAGAGTGAGTTCCAGGACAGCCAGGGCTACACAGAGAAACCTTGTCTCGAAAAACAAAACAACAAACAAAGAATTGGGTTCCCCCCAGTTAGTCCAGGCACTGCCTTGTGTGTTCCTTCAGGGACCAGGACACAGCAGATGGCCCTCTGCTCTCCATCTCCCCCTACCTGGGATGTTGTTTTCCTTGAGAACAGCAAGGTGCTTCTCTCGGATCCGTTTAACATATTCCAGGGAGATGTGGTAGATCTTGCTGCAGATGCCTTCCACAGAGTCCTTGGCTGCAGCAGAGACATGGGGCCCACACTGCCTCCGAAGGTGCTCCAAGCGGTCCTGAAGAAAAGCCCTCATCAGGACACTGATGGCAAAAGGGCCTCTGATGGTGGGGCTGGCAGGTGGACCTCTTGTGGGGCTACCGAATCCCAGATGTCCCAGTTTGGAAAGTGGTGCTACCACTTACTAGCCATGTTGCTTGGATAGATCCCATGGCTTCTCTCAATCTTGCTCCTATCAAGGTAATTCAAACTAGCAAATAGGACATCATGAGTAGTCACCATCATCCCCCTCATTCACCAAGCCAGTCATGTGAGTGGTCCACTGGATGGCTGCAGTTTCTGTTGCTGCTACATTGGCAGAACCCAAGATGATTGGTGGAGAAAGAGGCAGGCCAGGCAAGCGCCAGCTTACAGTACTGGCTGTGAACTGAGAGGGCTGCCACAGCCCAGGGAGCATGGCTGGGGCACACTTCAAAGGTTGTGCTTTTCGGTACTTACAGAGCCCCCACCCCCACCCCCACCCCCACCCCATGTGTGACAGTGTTTCTGGATTGTGAGTGTACCTATCTCAGTCAACAAGTGTCAGGTACTCTTATAATGTGATCTGTAACACTTGTCTCTTGTGAAACAGTCCTGAGAAGAGGACCCAGAGCAAGCTGGTGGAGACGGTTGAATGGCAGATATAGGCCAGAGACCACAGTGGCTGAGGAGACACTGAGGAGGGTCCATCTGAAGGTGGTTTTGTAATATTTATTGGTGTATGTATATGAGTGTTTCCGTCATTCATTTTTATATGCCACAAGCATGCCTGGTACCCACAGAAGCCAGAAGGGGGCATCACATCCCTGTAATGGGAGTTAATGGTTGTAAGCCCCAAGTAGGTGCTGGAATTGAAGTCCAATCCATTGGGAGAGCAGCCAGCTCTTAACTGCTGAGCCGTCTCTCCAGCCCCCTAAAGATAGCTCTTAATTGCAATATGAACGCGCACAAGGAAAGGCAGATCTCTTCTCAAAGATCTACCAAGGAGCAATGTTGGCCACTCATCAGGTTGAGGGCAGCATCTGTATGAGTCTGAGCTTCAGATTACAGAAACAGTGTTAATGGAATTGTTCTTTGAGAGAAAACCATGGGCCTTAATCATTTCTGTAGTCGTGATTCTGAGGACTGACGGGCACCCAAGTCTGTCATACTACACAACAGGCTGTTGTGGAAGCCAGCCTGACAAGCAGTACCTATCAGTGACCTCTCCCTAGGGCCCTCTCACCATGTAATCCTCCTTGGAGGCCGAGTGCTCCTTCCGCAGCCAGCTGAAGGTGTCCTCCACGTTCCACTTGACCACTTTTCTGCTGTCAGGGGATGCACTCCTGCAGGTTGCAAGCAGGAGAAAGCAGTGGTTTGTGGGGACCAGCTGCTCCCCTCCTTCTGCCCCACTGCCATCTCAGGCACTAGCCTCTACGCTTACCTCCCATCTGTCTTTGGTAACATTGGCAAACCTGCGTGAGCATTAGCCAGATGCGTGCCTGCGTGCGTGTGTGTGCGAGCACACATCCCCACCCACCATTTTCATTGTGTGGGGCAGAAAAAGCCAAACCTGGACTCAATGAGCCGCCTGGCAGCTTCTGCGTATTTAAAGAGCAGGCGTTTGGCTTCCTCCCGGAACTTGATTCGGGATAACCTGATTTAGAAATAGGCAAGAGTTAGAGCCCTGTGACAAGTGACTTGGTACAAGGACCAAGCAGCTGGGCTGTGGAGCTGTACCTGATGGGAATGTCATTCATAATTTCACGAAACATGGATGGAGACACAACTGGTTCACAGTTGCTTGGCAACAGAGGATCACATCCTTTGTCCACCACTTTGCGCTCTAGCATCCAGCGGTTGAAAGATTCCCGGGGCGGCTCAATGCCTGTGGGACAAGAGAGCTAGCTGTTGCGGCCCTGGAGCAGTCAGGGGAGCCCACTGAGACAGAAAAGGCACAGACAGCGCTTGGGTGTTTCCCAAACTATATTCAGAGAATCAGGAGTACTGTATTTTTGTTTGTTTGTTTGTTTTGTTTTGTTTTTTCGAGACAGTGTTTCTCTGGGTAGCCCTGGCTGTCCTGGAACTCACTCTGTAGACCAGGTTGGCTTCGAACTCAGAAATCCACCTGCCTCTGCCTCCCGAGTGCTGGGATTAAAGGCGTGCGCCATCACGCCCAGCAGTACTGTATTTTTTAACAGGGTCTGGTGACACAACCCAGAGTAGTCTGGAATTCAAAATCCTGCCTGAGCCTCGTGAGCTGGGAGGTGTGGGCTCCAAGAATGCTCTAAGAGTTTTGGCCCCTAGCTTTTAGGTGTGGCAATTACAGACAGGTTGAGCAACACCTCAGCACCACAGAGCTGGGACCCCAACAGGTCTGTTTTCCCACAGCATACACTGAGGACCACCAGGCCCCCTTCCCACACAAGCCCAAGTGGTAAAGCCTAGGAGAAGCTGTAGAGCCCTCACCCTCCCGCTGCTGGCACAGTTCCCGGTAGTGCTGGCGGAGCTTCAGGATGAGCTGAGAGCGAAGCAGTTCAACATCAGGATGTGGGGGCAGGACCTCTGAAGGACCCCTGTGTTTGATGACAGCATTGGTCTGGATGTCCAGGTCCCAGTACACCCTAGGGGCACAGACAGGAGTTATGATGAAGGCCCACCACCACACCACACATGGGACAGACTGTCCATCAACAATGGAGGGATCCAAGTCAACCAGCAGGGACTCACTCAGTGGGTCGGAGGAGAGCTGCCTGCTTATCTTCAGTGGATGAACCCCAAATCTTCAGTGTTGGGGTTCCTGGGATGCTAGGGGAACTGGGCACTGACTGGCTTGTGGGTGTCACAGGGATTTCAATCTGAAGGAAAAGAACCCAAAAGGCATCCATCGAGTTAGAAGAATCAGCAGCCAGGCCCAGCTTCATGCCCAGCAGCTGCACGTGGGCATCCCTCCTGACACAGTCCTGGCAGGGACCTGCTAGCCACATGTCCCAGGTAAGCACTTACCAGTCAGGCCCTGGGAGCCCCACACACTCACCTTGGGCTTCTTCACTCCATTGCCGCTTGGCTGCTCTTCTGAGAGCTGGCGCTTTCTGGACTTGTTCTCTACTGGGGGACTTTCCACCAAGCTTGAGTCTTGGGGCAGTGGGGTTGCATTCAGCCCCAGAGGGTCTGACTACAGGAGGGAAAACAGCAGAAATGTAAGCAGGACGGTGGCTCTGTCAGACTCCCGTGCCTTGCTCTGCTTTGGCTCAAGTGAACCAGAGGCCTGAATGCAGATGAAAAACCCTGTGTGGGCTCCATCCCTGCCTGCTACCTAAAACTGCAGGTAGCCAGGGATGAGCTACCTACTTCCTGATTCCCTCACCTTCTGAAAGGCCTTGTTAATAACCCTACTCACCACTGACATTATGACACAAGACAGTGCTATGATGTCTAACATTAGATTGGTGCTTTAAGAACAAAACTGAAATCAGTAACCAAGAGAAGTCACAAAGTCAGGGCTTTGCATGGCTCTCCTTTAGTGACATCAAGAATCTCTGCACGTGGCCTCCGCCTATAAGCAGCCATATGGCCTTGACCCAGTTACTTTGAACTTGTGTCTTCTGCAGAATAAAGAGGCCCTGCCTGATGGGTAGGAGCACCTGTTCCAGCTGAGGGATCTAAAAGCTGAGGTGGCCACCTGACTGACAGCCTGTGGTGATACTCCTCTAACATCCTCTCCCACATAGTCTGATCCTCAGAGGAACTCTTCCTTCTTCCCCAGATCAGAATTTGCCAATGAGGTTCAAAACCATTTTTTAATTTTTAATTTTTTTTTTCAAGACAGAGTCTGCCCTAGCTGTCCTAGACTCTCTGTAGATCAAGCTGGCCTGGAACTTACAGAGATCCACCTGCCTCTGCTTCCCAAGTGCTGGGATTAAAGGTGTGCACCATGCCTGGCCCAGTACCACAACTGGAAACCTACTGTCTGCCACAGAACAAGCCTATCATAAAGACAGGGAGGGAGCAAGTCAGTCTTGCTGATGCTCCTCATTTGCAATGTGCTCGGCGTTCAGATTGCGATACTCATAATCTGATCACTTGTCAGTCTCTCTCTCCTGTCTGACTGCAGGTTCTTTGAGGACAAGGACTGTCTTGTTGACATTTTATCTGTAGGTATCATTTGTGTAAGGCTTGTCCGAAGATGCCACTCACAAGCACATCGTGCTGACCCAGCACGGGCATCTCCCACAGGGACTGGTTGGTGAATCGGTTGAAGTAGTAGGGACGGCTCTCCCGCCGGCTCCAGCACTTCTCCCAGCCTGCATGTACCAGCTCCTCTGCAAACAAGAGTACAACCTAGACAGTCAGGGCTGTGCACAGCACCCCTGCTATCCTGCAAGCCCCCACCACTCACTCCAGTACCTGGGAGGTCCTGTACCAGGCGGACTGGCTTTGGAGAACAGGGCTGGCTTTGATTGGAGGTGCCTGGAGAGTGACTTAGAAGGGAAGCTTCTTCCCGGGGGCTGCCGTGATTCTCATTGGCCATCTCAGCACCCACACGGGACCTGCCACACAGGACCAAGAGTATCAACTCCATCCCACCCACCAGTTATAACCTAGGGCTCTGGTGACTTATCTAGAGATTTGAGAAATCCAACAGAGTCTTGCCCTGGACAGCCAGGCAGCTGGTGCCACGGGTGCACTGAGATTAAAATTTCCCACTGGCTGTACCTTCCTAATCGCCTCGCTTGCCCTTGGGCTCCAGGCCCCAGGAAGCCTTCTTTTACTGCCCCCCACCCCCTGCCCAGGTTTGATGGGCAAAGCTCTTCTAGTGCCATGAAAAATGCATTGTAGTGCTAGATGGCTAGCCCTACAGTGGAACTGTCTCAGACTGGGTCCTGGATATTGCTCTCCAGAGCTAAGACTGCCTGCCACCTGAACCCAAGAGGCCTACTAATCCTGCAGACATTTACAAACCACCAAAGCAGCCAACAAGAGGAGGCATTCCTCCTACAAGGACCAGTGCCTTCTCTTGGGGAGATAGTTTTACTGATCCTGCTAGGGAAAGTCTCAGTGGACCAGCGCAGCTGAAGGGAAAGCATGGCCTCTAACTGGCTGCAGTTTGTCACCAAAGGAAGCAGTGGAACTGAGGAGTGCTATCTGGTTCAGTCCTTCAGAAGCCCCAGGCAAACACGGATGCCATTAATGCCAGCAAGCAAGGAAGCCAACCTCTGCAGGTTTATATTCTCCACTACTCCCCGACAAAGCGTGCCCAGCACAGGCCCTAAGGCCAGGTGCTTCCCTGTCTGGATCTATTACACCCCGGGGACCACCTGAGATCTGACTGAGGAGTTTGTTGGTTTTAGTTACAGAATCCACAAGAGGCCCTCCCCCACAGTAAGACCACAAAGGCTGATTCAAAGATTTTCTTTGCATGCTGATTAGGAGCCCTGACTGGTTGGTAACGACATCATAGGAATCATTGAACATTTATTTTATTATACACTCAAAGATGCCTGTTAATTTGGTGAAAAAAATCAAATAGTTTCTTTATCTGTACAGTATGGCAGATAAAAATCACAGGGCAACAGGACACGTGACACAAGGGCCTTGATTACAGGAAAGTTTGGAATGGCTTCTTGAGGGGCTGAGCCCACGGGTTTCAAGGCTGAATAAGGTCCCCTTTTCTCTCACCCTCTGGGGTCTGCAACACTAGCATGAGAGTTTTCTTCTCTAGCTGGACTGAACCCACGTCACGGGGTCCCACAGAAGAGGGGGGAGGCCCACAGGAAGGCGTAGCACAGGTGGGTAGGCTGGTCAGCACTGCAGTTGACAGGGACCCAGGGGACTCCGTGAATCAGCAGCTGGAGAGCAAATAGAAGAAAATAGTCATTGGCCTGTGAAGCCTTGCCAGGCAGGGACAGCAGCAGAGGGACAAAGACACACAGTGAGGTTCTAGAGGCTCAATGAATCAAAGTTGTTCTCAGAGTTCAAGATAAGCCTGGTCTATAGAGACAGACACCCCCCCACACACACACACACACACTTTTTGGGGGGTGGAGTGGGGGTGGGGATTCTTTGGTTTAGTTTGGTTTTCTGAGACAGGGTTTCTCTGTGTAGCCCTGGCTGTCCTGGAACTGACTCTGTAGAACAGGCTGGACTCAGAGATCCACCTGCCTCTGCCTCCCAAGTACTGGGATTAAAGGTGTATGGCAACATCCTCTGGCTTTTTAAAAAACAAAAAAATAAAAACAAAAAACAATGTATTTGAGCGTCCATCTGCGCTCCTAGACCCTGAACCTGGTTCATCAACAGACCTCTAAATTTGGTTTAATGCTTTCCTATCTCTTTGAAGTTGGTTGGCTTGGCTTTGTAGTGTTAGGGATGGAACTCAAGAGTCTTTGTACATGACAGGTAGGTGTTCTTTCATGGGCCATATCACCAGCCCTTGGTTAAGACCATTATGTATAGCTTGACAAATATATATGAGGTACTAGGTACTTGTTCATGCTAGATAAATGCTCTACCACTGAGCCAGACCTCTAACCTTTGAGCAGGATCTTAAAAAATGGACAAGATTGTCCTTGAGCTTAATCCATAGTTCAAGAAGGCCTTAAATATTTGAATATATGATCCTCCTGCTTTGGTCTCAGGGATTAGCTAAGATTACAGCCTATCCCACCTGGACTATAGTACTTACTTTACTGGTTATCAAGGCCAGATCTGAGAATGCTAAGTAGTAAGGATTCCAGTAAGAATTGACTTTTCTTTTCTTTCTTTCCTTTCCTTTTTTTTTTCCTCCTTCTGTTCTTGGATTGAGGATTCAAATTGGTAGCTGAACATGACCCCAAATCCCAACCTGTCCTCTTCGACCCCCAAGTGTTAGGGTTACAGGTGTAAGCCACCATGATCAGCTTTCTTTCTGAACTAGCCCTGCCTTTGTTGCCTAGATCAGTCTTCAACCATGGGCTCAAGAGATCCTTCGTTTCAGCCTTCCCATTAAGTGGAATATAGACACATGCCAATGGGAATCATGTTTTCATTTTGCACAGCAGAGCCCTGATACATTTCCAATCAAAGTGTCTGTAGACCAAAGCAAAGGGAGCAAAGCGAACGTATGGAAAGTCCGGGCACTATCTCAAGCCACCTACAACTAGAAAAAGACACACTTCTTTGGATATCTTGAAAAAATAAAAATAAAAACATGCAAACACCGTATAACACATCTTGTCCACCTTTATTGAAAAATTTGTGTCTCTGAAAATGTGAAGGATGCACCTGGTAGATGCAGTTGTTAGAGAAGGCAGAAGCAGCCCGGCCCCGTGCCACCTAAATAGGACACTACAGCAATCCCAAACCAGCTGAACCCGACACCTGTTATCAGTTAGAAGTGGGAGGGGTAGAACTACCACAGAATTTGTAACTTTAGGGCAGGGTCTCACATAGCTGAGACTGGCCTTAAACTCCTAATGATCCTGCCGGCATCTCCAAGTAAAGATTATCGCCCTTGGTCATCCATCTCCTCTCCCTCTCTCTCTTCTCTCTCTCTCTTTCCCCTGAGACAGGGTTTCTCTGTATAGCCCTGGCTGTCCTGGAACTCACTTTGTAGACCAGGCTGGCCTCGAACTCAGAAATCCGCCTGCCTCTGCCTCCCGAGCACTGGGATTAAAGGCGTGCACCACCACCGCCCGGCATCCATCCATCTCTTAAGTGCTAGAATTTCAGATCTGTGCCATCAACCTTGACAAAATTTTGTTATTTTTAAACGCACCCCAGGTGGGACTGGGAGACAAGATGACAAACTTTTGCACTTTACACAGCTTGAAAATGTTAACTTAGAACTTGTTAAGTGCTGCTAATAAAGCTACTTAGTACACTGACTGCCGGCATATATGAAACCTAGGGTTATATTCCCAGCACCACATACACACACATTAGAGCCAGGGGTAGTGACAAACGACTTTAATCCCAGCACTAAAGACGCAGGGTTTCTGTGAGTTCGAGGGCAGCCTGGTCCACATAGTGAGTTACAGGATAGACAGGGCTACACCAAGAGACACTTTCTCTTAAAAATAAGATAAACTCGCGTAGGCCGGGCGTGGTGGCGCACGCCTTTAATCCCAGCACTCGGGAGGCAGAGGCAGGCGGATTTCTGAGTTCGAGGCCAGCCTGGTCTACAAAGTGAGTTCCAGGACAGCCAGAGCTACACAGAGAAACCCTGTCTTGAAAAATCAAAAAAAAAACAAAAACAAAAAAACAAAACAAAACAAAAAAAAAACTCGCGTAAATGGGTGCAGCAGGTCTCCGGCCAAAACGCCAGCTCTGAAGTTAGCCAGACCCAAGTTCAAGGCCGTGCTGCCATCCTGGCACCTACGTCAGAACCATCTGACCCCTGCACCGTAGTCTAGCGTTCTGTGGACTCTCGCTGCGGCTCCCATTACGTGACTTAGCCTGTGCCTTCCGGACCCCCACGCATACCAAAGTCGGAGAAGCGCAGCGTAGTCTAGAGACAAACAACTGTATCTGCGCAACCAGCGGACTCGGGCGAGAAAATGCATCCGATTCCGGGATTGGAGGAACGTGGGGCGGGAGTACGTCCCAGGGTACCAATCATAGTGCCCCGGCTCTGGGGGCGGAGCCATGGGGGGGGGGAAATCGTGCAAAGCGCGCAGGCGCACAGACGGGAACCCCACCCCCACCCCAGCGCGCTCCCGCAAGCACAGCGGGGGCGGGAAGTCTGGCGCGCGCGCGCCGGCCCATCGCCCGGGCTCCGCCCCCCGCCCTGCCGCGCGCTCCCGCCCCCGGGCTGAGGCGACTCAGAGTCGGAGCCCGACACAAAGGCGGTGGCGACGGCGGCAGCGGCAGCAGCGAGGGGACCCTAGAGGCCGCTCCGCCCGGGCTCTCCAGGCCCACTGCACTCACCCCAGCCGGCAGCCCTGCTGCCCACCCGCGGCTCTAAGATGGCGGCGACGAAAGAGACCGGGCGAGCGGCAGCCCCAAGCGGGAAGCGCCGGAGGGGCCTCCGCCGTCCTGCTTCGGACTCCCGGACCCTGGCGCGGCACGCGGCGGGACCGTGGCTTCCTGGGCCTCTTACCTGCCCGAAGCGGACTCGAGGGGATACGGCCACACGTTCTGCTCGACCGCCCGTTTTGCCGCCTCCGCCTCGCCCTCCCCAGCGCCGCTGCCGCCATCTTGTGTCCCGGGCCGGGACTCCGCGCTGCGCATGCGTCGGTACCGCCTCTGAAGGACCTCGCCACGGCCGCGCCGCCATCTTGAGTGTGGCAATGTTGACTGGCTCCCCAGACCTTGATGGCTTTCGCCCCCACCCCCGCGTCCCCGACTCCCCATTTTCCCGTCCTTCTCGGTTGTCCCTTGTGGTCCTGAGGATGGGGAAAAACTGCTATTCTTGAAATGTAGATGGGAAGGAATGATCCTATGGCACACCCCTGCCTCAGTTTCCCTGCCGAACGCACTCTCAGGGGCTGAAGATCTAGGACACTTAGGGGGTACGAAGCTGGTCGAGAGTCTCCTGGGGGCTCTGGCTCAGTTGCCAACACAGGCGGGAGTGGTGACGTTGGGTCCTGGCCTGCACAGTGCTCTGCCGCTTCCAGCTGGTGTCATCCTCCCGGTGCCTCTGCCCTCTAAGGGTCCTGGAATGTTTCCCCTCTCTGCCTAGAGGCCAGGTGACGGTGACGTGCAAATCGAACCTTTGCGCGTTAGCAACCTGCTCACAAATTGCTCTTGAATAGTCGTAGCTTTTGGAGGAGTGCAGGTAGGGTAGATGTGGCTTCGGGCAGTTGTAAAGTTGTGGAGGCTACACACAGCTTAGTGGGAGACGCCGCTTCTGCAAGGGGCCGTCGTCGGGCTCCCTGCTGGAATTAGGCTCCTAGCTCCACCCACTTGTGGCCTCCTAAGGAAGCTGTTGCCCAGTTAAGGTAACTTGAAAGGAGGGCAAGTTTGCCACCTGATGCTGGACTAGCATAGCAGATGGCCCAGCAGGTCAGCCTCTGAGGTCTATGACGCTGTTGACGCTGGCTGCCAGTAACTTGGAGCTGGAATGTTGGGAGGTCAGGAAAAATGGTCAACAATATAAACTAGTAAGAGAGGAAGGATCTTGTCTAGTCTGCCCTCAAACACCTGACCTTCGACCCCAGGTGTGTCCATCTTCGGGGTTTTTGTTCTTTGGGGTTTTGGAGTTTTTGTGTGCGTGTGTGTTTTTGTTTTGTTGTTGTTGTTTGTTTTTTGATCTGCTATATAACCCTGGCAGATCAGGAACTCAGCAATCCGTCTGCCTCCTGGGTGCTGAAATTAAAAGCATACACTACACCATCATGCATCTCAAATCTTGGGAGACCGATAAAGGATCACTAGTTTGAGAGGTCAGCAGGGCTACAAGATATTTGCTTTAAAAAGGAAAGTTTAAAAGAGACATTGGTTAGGGGTGTAACTCAGTGTTTCCCTAGCTTCTGATTCTGTTCCAGTTCTGGGGTTTGGTTTTGTTTGGTTTTGAAGCTAGCCAGGTGTGATAGTTCCTTTCCCCCCAGGACTCCTAGCTCCATAGGGAGTTCCAGTCCTGATCTTTCTCAAACAAACGCAGATGGAGTCAAGAGTGCACACCTAGCGGGGCAAGGTGGCACAGCCTTTAATCTTAGCACGGGAGGCGGAGGCAGGCGGATTTCTGAGTTCGAGGTCTACAAAGTGAGTTCCAGGACAGCCAGGGCTACACAGAGAAACCCTGTCTTGAAAAACCAAAAAAAAAGTGTGCACACCTGAGACACCCAACAGCACTCTAGCACTGGAAAAGCTAAAGCAGGGGGATTCTAAGTGGTAAGTCAGCCTGGCCTACAGAGTGTAGTGGAACACTCAAGCAAAACCAGAGTAGTGCAGAAGAGCTGGACATGCTGGTCTTTGTCTCTAGGTCCAGAGACTAGGGAAGCTGAAGGAGGAGCCTGGATAACAGGGAAATGCCATCTGAAGAAGGAAAGACAAGCCTGCCTGCAGTCATTACATCAACTACATAAAGTGGGGATGGTGGCACTCAAGCCACTTTACCAACTCACCAAGCAGAAGTTCCTGCAGGTGGTGGTCTACTTTTACAGCCCTGTTATCTGATATTGAGCCATTCTGAGGCCAGCTTGGTCTATCCATCAAGATGCTGTCTGCCTCTGCCCTCCTGCACCCCCTTTGTGTATTCCGGGGATGTCACTAATTTCCCCACGCTTTACATAATTGACCCTTCAGGTCCAGGAAGCCTTCCTGACTTCTTGACTTCCTCCTACCTTCCAATTCATCCTCCCACTTCTGTATTTCATAATGTCTTGAACTTACAGGATTTGTCCACTTCCTTTGCATGTCCTGTACAGGACTTCCTTCTGAGCCAAACCTACCATGTTGAAGTTTTTTTTTTTTTTTTTTTTTTTTTTTTTTTTTTTTTTTTTTTTTTTTTTTTGGTTTTTCGAGACAGGGTTTCTCTGGATAGCCCTGGCTGTCCTGGAACTCACTTTGTAGACCAGGCTGGCCTCGAACTCAGAAATCCGCCTGCCTCTGCCATCTGAGTGCTGGGATTAAAGGCGTGCGCCACCACGCCCGGCTGAAGTTTTTTTTTTTTTTTTTTTAAAGATGTATTTACTATTATACATAAGTACACTGTAGCTGTAGCTGATTTCAGATGCACCAGAAGAGGGCGTCAGATCTCATTGCCAGTGGTTGTGAACCACCATGTGGTTGCTGGGATTTGAACTCAGAACCTTTGGAAGATCAGTCAGTGCTCTTACCCACTGAGCCATCTCACCAGCCCCATGTTCAAGATTCTTAGTTCACCAACTTGTGAAAGATCATAGGTAGGGCTGTTAATTACTTACCTTCAGTCACAGGTCGTAGGGAAGATGTCAGGACTGTTCAACCCAGTATCCAGCTAGCCACATAATTCTGCCCTAATTGCATGTAGTCTTTTTTTTTTTTTTCGAGACAGGGTTTCTCTGTGTATTCCTGGCTGTCCTGGAACTCACTCTGTAGACCAGGCTGGCCTCGAACTTGGAAATCCGCCTGCCTCTGCCTCCCGAGTGCTGGGATTAAAGGCGTGCGCCACCATGCCCGGCTACATGTGCGTGTTTTAATTGCCCTGATGCACACTATACCACATTGTTTAGGACACGTTAGCCCTTACCCAAACAGCACTGCTCTGCACTGGAGTTCAGATCCTGGCAGGTTCAACCTTTGATGGGGTCTCCCTCTGGTTCTCCAAGCCTCAGGACCTGAGTTCAATTTCCAGAACCCATGGAAAAGATGGAAGGAGAGAACTGACTTGACAAAACTGTCTTCCGAACTGGACCCACACATGCATTGTACAGGAAAATAAAACAATTTGTATGAAAAAAGCCATACTCGCTCAGGTCCCATGCATTTCAGTCTTGTTCTCTATCAGTACAGCAAGAACTGAGAGATAACAAGCTCTCACCCTGCCTCCCATGTCCTGGGAATGGTGGGAGGGAGGCTCCAGCAGGATCCTGGAATGGCTGCAGCTGCCCTGGAAACCTGTTCTGTGGTTTCAATTACACTAAGGCAGTTTCCAAAGCAAGTGGAGGGCTGGCTTCTGCCCTGGAGTGAGGTTACTAAAGGGAGTGGCCATTCTGGAATCACCTAAGAGAAACCCTTTTAGCCAAAAATAGACTAGGGAAAGGCGTGTCTCCTTGGGTCTTCCTGGCTCCTGTGTGATGTGGTGGGAGGGTCCCTTCCATTTCTTCATTTGGCTAGGCAGGCTATGTGTTGACGCTTGTACTCAGGCCTTGGAAAGAAGCAATAAATAAGACAGGCTTTGTGTTCAGGGAGCCCCCACAGAGTTGTGGGGGAAGCAGGTTCATAAACAATCTCTCTGTGTTGGGAGATCAGACTGCAAGGGGATAGCAGGCCAGTGAGGGTGCCAAGGAGCCTTACAAGGAGATGACAATGGAGAAGCTTTCCAGATAACCAAGGAAAGGGGAAAGCCTGTACTGGGGCTGGAAGGGATGGCGGGGGCTGGGGAGCCTGGGGAGCCTGTAGAACAGGCTGCTCTTAGCACAGGCCTTACCAGGGCCTTGATTTGCAATGCTGTTCCAGGTTGGTGGAGTACACAGGTGGCAACCCTCCACATTCACTGGATCCCTTTTAATTTCATTTCTCTACTGCAGTCAATAGCCAACATGTTTACACCCGGAGGGGCTGAGCCTGCAGAGTTAACATCTCCAGTGACAGCTAGGAGCTCCTGAAACTCTAAGCTCACAAAAAACTACGTCCTACAGAAGAGGGAGAAGAGGCCACCATCCGGTTTTCATAGCTAAAGGGTTCCTAGGACACTTAAGTTTGTTGACACAGGCTTTCTTTGTGTAGTCCTGGCTGTCCTGGAACTCACTCTGTAGACCAGGCTGGCCATGAATTGACAGAGATCCACCTGCCTCTGCCTCCTGTGTGCTGGGGTTTAAAGGTGTTTGCCATCAGCATCTGGCTCTTAAGCTGCTTTTTAAAGGAACATGACTTACACACCAAGATTCATTTGTTTCCAACACATCTGTATTTCGGGGCTTTTGAAAACTCCACTTGAGGTTTAATTAAGAAGACATTTGGGGCTGGTGAGATGGCTCAGCGGGTAAGAGCACCCGACTGCTCTTCCAAAGGTGATAAGTTCAAATCCCAGCAACCACATGGTGGCTCACAACCATCCTTAATGAGATCTGGCGCCCTCTTCTGGAATGCCTGAAGACAGCTACAGTGTACTTACATATAATAAATAAAGTAAATCCAAAAAAAAAAAAAAAANGAAGAAGAAGAAGAAGAAGAAGAAGAAGAAGAAGAAGAAGAAGAAGAAGAAGAGACATTTGTATAGTATTGGTGTTTTGCTGGGGCAGTCTCTCAGCTAGGTTCTAACTTGTCCTGACTTACCTGCCATTGCATCTCTCCACGTGATTCTCACTGCTTGCTTCTGGGTGCTCCCCTCCTACCTGTTGCATCTCTGCCTATCCAGAAGTTCTGCCCATACTTCCTGCCCCAGCATTAGCCACTGGCTCTTTCTTTCACAAAGAGCCCATCTTTGTGAGTTGCCCTTTGGCATCGAGGGCGGCTTGCTTTTTAGTCTGATAGTATCAGAGAATCCTCTTTTGGGCAGGTGAGGAAGGACGACATTTACATATAGAAGGATTGTAGTGGGTGGGTTATAGAGAGGACAATCAATACTGAACATTCTGACAACTTAGCTCTGTTTAAAGGCAACCAACAATTGAAAATACATAGCCAGGCGGTGGTGGTGCACTCCTTTAATCCCAACACTCGGGAGGCAGAGGCAGGCAGATTTCTGAGTTTGAGGCCAGCTACAGAGTGAGTTCCAGGACAGTCAGGGCTATACAGAGAAACCCTGTCTCGAAAAACCAAAAAATAATAATAATAATAAAATAAAATACAGGGGTACACCTTCAAGGTCATTCCACGCATCTCTACAGTTATCTGTTCCAAACACACAAACATCAAGTGCTTTCAGCAAGTCAGCCTTGTACAACCATAACAATTCACTCTTGTGTGTTTGTGTTCATGTGTGTGCACATGATGTGCAGAGGCCAGAGGGCAACCTCCTGCATCAGCACGCCTCAGCTCCTCAGCTGCTGTCTTGTTTTGTTTTTTTTGTTTTCCCTGTCACAAGGTCCCTCATTGGCCTGAAGCTTAGCATTTAGGTTGGGCTAGTAGCCAGTGAGCCTCAGGGGTCCACCAGTCTCTGGCTGCTCAAGGCTGGAAGGCTGGGATTACAGATGTGTTCTCGGGATGGAATGTGTACCTTTATGGGAAGACCCCATAATTGATCTATCTCTCCAGGCCCCAGGACGTGTGTGTGTGTGTGTGTGTGTGTGTGTGTGTGTGTGTGTGTACATTGTACAGTGCACACCTCCCCCATGCTCTCTTGTATAACCCAGAATCCCTTTCTTAACCCGCTTTGTTCTTGGAGGCAGATTCAATGGCACTTTCTCCCCTTGCCCTTAGTGACCCGTCTTGTAGGCTTGACTTTCATGTCACACAAACATGATTTTATGTAGCTGTATAAAATGTAGACCAGGCTGGCCTTTACCTTTCTACCTCTGTTCCTCAAGAGCTAGATTAGATGTTTACCATCCACATAACTAAGAGAAAGCATATAATGTTTGTCTCTGCTCAGTATCTCTAGTTTTGTCCATTTTCTTGCAAACACAGCATCAAACCATTCTATCATTTATCATGCTGTAAAAGTAACTTTTATTTGCCTGATGTAATTGTGGTCTTCGAGGATCACTGCCTCTGTCTGCTAACCTAGGCCTAGTACTGGAAGCTTCTAGCCTCTGTACAATCTTATCTAGGCCTAGACTGTTTTCAGCCTCTTAGACTTACTGCTGAATAAGCTTACCCTTTCGTTCTTTCTGAGCTCTGGCTGGCTGACTCCTCTCCAAGCTGACTGATTCAACCTGGTTTTTCTCTCATTGCCTCCCTCTCCTGAAGTTCTCTACTTGGCCTCATACTATTGGCAATGTGTTCTTCTGTGTCCGGCTTGTTCTCTCTCTTTCTTTTTCTATAAGACTGGAGGGTTTTGGGCTGGTGAGATGGCTCAGCAGGTTAGAGCACCCGACTGCTCTTCCGAAGGTGATGGGTGATGAGTTCAAATCCCAGCAACCACATGGTGGCTTACAACCACCCGTAACAAGATCTGACGCCCTCCTCTGGTACGTCTGAAGTCAGCTACAGCGTACTTATGAAGAATAATAAGAAATGAATCCTTGGACCGGAGAGACCAACCGGAGCAAGCCAGGCTGTCCGGAGCGAGCGGAGCCGAACGGGGACGGCCGGAGCAAGCGGGGATGCCGGAGCTAGCAGGGCCGGAGTGAGTGGGGCCGAACGGGGACGGCTGGAACGAGCGGGGCCAAACCAGAGCAAGCAGAGCCGATCGGAGTGAGAGTGGGGCTGGCTGGAACAAGCGGGGGCCGTACGGGGGCGGCCGGGAGCAAGTGGGGCTGGCCGGAGCGAGCGGGGTCGAGCAGAGCGAGCAGGGTTGACCGGAACAAGGGAAGAAAAAAAAAAAAAAAAGACTGGAGGGTTTTTTTAATTTGTATTTATTTATGTTTATGAGTGCTCTGCTGCATGTACACCTGCATGCCAGAAGAGGGCTTCAGATCCCTTTATTAGATGGTTGTGAGCCACCATGTGGGTACTGGGAACTTAACTCAGGAACTCAGGACCTCTGGAAGAGCAGTCAGTGCTCTTAACCACTGAGCCATCTCTCCAGCCCGAGAGTGTTTGTAGAGTGTTTGTCCAGCAAGCATGAGGCCTTGCGGTTGGTCCTCAGCCCCAGGAGCTGGGGTGCAGAAGCAGGCCGAGCAGGCAGGAGAGCAAGGCAGAAGAAAAGCAGGGCTCCTCCTGTCGTTCCTGTCTTCAGCTCCTGCGGGGCTTCCCTCAATGACAGATCGCTTTTGTCCATGCTGTCTGTCACAACAACAGAAAAGCAAGCTAGGGCAAGACAGTCTTGGCGTCTGTCAACAGAAGAATGGATGGAGAGCAGGCAGCTTGGAGAAGAATTTTAATTCAGAACATGGCTACTCTGGCTGCAAAACAGGTGTGCCTTTTATCCCTGGAGACAGATGCAAACAGATCTCTGAGTTCAAGGCCAGCCTGGTGTAGAGCAAGTTTCAGGTAAAGAAAAGCAAAGGCCCAGGCATGGTGGTACACACCTTTAATCCCAAACAGGGAGGTAAAGTGAGTTTGTAGAAGGAAGAACCCGTGTTTGAAAGCGATGTCTGAGTGGGAGACAAAGTGACGAATCAGAGGGAGAGGGCGAGAGAGAGAGAGAGAGAGAGAGAGAGAGAGAGAGAGAGATCTGACAGAATAAGATCTGAGAGGAAAGGGAAGCTACTGAAGGAAGCAGTAAAGACCTTCAGTGCCTGAGTCATCTCTCCAGCCCCAGCTTTCTTTCTTCCTTTCTTTCCTTTTCTTTTTTTTTTTTTTTTAAGATTTATTTTATTTATTATATATAAGTACACTATAGCTGTCTTCAGGCATTCCAGAAGAGGGCGCCAGATCTCATTAAGGATGGTTGTGCGCCACCATGTGGTTCCTGGGATTTGAACTTATCACCTTTGGAAGAGCAGTCGGGTGCTCTTACCCGCTGAGCCATCTCACCAGCCCTCTTTTCTTTTTTTTTTTTAAAGACTTATTTATTATAGATAAGTACACTGTAGTTGTCTTCAGACACACCAGAAGAGGGCGTTAGATCTCATTATAGATGGTTGTGAGCTACCATGTGGTTGCTGGGATTTGAACTCAGGACCTCTGGAAGAGCAGTCAGTGCTCTTAACCGGTGAGCCATCTCTCCAGCCACCCCCTCCCCCAGCTTTCTTTCTTTTTTTTTTTGTTTTTTGTTTTTTGTTTTTTTTGTTTTGTTTTGTTTTATCGAGACAGGGTTTCTCTGTGTAGCCTTGGCTGTCCTGGAACTTAACTCTGTAGACCAGGCTGGCCTCGAACTCAGAAATCCACCTGCCTCTGCCTCCCGAGTGCTGGGATTAAAGGCGTGGGCCACCACGCCCAGCTCCAGTTTGCTTTCATATACAACCCAGGACCACCTACCCAAGGGTGGCACTGCCCACAGTGGGCTGGATCCTCCTGTCTCAATTGGCAATCCATAGACTGCCTGGCACACATTCTCACAGGTCAGTCTGATGGCAGCAGTTCCTCCGCTGAGGTTCCTAACCCCGGAGACTCTAGTTTGAGCACAGTCCCACAGCTCAGCTCTTGTGACTAGAGCTACACTAAAACTTGATATTTGGTCTCTCTGTGACATGCTGATTTGGAATCCTTAGGGCACATGCCAAAGAGTGGCATTTCTGGGTCCACTACTGAGGGGGACACTAGAGGTGTAAGACAGCAAAACTAACAAAAAAAAAAGGGAGGATGAAACCTTGGTAGGTCGACTTCACCAACTTGGATCCCACCCAGAGAATCTGATGCCAGGCAGTTTATTTCCAACAAGCTTATGTACAGTATAATTTGGAGGGAAAAAAGGTTCCTGGTGTGATACAAACCCCGATGCACATGGAGCATAATTACATAGAAACTGGACTCAGGGTACATGCTATTTCTTCCAAGAACATGGCTTCTAGAGATAGGCTGCCTGTATTAGCTTACAGGCCTAAGGAAGGGTCCGGTCTGGTCTTGGTCATACAGATAGTGTAGAGGTTCTTTGGGCTGTTAGCCACCTATGGTCCTGATTGGGGGAGCTTGGGGAAGCTCTTGGCTATTCAGACAATGTAAGGATCATTAGGCCCTGGTTATGGAAGCTCAGGGAGCCCCTGGCTGTAGGGTCATTTAGATTACTAAGCCACCTCCACTCCTGGTTCTAGGAGCTTGGTATGGCCTGGCCCACCAGATAATGCAGGTTACCAGGCTACATGTCACTTCCAAGTCCCAGATTTCTGGATGTAAAAACAGGGTTTGCAACTTTTCCATTGGAAAGACAATCCTGCAGACTTAACATTCCCAGTTTCTCTGGAAGTCTGTAGGTGCAAGGACCTTCCTAGTGTGTTTGAAACACTATGTAGAGGTTCTCTTTTGTCTGCCTGCCTATGTGTCCCTGCCCGTCTCTCTCTCTCTCTCTCTCTCTCTCTCTCTCTCTCTCTCTCTCTCTCTCTGTGTGTGTGTGTGTGTGTGTGTGTGTACCCCTTGTTGCTGTTTCTTGAGACAGGATCTCACAACATTGCTCTGGCTGGCCTGAGACTTACTGTGTACACTAAGGTGGCCTCATACAGACATCTGCCTTGTCCCTGTCTCCTGAGGGCCCTTAAGGACCACCACAGGCATCTTTGATTTTCTTATCCTCCTGCCTCAGCCTCTCAAATGCCAGGAGTATATACTACTATACTGGCTAGTTTTATGTAAATTTGACACAAGTTTGAGTCATCAGAAAAAAGGGGACCCCAATTGAGAAATGCCTCCATAAAATCCTACAGCTATGGCCGGGCGTGGTGGCAGCAGGCCTTTAATCCCAGCACTTGGGAGGCAGAGGCAATTGGATCTGTGAGTTCCAGGATAGCCAGGGCTACACAAAGAAACCCAGTCTCCAAAAGGTGGGGGAGGGATCCTGTAAGGCATTTTCTTATTTAGTTGATTAATGTAAGAGAATCCAGCACTGTTGTGGGTGATGGCACCCTGGAGTGGCGGGTTCTGGGTTCTGTAAGCAAGCAGGCTGAGCAAGCCTTGCCAGTGAGCAGCAGTAAGAGGGAGGTGCCCCTCTATAGCCTCCTGTTTCAGTTCCCATCCTGACTTCCTTTGATGATGAACAGTACTATGAAAGTGTAAATAACGCCTTCCTCCCCAATGCGCTTTTTGGTCATGGTGTTTCCTCAGCAATAGAAACCCTATCTAAGGGCTGGTGAGATGGCTCAGCGGGTAAGAGCACCGGACTGCTCTTCCGAAGGTGATGAGTTCAAATCCCAGCAACCACATGGTGGCTTATAACCACCCATAATGAGATCTGACGCCCTCCTCTGTTGCGTCTGAAGTCATCTATAGTGTACTTATGAATAATAATAAATGAATCCTTGGACCGGAGAGAGCAGGGACTGAGCAAGTGGGACTGAGTGGGACCGACCGGAGCGAGCAGGGCAGACCAGAGCGAGCAGGGTTGACAGAAGCGAGGAAAAAAAAAAAAAAGAAACCCTAGAACTACCAAGCAAGCAGGGCATGGTGGAGCACTCCTTTAATCCCAGCACTCGGGAGGCAGAGGCAGGCAGATTTCTGAGTTTGAGGCCAGCCTGGTCTCCAAAGTGAGTTCCAGGACAGCCAGGGCTATACAGAGAAACTCTGTCTCGGGAAAAACAAAAAACAAAACCAAAACACTACCAAGCTTCCTCATTTCCTTCCCCCTCCTCTCTCTTTCTCCTAGACAGGATCTTGCTGTGTAGCTCTGGCTGCCCTCAAATGTCCCAGGCCACCATTAAGACCTCTTTAGCTCTGCCTCCCCTCCCAAGTGCTAGGATTACAGGTTTGCACCATCATACCCAGGTTCCCTACGTTGGAGTAATGACTGCAGCTTGGAATGTTCACAAGCAAACAGCAAACGTTTGTGTGAGCACACAGCTCCCTTTGTTGCTGAGCAGTGCCTAGTGCTGTTGGAAATACACCTTTAAATCTAGAGGTGGAGGCAGGAGAATCAGAAATTTAAGGACATCCTCGATTACCTGATGAGTTTAAGACCAGCTGATTATTAAGAACATCTCAAATAAATGCCTACCTCGGTCCCAATCCAGTAAAAACAGGATCTCGATCTTGGTTTGGGATAAATTTTTCTTTTTTTCTTTTCTTTTTTTTATTTTTGAGACAGGGTTTCTCTATGTAGCCATGGCTGTCCTGGAACTCACTTTGTAGACCAGGCTGGCCTCGAACTCAGAAATCCACCTGCCTCTGCCTCCCGAGTGCTGGGATTAAAGGCGTGCGCCATCATGCCCGGCCCGGGATAAAATTTTCTACCTTGCCCCTTCCTTCTTGTTTATGTTTAGTTTTGGCCATGTTTTGTTTGTTGTTGTTGTTGTTGCTTGAGACAGGGTGCCATGAAACCAGCCTGGCCTCAAAATCACTATATAACCAAAGATGACTTTGAACTTCTGATCTTCCACCCCAATCTCTAGTCCTCTGGAATTACAGATGTGTGTACTATGCCACTGAGGAGCAAATCTATGGCTCTGATCACTCCTAACAACGGAACGACACCTCCAGCCCTTGCTTCTTTTTCTCCTCCTCCTCTTCTTCCTCCTCTTCCTCTTCTTCCTCCTCTTTTTCTTCTTCTTCTCTTAGGATGGAGTTTCTCTGTGTATCCCTGGCTGTCCTGGAACTCACTCTGTAGACCAGATTGGACTCAAACTCAGAGATCTGCTTGCCTCTGACTTCCAAGTGTTGGGATTAAAGGAGTACGCCACCACTGCTAGGCCTCTTATTTTATTTTATTTTTTTAAACAAGGTCTCCTCGTGTAGGCTGTGTGGAACTCATGGCAATTCTTCGGCCTCAGCCTCCTGAATGCTGAGGTTACAAGTGCAAGCCACCAAACCTAAATAAATAAATAAATAAATAAATAAATAAATAAATAAAGCCAGGCGTGGTGGCACACGCCTTTAATCCCAGCACTTGGGAGGCAGAGGCAGGCAGATTTCTGAGTTCGAGACCAGCCTGGTCTACAAAGTGAGTTCCAGGACAGCCAGGGATATACAGAGAAACCCTGACTCAAAAAACCAAACCAAAACCAACCAACAAACAACAACAACAAAAAAAAAAAACAAGTGCAAACCACTCCCACACGGAACTTTTTAAAAATCTATTTTAGAAACCATTGAGATGGCAGGTCAAAGTGCTGGTTGCACAAGCCTTATTAGTTAATTCAATCCCTGGAACAAAGGTAGAAGAAGAGACTCCAAAGTTGTCCTCCAACCACCTTCCCATGCGTGACCCAGCATACATGGTACACACATCACAACACCATGAATGATTAATTGGCTGTTTCTTTTGAAAAATAAAAGAAAGGGTGGAAGGAGGGAGACTGCTGTTGGATGACTGGCTCAGTGGTTAAGAGCATGCACTGTCCTTTCAGGGGACAGATGTTTGGTTCCCAGCTCTCATGTTCCGGAAGCTCAACTGCTAGTAACTCCATGTCTAGGGGGGGGGTGTCTGCTGCCCTCTTCTGGCTTCCACAGGCATTGCACGCACACAAGGCTATTCACACAGAAATCTTTATAAAGAAAGAAAACCTGCTCTATTACAAATTGTTTGCCTGAAGTTCTGCCTTGGGAGACAGTGAGAGTGTTTAACATAGCCAGTAGCTTCTCCCACACCAGGACCCAAAGGCACGCACCCAAAGGGCAGCCTAGGGTGGGTTCAATCTAGAAGTGCAGATGTTTGCACAGCCAACTGAGATCCCAAGGGGGCACCTCCCATGACCATAGGGCTCTGCCGGGCCTCAGAAGAGATTAGGGAAGTATGACATTCCTGGCTGCAGACCAACTCCACATAACCCTGGAGAAATTCGAGAGACAGACTTGCCAGCAGGAAACAGAAAAGAGCTTAGAGGCTCAGCAGGGAATTAGGCCAGGGCCCACAGGGCTACTGCCACCGCTCATGGAATCTCCTCTCTTTGAGGGGTCACACATGGTGACATCCACCCATCCTTGAATTCAACAAATGTTTATGGAGTTAGTGTAAACAGGAGGACTCGCCAGGCCCTGAGGTGGTGCTTGGAGTAGACAGGAAGACACAAGAAGTAAAGGACCAAGAAAACAACTGGGTGTGGTGGCACACTCCCGCAACCCTAGTGGTTGGGAGGGGAAGGTGGGGGCAGGAGGAAGTTCAGCGTCATCTCCTTGAACACAGTGAGTTCAAGGTCAGTCTGGGTCAAATGAGACCAGCGAAGAGGAGGAGGAAGAAGAAGAAGAAGAAGAAGAAGAAGAAGAAGAAGAAGAAGAAGAAGAAGAAGAAGAAGAAGAAGAAGAAGAAGAAGAAGAGAAATTAAGTAAACACAATGATGTAGATGGTAGATGTTGGGAGGGAAGGGAACTCTCTTAAGGGGATGACATGTGAGAGTACAGCTCTGTATGGTAAGGAAAAGGTCTGTGGCTGATCAAACTTCTTGTGTGATCCAAATAGTGACAGATTGATGGATTAAAGGAGGAACTAAGTCCCTTAGAGTCTCGAGTGTGTGTCTGTGTCTGTGTGTCTCTGTATATGTGTCTCTGTGTGGGTGCCTGTGAGTGTGTGTGTTTCTGTGAGTGTGTGTGTCTCTGTGTGTGTGTGAGTTTGTGTGTGTCTCTGTGTATATGTCTGTGTATCTGTGTGTCTGTGTGGTTTCTACTCCTTTTTTTGGAGCCAGCCTGGCTTTTAGTTTTTTTTCTTTTTCTTTTTTCTTTTTTTTGTTTTGAAATTTTATTTATTTATTTATTTATTTATTTATTTATTGTATATGAGTATACTGTAGCTGTCTTCAGACACACCAGAAGAGGGCATCAGATCCCATTACAGATGGTTGACCACCATGTGGTTGCTGGGAATTGAACTCAGGACCTCTAGAAGAGGAGTCAGTGCTCTTAACCACTGAG
Organism: Mus minutoides; assembly: GCA_902729485.2. Lineage (NCBI taxonomy): Eukaryota > Metazoa > Chordata > Mammalia > Rodentia > Muridae > Mus > Mus minutoides. The sequence goes on from LR750032.1 coordinate 528,009, forward strand.
CCATCACTCCAGTCCAGTTGTAGAGTGTTTGGAGAGAGAGAGAGAGAGAGAGAGAGAGAGAGAGAGAGAGAGAGAGTTAGTTCTCTTGCCTTCGCTCTCCTGGGACCATTTGCCACTATTCTCAGCATCTCTTGCACTCTCTAAAAGAAAGTTTTGCTTGGTACAGAGAGACTAGACTGTAGGGAGGAGGTGAGGTCCAGAGGGCTTCTGAGGTGGCTTGGCATTGTTGGTACTCATAGAGCAACATCTTTCAGAAATACCCGGATTTGTAAATGTGGGCTTTACTTGGGTAAAGGAGGTTGTCATAATCTGAGATGGAGAAGAAAAAGTGTGGCAGGAAATATTAAGAAAATGAACCTGCCAACTTTCTGGTGGGGCCGGCTGGCTTCCTGCACTCCTGCCGCCAGCAGCTCTCTCCAGCTAGCCCCCCTCCCCCTGCAATGACTGTCCACCCCAGGGTCAGCCATCATGACACCTACCCAGTAACCAACTAAATCAAAACTCTTTTTTTTTGTTTTTTGTTTTGTTTTGTTTTTCAAGACAGGGTTTCTCTGTGTAGCCCTGGCTGTCCTGGAACTCACTTTGTAGACCAGGCTGGCCTCGAACTCAGAAATCCACCTGCCTCTGCCTTCCGAGTGCTGGGATTAAAGGCGTGTGCCACCACACCCGGCTAAATCAGAACTCTTAAAGCTTATAATTGACCAATCAGATTTATGTATCAATAAACTCTCAATTTATAAGGTGCCAGTACAATAATTTCAGAACCAATTGATAAGGATAAAAGCTTTATCCCAATTATTCCAACCTTATGATATCATAAGTACCTATGACTAGTTAAGGCCATGTCCCTGTCCAATCACCCAATCACAGGCCTCCTGCTGCTCTAATGTAATTGGACAGGGAAAACCCTGTGTGGGGAGAGAGAGAGAGAGAGAGAGAGAGAGCGAGCTAGCAGGGTACTAGTTAGGTAGGGTGATAACAATTTAGATCTAACTCTAAATCAATGGCGAAGGCATGACGGCTGCTGGCTGTGAGTTAGTTGGTGGTCAATGGCGAAGGCATGACGGCTGCTAGCTGTGAGTTAGTTGGTGGTCTTTGTTAGATGAAGAAGTCTTCCAGCTCCAGAGATGTTAAAATTAGAAGATTCTGGAAATTCAAGAGTGCCTCTGCTGCCTCTTCCTCTGATAGTTTGTGTATCTTATCTCCAGCTGGTGAAACCAGCCACCTAGACTGCCCTGACATAGATGCCCCACCCGCTTCTCCTAACAGTTTTAGGCTGGAAAGCTTAATGGAGCCCAGAGAGTCAGGAGACCTAGGACCAGGGAGGGCAGGAGGGCGGAGGCTCTCTGAGTCACGTCGGGCTGAGGAAAGAGGAAAAGGGAAAGGAATGAGGGCTACATAACATATCAGCTCCTAAAGAGCTTGCTGGAGAAGTGTGAGGCTCTCAGGTTGGACCCAGAACACCTTTGAAAACACTGGGTGGGAGTAGTTAAAAAGAAAAAAAAAAAATGCTTTTCCTGGGGAAGGGAGCACTGCAGAAATCTGGAAGTTTGCTCAGTCTAGGTGGTGCGTAGTGAGACCCTGGCCAAGTGAGAGACTGGCACCTGATACAGGAACCCTGAAGTTGACTCCTGGCTTCCATAGGCACACTCACACACTTGCTCACTGTCTCTGTCTGTCTGTCTGGTTACCTCTGTCTCTCTCAATCGTATATATACATATCTGTGTGTATGAATATCTATATACACATATAGATATATAAATATATGTATACACATACCCAGAAGCCAGTGGAGCTTCTGTTTATTTGCTTGGACCAGATATTTCCTCCAGCTGTACTTGAGTCCTTCAGTCTGTTTAACAGAGAGACATTTTTTTTTTGTGTGTTTTTTTTTGAGACAGGGTTTCTCTGTATAGCCCTGGCTGTCCTGGAACTCACTTTGTAGACCAGGCTGGCCTCGAACTTGGAAATCCGCCTGCCTCTGCCTCCCGAGTGCTGGGATTAAAGGCGTGCGCCACCATGCCCGGCTAACAGAGAGACATTAAGATGGGCACAATGCCAGTACTCATCCATCTCTTTTTCACACACACACAAACACACACACACAAACACACACACACAAACACAGAAAAACAAAGAAAGAAGGAAGGGCCCAGGAGTATGATGGCCTATCCTACCTTTAATCTCAGCACAACACAAGAGGCCAAGGCAGGTTATTAAGGACAGATCTCTGTGAGTTTGAAATCAGCCTGGTCTTCATAGCAAGTTTCAGGTTAGCCATGGCTACATAGAGAGATTCCATCTCAAAAACAAATGAGTAGGAGGCTGCTGAGTTGGCTTAGCGGATAAGAGCACTGACTGCTTTTCTGAAGGTCCTGAGTTCAAATCCCAACAACCACCCATAATGAGAGCTGATGCCCTCTTCTGGCACTTTTTTTTTTTTTTGGTTTTTCGAGACAGGGTTTCTCTGTATAGCACTGGCTGTCCTGGAACTCACTTTGTAGACCAAGCTGGCCTCGAACTCAGAAATCCGCCTGCCTCTGCCTCCCAAGTGCTGGGATTAAAGGCGTGTGCCACCACACCCGGCTCTGGCACATCTTTTAAGTAAATCTAAAAAAAAAAAAGAAAGAAAAGAAAAGAGCTGGGCAGTGGTGGCGCATGCCTTTAACCCAAGCACTTGGGAGGCAGAGGCAGGTGGATTTCTGAGTTCAAGGCCGGCCTGGTCCACAGAGTGAGTTCCAGGACAGCCAGGGCTACACAGAGAAACCCTGCCTTGAAACCCACCCCCCCAATAAAAGGCACTGGCTGCTCTCCCAGAGGATCTGGGTTCAATTCCCAGCACCCACGCAACAGCTCACAACTGTTTCAGGGGATTCATTTCCCTCTTCTGACCTCTCTGGACACCAGTCACACAATATAGTGCATATATATATATATATATATATATATATATATATATACAGGTAGGCAAGCCCCTCACACGCAGTAACTAACCAACTTACTAAATAAATAAATAAATAAAAAGGAGAGGAAGAGGAGCTGGGGATCAAAGCAGAGTAGAGTTCTCAACTAGTACAGACTGGGCCTAGTGCCACCACAAGAAAACAGCAACGGCAATAAATAAAATAAGGAACATCGGGGTCAAGATGGAGAGGCCCAGGTCAATAGGTACCACGACCCTAGGTAGAACCTGAAGAGACAGTACCTTGAAAGAAACTTTGAAACCAGCTGGTTTCGAACCTGGAAAGGCCACCTGGGACCAGGCAGATGTCTCTTAGGCAGAAAAAGGAACTGGTTTTCAAGGAGGAAATGGGAAAGAAAAGAGGAACACAGAAGACTCGTCTTCAGACATTAGTAACCTCAGAGAGGCAGCCACGGTTCTTCCCAGCTGAACTCAGAAAGCCCCAGCCTGTATTTCCCTTTTCCCCATTTGGTGAATGTCCAGGCTCTGCAGGGAATGTTTGGTCCGCTGCATTCTGGAAACAGATGTAATCATGGTCTTTATGGTCAGACAGCTGTCCCCCACCCCAGGTCTCCAGTCATGTGTTCCCAGGTCTGCCTATGATGACCCATATGGGCACATGAGCTGTAGCTCCCTGCATGGGGGAGGTGGTGTCAATTCCTAAGGAGCAACTTGGGTGGGCACTGGATTCGGGGAGGGTGGGCAGGAGGGGAGACGGCTGATTCAGCTTCCCCACGCTGGGCTGGGGTCCAAAAAAAACACAGCTGGAGATGAAAGGAAGATGGTGTCAGGCGAAGGCTATATATGCTGACATCTTGGGCCACAACCCAGCTTGGCATCCTGTGGCCAGGAGAGCGTCTGTTTATTTGCCAGATATTTCCTCCACTTGTACTTCCATTGCTCAATCTGTTTAACAGAGAGACATTGAGATGGGCACAGTGGCCCTTTCCAGTCATCCTAGGTACTCCAGGGGCTGAGGCAGGAGGATCACAAACTCAAGGCCTGGCTATTTTGCAGCCTTAAGTGCAAGGCCAACCTGGAAGGCTGAGTAAGGTTCTGTATTAAAATAAAAACTCACAGAGGCCAGTGACATGTCTCCATGCGGCCAAGCCTGAAGTCCTGAGTTCAGTCCCTGGGAGCCCACATTGGGAGAGAAAAAGGGGCTCAAACAAGTTGTCCTCCAGCCCCCCACATCCCCACTTACTGTGACATGCACCACTCCTCCCCAATAGAAAGCGAAGAAATACTCTTAAAGAAGGCTGGAGATGTAACTCAGGAGTCCGGAGCTTGTCTAGCCTGAGTTCCATTCACCAACGCTGAAAGAACAGAAAGAGAAGACCAGCAGCCTGTACGTGGGCTCTGGATCACACTGGGTTATCACTGGGATGGATCACTCTGAGCTAATTCCTAACCGGGTTGGAAGCAGTGTTCCCTATTGTACTGGCTAGTTTTTTGTCAACTTGACACAGCTGGGTTATCACAGAGAAAGGAGCTTCAGTTGGGGAAGTGCCTCCATGAGATACAGCTGTGGGGTATTTTCTCAATTAGTGATCAAGGGGGAAAGGCCCCTTGTGGGTGGGACCATCTCTGGGCTGGCAGTCTTGGGTTCTATAAGAGAGCAGGCTGAGCAAGCCAGGGGAGGCAAGCCAGTAAAAAACATCCCTCCAAGGCTTCTGTATCAGCTCCTGCATCCTGACCTGCTTGAGTTCCAGTCCTGATTTCCTTGGTGATGAACAGCAGTGTGGAAGTGTAAGCTGAATAAACCCTTTCCTCCCCAATTTGCTTCTTGGTCATGATGTTTGTGCAGGAATAGAAACCCTGATTAAGACAAATTGGTACCAGCATAGTGGGGTATTCCTGTGACAACCTGAACATATTTTGGGGAGGACTGTGGAAGGACTTTGGAACTTTGGGCTAGAAGATCCATTCTGTGTTAAGAGCTTTGTCAGATGTTGTGTAGGAGCTTGGGAGATAATGTTGAGAACAGTGCAGAAGATGGAGGCTTGGCTTGTGAAATTTCAGAGGGAAAATTAAAGACTCTTTTCAGGGCCATTGCTATTTTGGAGTTTGATTATTCTGTGTTAGCTGGGGCTGAAGAATCAGCTGTGATTAACAAGATACCAGAACTACTAAAGCAAAACCTTTGCATTACTGGGACTATTGATGCTGGTTAGCTGGAGTTAAGAAATTAGCAGTTAAAGCCGGGCATAGTGACACATGCCTTTAATCCCAGCACTCAGGAGGCAGAGGCAGGCGGATTTCCAAGTTCGAGGCCAGCCTGGTCTACAGAGTGAGTTCCAGGACAGCTAGGGCTGCACAGAGAAACCCTGTCTCGAAAAACCAAAAAAAAAAAAAAAAAAAGAGAGACCATCATTGTTGAGGTTCTGGAAAGTGTTTTTTGAAAGCACAAAGAGGCTGTGTTCCAGAGACAGCCAAGGTTGTACTCCTGCTGTAGTGGGACTTGGTAATATGTAAACGTTACCCAGGTGGTA